>OX244028.2:81871223-82298590 GCA_945859785.2 Tridacna gigas | reverse complement strand
CCTTTCCCAAATAACAAATTTTAGACTCTTCCAAGCTCAAGAAAATCCACAGACGATACATTCATTTTTTTTTTTTTTTTTTTAAATAAGCTTAAGTTCTCTGATAGAGTAGAAAACATTGTGGGAACTTGTTTGGACTTGAACGATATGTCGTTGTTTACAATGGTTCAAGACATGATTTACTGTCTGTAAATCGTACATTAACAAAAATGCAAACTATGATATAGAATGAAACATTACACTACACTCCACATGCACACATAATGAACAGATCATGATTTCTTTTGGCCGAGTGTCTGGATAATGTATTTACAACAGTCGACGAGTTGTCTGCCAGTGCATGCCATCCACTTTTAGAAAATGGTACTGTAGAACCTAAAAAAGCGTCTCGGTTCTTTCTTGCTAGTTGAGAGGAGATAGAAGAGCGACATTTTCGAAGATCCATCAGATATTCCAAATGGGTATAGTAAACTCATAACTCTTTAGCATATATTACCAAATTTTAACGATCCTGTGAGACGCTTTTGGAAACATTGCGCTTTTGGAAACATTGTTGGAAAAAAAAAGAAAATACTGGAAACCAGCATTTTCTTTTTTTCCCACAAGTGTACAATTTACTTGTTTGCGGGAGAAGTTACAACAATTCAGGATTGATAAAGAAAATCAAACACAGCACTTTCCTTTCTACCAGGCATATTGCAAAGCCGCCCATGGACATTTAGCAGAAATAGATGACCGTATAGAAAATGAGTTTATTAGGAATCACATCCTAGACTTGAAGCTTGGTAAGTTTATAATCTTGCACACCCCACTCCAGTGCTGGTTACTATAAACGCTAATTTGACTTCGCTTACTTTATAATATCGTTGAAGTAAAATCCTCTCTCTCTCTCTCTGTTACTGAACCTCCGCCTTTCCCCCCCCCCCCCCCCCCACACACACACACTTTTCTAACCATCACTATATTCGTTTACTTTTCGCGAGCATAGGTCTAACAAAATTACATCAGTTATCTCTTTACCAAACGACACAATTTTAGACTGGTCCAAATTCAAAGCATTTGCAGACGACAAAATAAATGTGGCTCAAAATTGAAATTTGTTTTGGGAAAGGTAGAAAACATTGTGGGGAAAAGGAGAAAATGCTGGTCACCAGCTGGTTAACAGCATTTTCTCCTTTTCTCACAATGTTTTCAAAAGGCTTCTTTCTCGGGGTCGTTAAAACTCGGGATTGTGTGGTAAAGGGATTTATTATCGGTGACGGTTCATAAGTTCATGGTTTTCCAGGGTATTTAGAAACCGTCTATTACCATTATTATCATCTTGAAAATAGCGGACCGATATTTATGGTTTTCCAAAACTTACCATCTGGGAAAGAAGCTATCGCTAAAATTTATATTTGTGTTTCGTTAAACCTTTAATGTTATTTAGCCATTAGCTCTTATCCCTCTACGCTATCTAGTTGGTGGAATGCCCTTAGACCTATAATGTTTCTTTATGATAAACGTTGATATTGTTCCCATGTATCAGCACTGAATGAAAGGATACAATATTTTTTCTTATTATATAGTTTGATATTGTCTCCATGTATTTGCACTGGCTGAAAGTATCCAATATCTTTTTTCATATTGCATACTTTCATTCAGTGCAAATACATGGGAACAATATCAAAGTATATAATAAATTCCCATACAATTCCAATAACCTAGAGGTCATACTAGCAGCGTTTGTGCTCCCACCGTTTTGGTTTTGTTTAGGTTCCAGTAGATTTTGGATTGGTGGTGAAGACTTCGAGCAGGAAGGATACTGGGTGTGGGCAGACAGGGGAACCAAGTCAGTGTTCTTTCTTGTTATTTGATCTACAATCAAAGCATTATAAAAGTGGATGCGGAAAAAAAACTGCAGATATTACTCGCTCTTTCTTTCAAGTGCAAATGTGGAATCTTTTTGTTGTCGAATCTTTGAAAAATAATTACCGAGTAGAAGCTTTCACCTAAGACCAAATAGTTTGCTGTAACAATTCTTTACACCATGCTATTTTTGGCAACCAATACTGTTCTTAACATGAAACTTTTCCAAATGTTAAGCATATGCAGACGACATATTGGAAATCAGTAGAAAAGAGCCGAATTTTTTAACTTAAAAGAAAACCGACACAGGAAAAGGGGAATCCACATGTTAAAAGCGATTTCTCCTATTTCCACAAAGGACTCTTTCACTTAAAACTGCTGGATTATTTGTTACACGGCCTAGATCTATAAAACTTGAATTATTTGGAAAAAAGTGAAAAACAGAAAACGGTGTGTGTGTGTGTGTGTGTGTGTGTTTTAACCAAAATACTACATATATAATATTAATAAATTATATTAATTAGAACTATTCTGACTTAAAATATCACAATTACAACCACATGGTATTTGAATCATTTATATGTTTACCAGAATTATCTCATGTCATATGCGCTTCGTGGATTATGTTTCCCACTTTTCAGAATTACGCAAACATTTTGGGCGCCGGGAGAACCTAATTCAGACAACCCGCAAGAGGACTGTATAAATTTGATGTCACAATTGGATTATTACTGGAACGACGAGGATTGTCACCGGCTATTTTTCTTCATTTGTGAAACTGAGTGAGACGATCTTTACTCTCTCTCTCTCTCTCTCTCTCTCTCTCTCAAATTTATTCAAGGACATAAGTTTTGCAAAGGTATCACACAAAAGTAGTAAAAAGATACCTGTACATCAAGGGCAATCACTATGGCTCAAACCAAAGCAAATCGCTACCGAAATTCAAATGCCAATAACAGACAGTGGCATAGCAGCATCAAAAAGTTTCCGCTTTTCTGATAGTTTTTCCAGCGAACTTCTTCTAGGTTTGTAAAAAACTCAGGATTGTTTGGTAGAGAGTTTAAAAAAAACCTGCCCCCGCCCAATATTAATGATATTATGAACTTTTCTATGCCGATGTAGTTCTTACCGTGTGTCTCTTTTTCGTATGTTGGTCCTTTTATGATCATCTTTCTTTGTTTTTGCAGGGATTATGTATCCATCATTGGCTAATTTTAACCTTGAACTTACATTCCGATGAACATCAGAATTTCACTGTAAGAAATGTATTTTTAAGACGAAAGAAAAAATATTAATAAAGAATGATCAATATATTCTATGGTTTAGGTTGATTTTCAGCGCAACTTTCTGTTCTGTTATACATCAAAGTTTCGCTCAGCGAAGAACAATTGCAAAAGTGTTTCTTTTCCATTTTTCCTTTACGAGGCTATCCAAAGAAATGCGCTTTCACCGACTGAATGATTCGTAAAGAAACTCTGACCGGTAAGGATCCCATGTAAGACCTCATATATCTCTTCAAATTACAGAAAAGTAAAATCCGATTGCGCTTTTTATACACATAATGTGAAGTCTGATCTTGCATCTACCATGTCCCCTTATTATAGAAGAATGATATGACCATGCTCTGTGAAAAGAGGGCTTCATGCATTTGCAAAAAATATCAAACCAGATCAGCCTGCGCAATCCGCGCAGCTTGACATGGGCCGAAACTTTTTGCTTGGCCAGTTTTCTGCATGTTACAGCCGCTATGGACCTTTAACGTAATATTGCGTAGACTACACCTAAAATAGAGCAAAATCTAAAATGTGGTATAATTTTAAAGCTAACCATCCTTGCTATACAAGTATTTATGTCAAAATATAATTGAGCCAAGCACTGTACACGTAAAAAGGGGGCTTAATGCATCTCATCTAATGCATGATACCAAGCAAGTCACCACACCATTATTCATCCTTAAAATCCGTTTTTTATAACAACCGACTGAACCATGAGGAAGACTGGTCGCCAAAATGTAAACAATTCTGTGTATAATATACAGGTAAATTTCAGTCTCATTTGTATCTCTCACAAAACTCTGGCTACTATCACAAGATAAACAAATAAACAAGACGCTTTCTCACTTTGCACGGACGAAACCCGTATATCTGACTAACATTAGGAACATTGACAAGGAGAGGAAATGTATTTTTAGCATTTACACACCACATTTTACGGAAAAAAGGATGCTGCTACATGTTTTGTATTCCTGTACTACAAAACAGAAAATTCAATACTAGTGTCAGTTGAGCATTGTCTCAGCTAGCAGTTAACAGTATAAAACAAAGCATAATATGGTAAATAATCAGTTGTTTATTTATCATTAGAGGACTGGCCGTCCCGTAGGTTACAAACCTTTCACCCTCCTCTGCTTTCGTTTTCTTTTTTTCATTGTTACCGCCCTTTTGGGGAGACATTTTGCGCGAAACATGACCGGTAGCATACTTCTCAGACTACTTATAGAATATGAGACGCGCGGACTGCGTCTAGGTATGGTACTTTATCATAAAATCATTTTGAAGAGTCTGTACAATATTTGAGCCATGCTTTTGCAAAAGGGACCTTAATGCATCTCCGTGATACATTATACCACGTAAGCCATTACACAGTTATAGATCCATAATAGCCACTTTAAAAAAATGACTGAATCATGAGATATACTGGTCCTTGGACATACAGAAAATTGACCATTAGCGAAAAAATTTGGCCCAGGTCAGCTTGCGCGGGATGCGCAGGCTGACCTGGTTGATACTTTTCGCAGATGCATTAAGCCCCCTTACCCAGAGCACTGCTCATTAACTTTCTTATCCCAGATCCAAACATAATACATTGTGTATTCAAACACCAAACCTACATGTATCTGGCATATACGAACGTTGTTCGGAAAGTTCGTAGAATTTTGTTATAAATCACACAATATTCTCAGTATTACAAAGAATTTTATACCTACTTATACTTCAACATCTCTTCTATAAATTCTATGAAAACTATAACGATGCTCTACATCACACGAAAATTATGTCTATTTAAAATGAGTATGTCAGAGGTACCCGGAGCACGCCGAAGTCAATATGACGTCGCGTAATCATCAAGCGATCGTCGCACTTTCTCAACATAGTCACCAGCAATATCTATGCATTTCTTTTGTCTGGTCATCCATTTGTTGTAAGTTTCAATGTACCAGTCCTCAGTTAGTGACGATACAACAATTTGAGTCTGGTTTTTCTTTTAAGTTCCTCTGCTGAATCGAATCGCTTTCCACTCAAGCTCGCCTTCAACTCGGGAAAAACCCGGAAACCCATAGGAGCCAAATCTGGACTGTATGACGGATGATCCACTATTTTAAAACCAAGTAAACTCATCTCAAGCTGTGTAGATTCTGCTCTGTACCCCGGAGCATTATCCTATTGTAGAATGATTCTGTCCATTAACGAGATCTCGCCTAAGCACATGAAAGACAACCGAAGCACAACCTTACCATGCATGTTTAAAAAAAGGCAACATTAGCTTCCTATTAATTATAAAAAAAATGCAGGCATACAATTTTTAAACCAAATCACGCAAAAATAAAACCCCTACCTTAGAATATTATGCGGCAGTGACAGTCTGACCATCTGGTCCCTGTGCTGTAAGATCATCCCGTGCCGATCCATGAAGAAGATGAACATATGTTTGGCCGCACTTTTCTGTACACGTGCATACTTCGGGGGAGGTGAATTGGGGGTTTTCCAAACGGAACACATAGATTTGGTCTCTGGATCAAAGTGGTGTAACCAGGGCTCATCCGTCGTGATGGTCCGATCAAGAAAATCCTCGCCTTCTGAATCGTAGAGGTGAAGAAACTTCTGTGAACAGTGTACGCGGCGCTCCTTTTCATTTCCCTTAAGTAATCGTGGTACCCACCGAGCACTCACTTTCGACATGCCAAGTTCTCAGTTAGTATACCATGTACTGTTGAGCACGAAACACCGAGTTCATTAGCAATAGTTCTGACGGTGGTTCTTCTGCCGGTCTGAACCATACTCTTTACTGACTTCTTAATCGAACAAGTTACGACTGCCGGTCGACCGCTGCTGTAATCGTCATTAATAGATTCTCTTCCGCTCCTAAAACGCGAATGCCATTTGTAGACAAAAGCTGGACTGCATTTATCATATGCTCCTGTAGATTTTGTCATTCGCAGTGTTTCTGTTGGCAATTTATTAAGTGCAACACAGAATTTCACCACACTCCGCAACTCAACGCCACAGTTCGACGTCATGATTTTTGCGGAACAACTTCCGCAGTTAGATAACGAAAACACCATAATTTTGTCATCATCTTGCGGCGACCAGTGAACCTATCCATGCTTTCTCTGGAGTTTCTCTTTCCAGTGCTTCTTCCCAAGTCACTGGCTGCTCTCCTACATAACCATCGTTGAAAGAATGATCAGGGGTGAGAGAGTAATGAATCCAGTCGCAATGACTATCATCAGTCTTCAGGGCCTTGGCTGGGGCTGGGGATTTGAACCAGCGAGCCCCTGGTTTCAAACCACGTACGTTTCCGACTGATCTACCAGGCTAGGCATGGTGGAAACTATCGGACAAGACAAAGGGTCAACAAGAGTTTTAGATTATAAACTTATCTCTAAAATTACACATGAATTGTACATGATCTGAAAAAATGCCTTAAAGCAACACACTCGTTCCTTTCGGAATAATTTTTATTATGCTCTAGGTTCGAAACTTAGACAATGCATGTACATGTAACAGTCTGATGTGTAATGTTCGTTTGCTTCGGTGTTTTAGGCTGTCCAACATTATTTCAGTCATATTGCGACAGCCAGTGCACCTATCAAAGCTTCCTTTTAGTTTCTTTCAACAGTTCTACGCACAACATTCTATTTTAAGCCTCTGGATGGGTTTTTTTTTTTTTCCCGGCATAAATGTAGCCGAGACACTATTAAGCGGTAAGAAAGGAACGAATCCTGTCGCAATGACTCTCATCCTTCCTTGGAAAGAATTTGACCGAGCCGGGGAATCGAACCAGAGACCCCTGGGTTTCAAACCCTTTCGTTTCCGACTCGACCAATTTTTTTTTTTTCTTTTTTTTTTTGAGAGTGATGGCCTATGAATGCGTCAAGTCCATTCATCTTTCAGTGCATTACCCTCAACCTGCTAAATAGATTAAATCAAGCTTTCCAGTTGAAAGTAATAATCCAAATGTTATTTCAAACTTACTTGGGGGGGGGGGGGGGGAGGGATGATATCATATTATCGGACAGCGTAGATCTAAGATCAGACTGCACGTTTTGTGCAGTCTGATCTTGATCTACACTGTCCGCAAAAATTCTTAGGTCGCGCTTAGCAGTCTAAGGCTAAAGCCGACTCTATTTATTTTGGATAGAAACCTTCATATTTAAACGATAGTGCAGGTAAAGAAACTAAACCAAGCACAGGGATGCATCTCAGCAATCTATTTATGGAAAAATAAAACTGTTAAAAACTGATTAAACACTTAAGAAACATTTTTTCCAAGGATTTTTTTTTAAATCAGCCTTGCTATTGATTTCATCTATATATATCATGTAATATATGTATACATGTCTGCCGATTGGATTCCATCCTAAACCAAACAATCCCCTCTCTTAACGGCCATAAGGGAGAAGGCCATGAGAAAACATTGTTGGAAAAGAGGAAAATGCTGACCAGTTTATCCTCCTTTTCCAGCAATCTTTTGTACCCTATCAGAGACCGTTGGCTATGTTGTATCAACTCTGAATATGATGTCTGCAGATGCACTCAACTGGAAGAGTAAAAAAATGTCGTATGATATTGTGATAAGCGAAGGAATACAAACGTTTGATCATACAAATGTCATATTACAGGGTACAAGTTTTCTACTCTTGGGTCTACACTGTCCGTTGTCGTGTGTGATATTCTGACATAAAGCGCTTCGAATGACGAAATTATTATCTTTTTTACTCACCGACTAAGAGTTTTAGGCAAATTTATATTTGACATAAGTTTGCGTTTGAGATAAAGTCTAGATATGAGTTGTTCAGCGATTCTCTGGCAAGGTTGACATTTTCTTCCGGACGAGTTTATTAAAACTTTGTCTCAAATGCATATGAATGTCAAATTATTTTTATCGCATTACTGTTATCTTAAGAAATGCATGTATGATCGTAAGATATACTAGTATTTGACATAAGTTTGCGTTTGAGATCAAATGTTATTAAACGAGTCTAGATATGTGTTAGCGATCCTCTTGCAAGGTTGACATTTTCTCCCGGACGGGTTTATTAAAATTTATCTCGTATGCGTATGAATGTCAAATTATTTTTATCACATAACTTAATAAATGCATGCATAATCATAAGATCTATATGAGAAACCTACATACTTATGAATTAGGCTGACTCACTACTTCCAAAGTACATTCCAGACTAACATAATTCCGAAGAAGCTGACATACAACTATTTGATTTGGAATCTAAAAATGACAAATGCTACAAAGCACGCTTTTACTTTACCAAGATAATCTTTTTTTGTTAGTTAAACTGATCGGAAAATTCGTGTCAAAAATGTTTCGGAAATAATGAGCAAAATTTAAATGCTGTAGTAAATAACGCTACATAAAGCTCTAGCGACTTTATCAAATCTTATCTTATACATTCGTGAGATAAGTAAGTTAATTTGGCTGTACAACATTCAAAACCAAGGGAGGTTTGCGACTGAAATATTTTCCGGGGTTTGACAGAAAATTTTGTTAAAAGAATACAGATACATTTTGGTTCAAGTTTGGTATCACTTAGCAGATATTATGCATCCATGACCACACTTCTTATTCTGTGCAGATATGCAGTGAAAGAAATAATTCGGTGTTTTTTACCTTCGTTTGAATAAGAAGAGTTTGGCTTGAAATAGACCCCACACCTTTAAACTTGATGAAAAAGAGAAATGGTTTAATTATTTCAATATATTGCCAACAGAGATCTCTCAGTAAAACGGCCATTCCGTGAAAATGAGAGTTCTACTTATACTGACCACGATTTGCATTGCTGGTAAGCTATCTCTAATTCTTACCTAACTGTGACGTTCTGTATATTTCCAACTTGTTCTAGGGTAAGCCTACCGTGCGGCTGGCGATTAAAATTTTGACAAGACTACAAATATTTAGGATAAAAGTAATCAAAAAATTCTTGATGGAAATAAAGTCCAGAAAGCGAATTGCCCCCACCCTCGCCCACACACACACACACACACACACACTCGCACGAACACACACACACCCATTCGTTTGAATCCTTTTCACCTTCGGTACTCGATGGCAACCATGACTGAGATTGAACCTGCTTTAATTCCAGAACAGATAAAGATGCCGCTAAACGCACCAGCGTTGACCTTTCATATTGGGTACGCTTGTATTGATATTTGTGGAAAAAAACGTCTTTAATAGAGGAGTCTGCATAGTTGATTTCCTTGGAATATCAGTCTGTTAGGTAAGCTGTTGTACTTTTCTTCAGAAATGAAAACAATCCCGCTGATGTTTGATAAACGACGGGTCCATAGTATTATGTGAAATGGCATCTTCAAGTATCTAAGAACTTCAGTATTATCTTCATTGTTCTGTTTTAAGTCAAGAGAAAAACGTCCCTATCTGTAAAACTATGGCTAGAACGGTTGAAAACGTTTTTTTCTTTCTTTTTTTTTTTTTTTAACAAATTTTGGTATCAAAAGGAGTAATTAAAATTGTGAATGAAATCACTAGTGAGCGATTTAGTCAAGTACGAAAGAAAGAAATAATTGTGACTTTACTCTCTGAGTTACGGTACAAAACTATTGTACAACAATGCCTTCCAAACACGACATTTATCAACAGTGAGGATAAATATACATATGAGACTCAAAAAATAAAGAAGACTATTTAAAACAACATAAAAGGAGTAATAATGAAAAAGTGAGAATCTCAAATACATGTACATACAGAGAGTGTTGTATAGCCCGATAATGTGTTCACACCCATGGTCAAGAGCAATCAACTTACAGTGAGTGTCGGGACTAACTATACAGGCTGTATTCAAAAACGGCGTTGCATATTGTCAAAATTATGAAAGACTGATTCAAAGCACATGCATGAAGATATTTATGGACTAGCATTTAACCCTGTACCACACAATCCCGAGTTTTAACGACCCTGAAAAAGAGGCCCTTTAAAAACATTGTGGGAAAAGGAGAAAATGGTAACCAGCATTTTCTCCTTTTTCCACAATGTTTTTTTTTTTTTTTTTTAATCCTATCACAGACAAATCTCCCAATTTAAAACACATATAATAAGTAGTCTGTAAATGCTTTCAATTTGGTCAAGTCTACAATTTTGTCGTTTGGTGAAGAGTTAAAACAATGGAGGAATATTTTAGGATATATAACTTGTGTTAGAAGCCCTTCAGTTCTCGAAATCAAACCTACAGGACCAATCGGATATGAGACAAAACTTTTACAGATACACAACAGAAAAGACGCAGATTATGATAAACCTCATCCATTCATTCAAGACTTAAGCTCATAACCTTTTTAGATTTTATTTCAACCGCGATGATTAAGCACAAGGAAAAATGATATGCATACATTTATGTTTGAAAAGCCCAGTCTAACTTTTGAAAAATTATTCCTGGATGAACATCTTTTTTATTTGAGATAAGTAGGGCATTTAAATGCAAAGCTAGTGATAAGAAAAAAAGATTAAACAAAGGCAAGAAGTACCGATAATGCAATGTGCTGAAATTTAAGAAATGTAGGCAAAATCGAAAGAAGTGTTATTTTATAAGCATAAAGACTTTCACGAACTGTTCAGTCAAGCAGTGACTTTGGAGGCCATGACTGTTTACAGATAAAAAAAACTCTTGTAAACACGCTTGCCTCAACAAAGACTGGAAAGATGTGTCGGTCTACTTCTGAGGGAAAAATGAATATATTTATATGAATCGTAATACATTTTTGAAAATAAAAAAAAAACAGGTGTATAGTTTGAACGAATGGATCAGGTTATGAAAGAAATTAAGCAACTTCGTGTTGTTTGTGTTGTTGATATGATGATTCGAGTGTTAGGCTGTCAACTTTCTGAACAGCTGGCTTGTCTTAATCATTTCAGTAATTACTCGCCTGAAATATTTAGCTTTTTTTAACCTTGATTAGAAGACACCGGTGTCTTCTAATCAAGGTTAAAAAAAGCTAAATATTTGACCAAACTTTCAAGTTTGATCACGAGTGTCATCTGAACTATCTTAATGTTCCTGCACCTCTCTATCTGTATGGAGGTTTCTTTGATTTTGTTAATCTCCTCAATGCTATGACTACTGGACTTCCTTCACTTTTAAGTTTACTTTGCTTTCTCTTTAAATGCTGTCTATGTCGCTATCGTTGTCTTAACTGTATGTTTTATGTTTTCTGTCTCCTGTCTTTGCTCTTCAGTATTTCTCCTAGATCATTTTGTCATATGTTAACCTCATCTGTACTTCTCTCTGACATGGGCCCTGTGTGGCTCAGGAGTAAAGATGTAGCATTCACGAGCAGGTTTAAATCTCATCGAGGCTCCGAATTTCTCGTGGAAGTGTTTTTGGGCAAACACTTCAGAGGTACACTGATTGATTGATTGTATGGTGTTTAACGCCGTTTTCGACATTATTTCAGTTACATCGCGGAGGCAAGTAATTTTTTTTAAGTGTCTTTCCCCTATGTGTACCCTACGTGTGATGGGGAAGAGGTATGTGTGTCTGTCTTTTTTTATCGATGTTTGTATGTCGATCTGTCTTATGATAAATGGTATTCCCTTTCCTTTTCATTTTAATCGGACAAATTTTGGGTCTAAGTCTTTTCCACATATATTCATACATTTTCATAGAATAGGCTTTACCAAACAAATGGCGGAGAATGTATCAGCGGCTTTAATCTTTTCCTAAACTCTTTAAATGAGAACCCAACTTGGATATCGATATTTCTTTTAAGTGCTGTACAGGTTTAAGTAGATTGTCGTTTGTAGTCGGTTTTCCAGTTAACTCTGGATTATTATTTTTGTTTTCGAATTCCGATCTTGTTAGTATTGTTGTAATGTAAAGACGCTTGTAAAGATCTTATATAATTGTTTTCGTACAGAATTTGATATTTGTATAACAGCACCTTGTCATACAAAGGTAGGTTTGAAAGGTACCTTTCTTTGCCTAGGCGAAGGAGAGAGAGAGAGAGAGACAGAGAGAGAGAGAGACTTTATGCTCAGGGACAACCTTTTTGTACCAAGCGAAGAAGAGAGAGAGAGAGAGAGAGTCTTTCAGCCTTTTGAGTATTCATAAACGCATAAATTCACCTTGATAATTAAGTCTCATCTAGCATACCTTTTTACAGAGCTCAAGATAGAGGGAGTGATTTTGATTTCAAAATTGAAAATATTAATCATTCTCCACTAAACCATATGTTGTGGGTAGTCATTAGAATCGTTTCATCTAGACGATTCTAATGACTACCCGCAAAATGGGGTTTGGAGGAAAAATAATGGATTTAGAGTATCATCACTCCTTCTTATCTGGAGATCTGTTTCTATTTCTATCAATTTCAGATTTGCCTAATTATAATCTGTAATGTTTGAATGTATTTTATGACAATCATTTAATGTATAATTACAATAATATCTTTGTAGTAAAAGTATTTTATCGTAAGTTGTATAAGAAGTACTTTCATGTATGTGTTCAAGAAAAGTGAAATATGCCACTTAAAAATAATCATTACATGTCCTTAAAATGTAACAGACTGCGATAGAGTTCATTTACTAAACGTCAGTTTGAAGTTTGATTCGCATCAGCTAACGCCATAACAGCTGCTTGGCATTTCAGTTAGTCACCCCACAGAAACATGCATAAGGCACACAGAAGTCATGAAAAGCCTCCCTCATACGGCAGTGCAGTAACCCCTCATTCACTAGATTTATGTCTGATTTTTGTTCTGAAGGATCGCATTTCTATTCCAAACGATGTTTTTACTGGGATAACTATGCTGACTACCTATTTCTACCTTGATATTTCAGCACACCGCAATTTTTTTTTTTTATGTGAGGGGAGTGGTGAATTAACGAAACAAGGGAAGATGTTCACCTGCATGCTGCTGCTGCTTGAAATAGGCATCACCAATACGACCAGTCTGATATCTGGCATTGTCCTGGAGTAGCTTCCGCTGTCTTGTAAATGTTCAACAGAGTTAAAACTGCTACAACAGAGTTAAAACTGCTACAACGAACTCCTGTCAAGTTTTCTTACATAAGCAAAAGCCTGAAGCGATAAGGAGAATGATTTGATACTCGTTATAATTAACCTTCCGCCACCATTACGTTCAATTTCATCTGTATGTACACATGCCTTAGCAAAACATTCTCTGCGTCGTAGAATTAATCAACAGCCAACCTTTGCATTCCGAAAAGAAATCTTCACTCCTGGCTCAAAAATACCGTAATCTACAGTGCGCGCAGGCTGACTTGGGCCGAAACTCTTTGCTACTGGTCAATTTTCTGCATGTCAAAGGACCATTCTACTTCAAGATTCAATTGGTTGTTGGATAAAATGGATTTTATGGATGTACAATCATATAATGACTTGCTTGGTATCATGGATCACGGAGATGCATTAACCCGTTCCCAAACAATAAATTTTGGACTGGTCCAAATTGAAAGAGTTTGCAGACGACAGTTTTAAATTTGATGAAAATGGCAGAAAGTTATCAAAAAGGGTAGAAAACACTGTGGGAAAAGGAGAAATTGCTCGTTACGAGCAATTTTCCTTTTCCCACAGTGTTTTCAAAGGACTTGTACTGCAGACACGGGAAAACCAGGGCTTGTTTGGGAAAGGGTTAAGCCCCTTTTGCAAGAGCAGGACTCATTTGTAAGCTGTAGAGAGGGATAGATCTCCGACACCACTCACCAATATAAGGGAACAATAAAATTTTGAAACAAAAAAACTAGTCGTATAGATGTATTTGACGAAAAGAGCCGATACTTTAGATCTGAGAACAGACACAAATTTCCGCAAAAGCACCTACGGTTATTATGTTTGCTAAGGGTTTACAATGAAAGACACTGAAAATAAATATCGGTTACAATTTCCTAACAATCATCATCATAATCTTATTGGTTGGTCATATTTGGTGTTGCATCCTTACATTTTAGCCGAAGGTATGTGCAGAAACGGATGGATAAGGTTCGAGAACTCCTGTTATCTCTTCATCATAAGTCCTTTAGAAACCTGCACAGCTGCAATGGTAATATCTATATTTTAAAAAGCATTTCAAGGCTTTATTGGATCATTTGGTGACGTTTGGAGAGCTTAGTTGCATTTACGAACAATGAGCAACAATATCAAATAATACCGTATAACACTGTCCATATATACCGTCCAGAAAGAAGGCTGAAATTTACAAGTACAGCCTATACTCGTCCTTGAAGCTGCAATCTTTGATAACTCCTATATCTACTGAATATGTCTATTACTGGCAAACAAATGCTCAACGAGTGTACTTTAACCCTTAAGCTGCTAAGCGCGACTCACTGACCTTTTGCAGACAGTGTAGACCAGGATCAGATTGCAAAGAACGTGCAGTCTGATCTTTGGTCTACACTGTTCAGTAAGGAGATTTTTTTTTTCTCAAAAAATAAGTTTGAAATAGCATTATTCTGGTTTTTATTATCGGCTTGAAAGTTTCATATAACTTACTTAGCAGGATAAGGGTTAGTATTTCTTTTAATGATTTAAAGCTCAGACTTTGTCCATCAAATACTTAGTCGCCACAAGTGATTTTAATCTCACTGGCCCATTTTAGATTGTGTGAGTGAACTGTGTAGACCAAGATAAGAAATCAAAGAACGCACACTCTTGGTCAACATTATCCGATAATTTTAGAGAAATGAAATTCGAAGAAAGCTTTGAAATTTGAAAAGACGACCAGATGTGTATATTTTCATTTTATCCATGCTCTGTTGAAAGGGGGTTTAATGCATCTGCAAAACATATCGACCAGGTCAAGCTGTGTAGTCCATGCCGGCTGACCTGGGTCGATATGTTTTGCTTTTGGTCAAAGGATCATTCTACCTAAGAATTCAGTCGGTTGTTAGACAAACTTCATGGAATCATAATTATGTGATGACTTGCTTGTATTAACGCAACACGGAGGTGCATTAAACCCCTCTCGCCAGTCCCGACACAGTCCCGACTTTTAACGACCCTGTGAAAGAAACCTTTTGAAAACTTTGTGGGAAAAGGAGAAAATGCTGGTAACCAGCATTTTCTCCTTTTCCCACAATGTTTTCTACTCTTCCCAAAACAAATTTTAATTTTCAATCACATTTATTTTGTCATCTGCAATTGCTTTGAATTTGGACCAGTCTAAAATTTTGTCGTTTGGTAAAGAGTTAACGACTGGAATGCTAAACGAACACAATTCCGACACTTGCGGAACGGTTGTTGAGCTGACTGAAATCTCTCTGCAAAGAATATGGCACTTTTTTTTTTTAAAGTTGTTAGTAGAAAGATAAAGTAAAACGAACCTCTCGACCTCTGTATCAAATACAGACATCCCAGGCACGAAGCAGGGGAAAATCTTCAAGCATTTGGCTTGCATCAATAAAACGGTGTGTATATAAATTTTCAGAAGAAATGAAATTCGTTAGACTCACTGAACTCAGATATGTTTCTATGAAAACAGAGTATTACAATAAAAGATAATGCACAATATTTTGACTAATCTCTACACAACCTTAATATGTCATAGAACCCAAAGCACAATTTAAAGTAACAACAGCTGCCAAAAGTAAACAAAGCTGGCGTTAAAATGCTTTTAAATTGAAATCATACCATGTAAATGTATGGAAATTGTTGTGAAGATAACAATCTGTTATTGTGCAGTCGATCCAGACGTTAGTCGCTGGCAGAGAAATTAATTTCAAAACTAGGTTAAAAGTTGCCAGGTCTCTCTGTTTTTTGTTTACTTTTTGCCTGCTATTAAAATTTCTTCTTTTGCCAGCGACTAACATTTAGACCGACCACACAATAATAGTCATCTTCACAATTTTCCATACTTTTAAATGGTATGATTTAGGCCACTATTGGGCCATTAAGTTTATTTTTCGATTTTCCCTTGACATATCGAGATCAAACTGTTTCGAAATCCTGGCGATATTCAGATTTTTTGTTTGGTTTTAGAAAATTTACGTTTCATTTACTTGATATTATAAGGATAAAAGACCTAGTTTTTTTTTTTTTTTAGGCATATTGCAAAGCTGCCCAAGGACACTTGGCGGAAATCAACGACAGTACAGAAAACGAATTTATAAGAAACTATTTGCTGAAATTACAGCTTGGTAAGCAGAAATCCTGATGATATTATTAACGATAAGAATCAGTTTCAGCAAGCAGGATCCGTATTCACCAACCATTCTTAAGAACATTCTTAGTCTTATTCTCAAGAATTTTCTAAACTTAAAAATAACACAAGTTCTGATTGGCTAAACCTGATTGGCTAAACCAATTGGTTTAGCCACCGATTGGTTTAGACAATCAGAACACGTGTTACTCTCTAAATCAATAATAAGATAAACGATATTCTTCAGAATGATTGGAAAATATGGGCCCTGATCTGACATCCTATGTACTTGAAATTGTTCCGGACTCAAGCACAGAGGCATTGAAAAAATGCAGGGATCTGGAAGAAAATTCTTTGAGAAAAACAAAATATTCAGAACAAAACGCATAAGACTGCCTATCAGTTGAAAGATTAATTTCTGCTGTCTTTCCTTTCTTTCTTTCTTTCTTTCTTTCTTTCTTTCTCTCTGTCAGTATTTCTGTATTTATTTCCCTTTACTTTTCTTTTCTTCCTTCGTTTACCCTTTCTTTCCCAAACATTTTACCTACTTGTCAACAAACGGAAAAAACATGACCCTGTTCAGTCTGTTATCACTTTGAACGAGTCTTGGACAAAAAGCAATTCTGCAAAACGTATTCATGGTATCATTTTGTATGAATGGTCCAAGAATAGATCAACAAATTCAAGAAAGGTTAGACGGCATCATTACCCCAATAGCCTCCAGGGTCTGGCTTTCTCTTTGCTCGTTATTTTCTCACAATCAAGAGAAACTTAAGTCTCGCAGTCTAGGCTTCAGCATGAATTGAGCAAGCATGCCTATACTGTGAGAAAAAAAAAAAATGTTAGAAAAATAAAAGATTAAAATTAAGCAAACAGCTACGGGCTTTGAGTCATCTACTACCCCAACAAGTACGAGTATTCGGCAGTGTAACCTAGGTCAGCGTTTACATTTTTTGTCTAGGGCATGACGCTAGATTCTGGATTGGTGGTGAGGATTACGAACAGGAGGGATACTGGGTCTGGGCCAGCAACGGAAACAAGTGAGTGGTCCATTAGTTGAATAGTATCATAAAAATGTATACCTTTTCTACACGTAAAGCGTAATTGCTCTTGTTATAACAATGTATACTTTTTAAGCGTAAACCTTAATTTCTCTCCTAATCATTACAAGGTATACTTTTTTTTTTCTAATTCTAAACGTAAAGCGTATTTTCCTGTTTTTAGGCGTAAGTGTTCTTCTTCAAATTATAGCAAGGTATACGTCTTTTTTTTTTTTTTTTTTCTGTTTTGTTTTGTGTTCACATGCAAAGTTTTATTCCTCTTTTCATTATAACAGTTCATATACTTTTTTTTTCTGTTTTGAAACGTAAAGCGTAATTCCTCTTCTTTGTATAATAATGTACACGTTTTTGTCGTGCAACTCACGTAGATGTAACTATGTTCACGCAAAGCACTAGGAAATCAGCGACTTCATTTTTAAATAGGATTTTCTCGAATTCGATTGTCGCACTTTCAGAATCACTCAACTATTCTGGGCGCCAGGTGAACCCAATACAAATGGGGGCCCAAAAGACTGTATTAACCTGACGTCACAATCTGGCTATTACTGGAACGACCAGAAATGTGACAACCAATTTTCCTTCATTTGTGAAAAGGAGTGAGTAGAGTTTCAATGTTACCTTGTTATTCCCTCGCTCTCTCTCTCTCTAAGACAATTAAGATTAAGTGAGTTGACCAATAGAGTTTCATGCAGCACATTCGTTGTTTCAGCTGACAATGTAGATAAAGATGTGGCCGCACAATACGCGCAGTATGAATTTGTATAGAAATGCCCGCTACCAGTTCGAACGGTGGTCTTATAGAAGCCTAAAAACTGAAATAATTCGAGCTCTTTTTTTTCATGAAAATGCATTTTGATCTTTATTTTTCCACAATTTGGGCTAAAAACCAGATCGTTTAGTTCCTTCAAAGAAATTTGTCTCTATACAGGCTTTGTAGACCTACCAAAAACTACTAGAAACTGGAAAATGGCCTACATTTAAAAGACTGGATATTAAAATGTCTCAATAGTTTTGAAAACATTTCGAAAAAAATGTAATTGCTTTTCCACATTGTTTCCATTATATGTCAAAATATGAGAAAGTGGTTTGTTAATAACACGAACTTGATGTTCTCGGTATGAACATTTCTTGAAATTACTCTAGCATTGAAATATTTATATTCAATACTGTTTACTTCAACTTCTCATCTCCATTGTATATCTACACACCGTCATAAACGCACTGTTTTTAAGTGTTTACCACACAATACCGAGTTTTAACGACCCCGAGGAAAAAGACTTTTGAGAAGATTGTTAGAAAAGGAGAAAATGCTGGTAACCATTTGTGCCACATTGAAATTGTCGTCAGAATAATTATGCTTTCCATTTGGTTCTAAGATGTTATCTGGTAAAGAATTAAACGCTTTAACGTTCATAGCCAATGACACTACATCAGTTTAAAAAGGGTGCTGTGTATGTGATGAAATAGTCGCTTTCAGTCATTCCAGAGAGTTCAATGTCAACACTGTCCCAAACAAAAGCAACCAATAAGTAGGATCTGACATACGTTGGCATTTGAAATAAAATTTCAGTGAAGAACAAATGGTATATAGAGAGCCTTTGGCGAGCTTAATAGATATTTCTTTTTAGATACATTTAGAAAAATTTAGTTTTGAAAGCCAACGAATCAGATTTTCATTACAAAACGATATCTCACTAGCTATTGGTTAGAATATACAAAACCGTACTCGCAGAAGTTAGAATTTCCATGAATAAAGGCCCAGTTTACTTCTCTGACAGAAGTATAAATAGAAGATATTTGTCTTTTCAGTGAAAGATCGAAATTCATTTCATCGAGTGAACATCATTGATAATATTTTCACGAGTGGCGCAGCCACGAATGAAAATATCACGATGATATTCACGAGATGAAATATATTTTGATCTTTCACCGAAAAAAATAAATCTATTTATCTCATGCTTCCAGCCCCTTTCCAAATGGGACTTTCATCAAAATCCAGTACAGTTGTTTTTCGTCATTCCCGGTGGCATAACCCCCGCACACATAGCAACGCAGTACAATATTACGTAAAGCGCGAAAAATATAGGGTAAATGCGCCTAAATTACGTCATATTTCCCTATATTTGAACGGCACGCGCTGTTCACCTAGGTAACACGTGCGCGGGAACTAGTATTTTTGCCTCCAGTTGAAGAGTTAGAAAATATGAAATTGATATTTTTCTCTGGTCTTAACCATGAAATATCAAACCATAATCCACCATTGTTTCTCGATAAACTATCAAAAAACATGAAATAAAATGACGTCATGTATAATATCACTTAATGGTTATATCTAGTGTGTGTCAGATCAGAAAATTCTCAATTGCAATGAAAACAAGGGAGGTTATATGAATTAAAAATAAAATCTTAAATTCGTTTGAACAGTTGACTTAATATATAAATGCAATGACCTTAACATATAGTAAATGTAGCCTTCTGTTGTAGCCTTATCACAGAATTATATCTCTCAGTTAGTTCTGTCCTACTTCTTGACACTAGGAACTAAGCTGTACGAAAGGCTTATAGGTTGTAATTTCCGTCGACTTTCACGAAAAGGTCAGCGGAGCGTAAAAGTATGTGTACAGACTTCAACCAGCTCACTAAGATCAGTTGAACTTCCTTACAGTAGATTGTGCTTCATTTCGGGTGTTTCCAACATGTATCATCAGCAAAGACACATTTCAATTTCTTTGTCTACTTCATTCAGTTTGAAAGTTTATGAAATAAACATCTGTAGCAGCTGGCTCTAAAGTACCTAAATAATTTCCATCCAGAGCTGCAAAAGATCAGGGTCCGTATTCATCAACCATTTTAGGACCGTTCTTAGTCTTGATCTCCAAGATTTTCTAAATTTGAAAGTAACACAACCTCTGATTGGCTAAACCATTTGGTTCAGCCAATCAGAACTTGTTTTACTTTAAAATATAGAAATTTCTTTAGCATAAGACTAAGAATACTCTTAAGAATGATTGATGAATACGGACCCATGTAGGTCTAATCAATGACTAGTTAAATGTTTAGTTTTCTAAATAATTTTAGTAAGACAGAAAGTCTTAGCCAATAGTAGTGTATATTATGTTCCTTCATGCACTTTCGCTTTGCCGACCGATTTTGAGCCAGCCCCCCATCCATAATATTTGAGTCAGAATGCCCATCCGTTTTTGAGGCAGAATGCCCATCCATTTTTGTAAAAAATTAAAAAATTAAAAAAATTCATTCCCGATCCTACGATCTCGCTAATTCCTAAACCGTTCGCGCGCCCAAGAAATTTATAACTCGTAAAGTTATAGATTTAAAAAAATTCCCGATTTCGCTAATTCTTATCCCCCCGCGCGTCTTAAAAAAATTTATAACTCGCGAAGTTATAAATTCTCGTTCGAAAAAATTTTTGATTTTAATAATTTTTTTTTTTTTTTTTTTTTTTTTTCCGAATAAAGCTGGAAAAAAAATATGAGCGTATTAAATAATTTAAATAGAAGTTTTATTTTACATCTAGTTAGAACCTTAAAAGCCAACATTTATTTTGGGCGTCGGAAATATCGTTCTCCGAATTTAATAGCATTTCCTCCGTTCGAATGTGAAAACTATTATCTAGCATTGCTGCGAATAAAACCGGCTGTTTACTATGAACGTAGTAAAGTAGCCCATCAACCCTCATTTGAGGGAATAACGTTAATTTTAAATCTTCCAGACGATCTGATTACAGAAATTATGGATGAAGAGGAGGGATACGATGATATCGCGTGTAAATATTTATTACCGAAAGATGTAGAAGACGGATCGCTATCTTTAGGTATTAGAGCCCACGGTATTGTATTTTCTCCCGAGAATTTCCCGCATTCGTGGCAAGTTGGCTACTTTGATATCTTTAGTAGATGGGGTGATCTTCCTATAGAAGAACAAGAAGAGTTGGAAGATATATGGGATTTTTACGAAGAAGTTGTGCGACCGGAAAACCAACATCTTGTACATACAGTATTACCGACACAGAGAGAAGGGATAATACGTAAAAACGGAAACTCGACATTTTTAGAAGAAAAATGCGTTGTCTGCTATTCAGAAAAATCAAACATAATGTTTTGTAATTGCGGTCATATTTGCCTATGCGAGAAATGTGACGATGAAGCTAATTTAATAAGATGTCCCATGTGTCATACGGATTGCCAAGTAAAACGTAAATTATAAATATATATTTTATTTAAAATATATGTTTTATTTAAAATATATATTTTATTTAAAACTTAAAAAAGTTAATAGACGCTTTTTATTTTCTTTTAAACGTTTGTTTTCATTTATTAGTTTACTTATTATCTTATTATTCTTTTACTTCTTTTTCCAGCATTAATTAAAGATTGTTTACATTTTTTGCTTCTACAATTAATATCATTTTCGTCAATAATCAACCGTAAAGACTTATTTACCTCTTTTAACGCTTAAATACGATTCTTATTTTCCAAGATTTTATCGTTATAAAACGATTATGAACGTTTTACGTCTAAATCGTGATAATCCATTTTTTTAAAAAAACAAAAAAATTATTTCTCGCTTAAAATTCAGTATTTATCAAAATTTAAGAAAAAATTTCCCATATAAAAAAGATGAATAGTTCATATTGCAGATTTACTTCGCATTTAACTAAAGTACAAGAAGATAAAATTTATTTCGGCAAAGTAAAATATCGAGATCCGAATATAATAACGTGCAGACTAAAATTCGACGTGGTGAGGATATTCTAATAAATTTATAACTTTTTTAAAGTTATAAATTTTCGTCTAACTTATAATGCCCCAAAGCTAATGTATTTATACTATCTTTTAATATAACTCTTTTATCATCGTCATAACTTAACGCTATTTTGTTTATCTTTTCCGTATACATTTCGTGTCCGCGACTTCTTAGTACACGCATTTGCCTATGCTGATCTTTTTTTGTGAATAAACAATCTTTATAATTTGCGAAATGTAATTCGTTTTTGACGACTGACTTTTTAATCCCCTTGCATCTTTTATCCTCCTTATTATCCAAAGTCTTACAAGCGTACATTTTCGCTTTTAATCCCACAAATTCCGTCATAATTTTACCTCCAAATTCGTCTTTAAACTTTCCTATTACTTTCTTGTTCCAGCTATAATAACATGGATGATCGGTTGGATAGTTACTCGTGTCAAATATTTTAGGTATGTCCTGACGAATATCTTCGTAAAGGTCGTACGTTTCTATTTCGAGTATAAAACTATCGGTATCCGTATAACATAATTTAACTTTATCGTTATACTTTTTCTTAAAATAATTATAATAAGTGTTATACATATGCGTTTTACTGATATCTAAAATGCTCATATCCAAATAAACGGGCTTGTCATATTTTATAAATGTTCTCTTCATGTGTAAAGCTACTAAATTCTCGTCGAATATAGTCGTATAATAAGAATAAGATTGATCGGCAGAAAGTAATTTTATATCTACTCTGTTTCTTACGTTTTCCATCGTCTTACCAAAAACGGAATTATTCATCAACTTAAAAAAATCTTTTTCGAACTCATTTTCAGCTTTAGTTCTTAAACCGTTGTTAAGATCGATGTAAGATTTTAGCCAATTACTTTCTTTAAACTTAAATCCGCGGGTAACGTTTTTTAATTTAAGGCCCGAGTCAATATACGTTTTTAAAGCCCGATAATGCAGAACATATTTTTCTTTATCGTGTAAATTGGGAATTAATTTTTTTACCTTTTCTAACTTTAAATGTTCCGGCGCTAGAGGAAAGTCGTTGTGAAAATCGTGTAATGTTTTAGGGTATTCCAATTCTACCTCTAAGATACAACCTTCTCCTTTTTTACCGCAATATTTTTCCCAATTTTTTTAATTCGTTTTCCGTCATCCATTTAAAATCGTGCGTGGGTAAAGGCTCACTCATTGCTCCGGAGTAAAGACCATTTGCGTCTACGTACATTAAATACTTCGGAGGTTCGTTCGTTACATATTGATCCCCCATGTATTTATTATTCGCTTTCGAGTATCTCGTTACGCACATACTAACTCCGCTCTTAGTCCATTTTCTACCATTAAAAGCGTGTCATTTTCCGATAAAAGTTCTAACTTTACCTCGGTTATCTTTAACGCGGCGTCCCAAGCTAAACCGGGAGCGGTATAATACCAACTAGGGTCTAAGTCATAGTTTTTGCGGCAAACGTTTCTAAAGTTTTCGTAAACATCGGCTAAAAGTAATACGTCCGTTTTGTTGTATAATTTTAAGTAATCTTCTAGCGTTAAAAGTTTTCCAAACATTTTTCGCGTGAGCGTAGTCCTCATCGGTAATATGTTCCTCGTTTAAACCGGAGTAAAATGCTTCCTTAGGTGGTAACTGCGTTTCTCTAAGCCTTTTAAAAGAGTCTAAGTATTCGTAGGGAAAAACTCCTTTTTTTCTAACCAATGGCAACTCTTCTTTCGTAAAAAATTGCGATAAAATTTTTATTTGGCCTTCATTTAAATTGCTCGAAAGATTATCTAAACTCGTACTCATAAACTTAAAGGTGTCGATAAATCTAAGTTTATGCCGTATCGTTTTTTTCTTATCTTCTTCTTTTACCTCGTCAACGACAATATCCTTACTAAAGCTGATGTATTTTTCCTCGTTATTCGGGATGCAATTAATTTTACCGTAATGTTTACCGAGACTTTTAATAAAAAGGTGAGCGTCATAACCACTAAGATTATGAAAATACACGGGGATAAAGTCCGGCGTTTTAGCTTCTAAGTTACAAGAATTATGCGTGGCACCCCTATATTTACCCGTAAAATGGCAATGATCTCTTACTTTATCGTTATTAAATTCTTTACCGCAAAACCAACAATGCATTCGATTTTCGTAATCCGTCTCTTCTTCCTTAGTCATGATAATAGGCTTTTTATCTCGGTAGTACTTTCGGTAAATTTCTCGCGTGTCAGATATTAGCCGTTCTATAAACTTTTCCCCCGCATCTTCTCCGGCATAACTTCTCGTAATAGGCGGGCAAACATTATCCTCGAAACATTTTATGAGATAGTAAAAACTACAAGGGACATGATGATGTTGTTGTATAGTAAAACTATTTTCCGGGTTTAATTCGCAAGTATGTATAGGTTCCAAAATACTCTCAAAATCCGCGTACACACAACAAAAGGAACCGGCAGTTTTCTATAATGGTTTTTAAAACTTATCATAGTACCTTTTTTCGGCATCTCTAATCTAATGCTCTCGTGATCGTTACAAAATTTTCGGTGTTTTTCTAAAGGATCTTCGTTTCCAAAGTGGTTTAAACACCGCTTACAAAATTTAATATTTCCGCTATGATGACTCATTACCTGACTTCTTAGTAACCGATTAAATTTTTTTATGAGAGCATAGTGCGTTTTTTCTCCGTCTTTAATATATAACAGGTCCACGTGATTGCTTTTTTCGACGCTCGCGTTCCTAAGAGAATAAATTTTTTTTATTTTCGTAACCAAAATCATTGACGCTAATTTCCGGATTTGGTTTCTCAAACTTATTTATGTCTTTAATCGAGATGGGGTATTCGATCCCGTCCATGTTTAAACTGCGTTCCCTCGATCGTAAATCCTTATCAATTCTATCCGCATTCTTGTCTTTAGGATAAAGATGTCTTAAAACGCACCACGAAAAACATTTATTATCGTTATTTTTTATATTAATAACGGCCTTTTTATTTTTAATCCAATCCGGCAAATCTAACCACCCATTAGCCCCCAAAGGTTCGTAACCGACTGTGTGCAGTTTTAATGTCGTTATAACTACAAAAACCCATCCGCTGCCTTCTCGTTCAAACTTATCCATTTTTGCCGTAATTTCGTCCCACATATTTCGTAATATATCATTTACTTCTTCCCCATTTAAGTTTAAATGTTGATTCGAGTGAAAAGCAAATTCTTTTTCTTCTTTATCGGGGTCCGTTATATAATAATATCTACTTCTAAGAACTAGTTTTATCTTTTTTCGTAGGTTACTTCTAAGAACACCTCGAATAGACTCTTCCATTTCGTTAAAAAATTCATCTGGCAAATAACCCCTTTTTCCATCTATTTTATACACTCTAGTATAATCTCGAAATGTGGATTGTCTTAAACTAATATTAAACTGTTCCCTAATAGGAGGAGCCCGCGGTACTAAGTGTACCTGAGCAGAAGGTCTAGCACGCAACCTAATTCTTGACTGAGTCGGAGCTCTAATGCCCGGCGTAGCTGGTACTATGGATCTTCTCACGTGCAATCTAAAGTCATCCAGTACTTGCGGTATGTCCGTGGAATCTACATTATTGACCAGCCAATTATTGAAATTAGTTATTCTTCTCTGTATAGGTTTGGGGACAAACGCAGATACGGCCCGTCTCGCCGTCGAAAATAATTTCGAAATATAACGCGACATTTTTTTTATATTATGATAAAAAAATATTTAAGTTGCTAATCAATTTTATTACGATTTAATCGTAATAAAATTAAGTTATAGTTATTTTATATTTATCTTCCCAAACTCTACCATTCCAATTACAAACCGTTTGAGGGCTACTCCCGATAAATTTGCTCGCTTTATAAATCGAAGGAAAATCGCGTATTTCTTCCGTTTTAACGTCTTCTACGCGAACTTTCCTCGGATATTTTCTAATATCTTTTAATCTATCGAACCTAGGATCCATCGTCTTTTCCGGTTTAGGAGACTCTTCCCGTAATACCCCGTGTTTTTTCGCTAAATCGATCAATTGTTTATTATCCAAATAAGAAAAAAAATGTATATTATTTTCTTTAAGAATATCTTTTAAACCCGATTTGTTTATCATTTTTTATATTAAAGAAAAAATCTTAATACACTACGCTCATTTTATTTCCGTCGGACTGAAAGTTTATTCGCCTATGGCTAATAATAACGGCATACGCGTCTGTGTCTGCATCTATATTACCGCCAAAATTTGCCTTAACATGAATATCGGTTACGGAATATTTTATCCTTTCACTCTGTTTGCTAACATCGAAAAAAAACAAAGGATACAGATCTTTGTACTCTATCGGGGTAAAGTTAGGATTTGACGCTAAATCATCCATGAGAAAAAACTTAGATCTAAACATAGCGGCATCACCGTACGCTCTACTAAATTGCTGATTGGGAAATGAAAGTGTGTAATCAGCTCTAGGATATTTAAAAGAATTTAGCGTAACGTGAATATCCGTAACTTGACTGTGGTTAAATAAGGCTGGATTTTGTTCTTATTTATTTTTTTTGTTATGTTGGAAACCGATAATAATGTAACGCGGAAACTCCGGCGATGTTTTAACGGCGAGTCTCCAAGTAAATGATGTTGTTTGAGGAACTTTAGCAGTATCGCATTGTATCATTCTATAATTAACCGGAAAACTTTCTTTATTCTGGATGTGTTTATAAAGTTCCATTTTATACTTATCCGTAGGTAACACGTGTGGCATGTACCACGCTATTTTAGTCAGATTAACTTTACCAACTGCAGCAGCGGCATCTCTAAAAATAGCGTCATTATCACCAGTTCTTGAAAAATAAAGAGTTTGCTTCATTCCGTATAAGACTTTATCATAATCTTCGCAAAAACCGAAAATATGTTTTAACGGCACTCTAAAACCAAATGTGCCGTTGTTAAAGGGTTTTTCAATAATTAGTGATTGTCTCACAACAAAGCCCATATTAGTAGGTACCAGGGGTGCCGTATCTTTAAACTACAATTGGTTTAACCCCCGCGATTTAGAAAAATCGTCGGAATATTTTAACAATCCGAGCATCGTGGTTGCCCACCCCGGATGATTTATTCGTTCAATCTCTTTACCCGAAAGGTCGTATCTAATATCACTAAAAAGATACATTAGACCGTTGTTCGTTAAAGCAACGTTATCAGCATTTGCATATCTTGTGTCATCATCTTTTATTAATTTGCCTTGTATAAGTAAATAGCTTTTGCTAAGATGCGTAAAAATATCTTGAGTTTCGATGTTAATCATAATATTTCCTCCGGGATTGTTAAAATTGTTAACGGCACTCGAAATTGGTAGATACTCAAAGTATTCGTACTCTTCGATACTATCGTCGTTAAAACCCATTTCAGTAATGTCTAAAATGCTCATTTTTTATTATATTATAATAATCTTAAATTATTATAATATTTTTTACGTCGTTTTAATGCCAGCCCCGCTATTTAACTTTCTAACTAATTCGTGTATAGCAATCGCGTCGTTACCACCTCCAGCTATTAAAGCGTTTACGTTTTGCGAAGTCACGGGTGTTGTCGCGGGTATAGCGCTATACTTTTTCAAAATTTTCTTAGATTTTGGCGTTAAAGCCTTTTCGACTAACTTTTTTCCCGCATCTATAGCGGCGCTCTTTCCGGCCTCTAAAGCTTTTTTCGCTCCTTCCTTAGCGACGCTCTTTCCCACATCAACGGCGGAGGACGCGATTTGTTTAGCCGCGCTACTACTAAAAAGTCTTGCGAGAAAGTTGGCTAAGCTGTCAAAAATTCCGGCTCCACCGTATCTATTTCGTCTTACAAATCCTCGTTTCTTATAGATGATCATATTTTTATAATATGGACAAAATTTTTTTTTATAGATTTTACTATCGAAAATGCCTTGCCTTTTTAATTCGTCGCACACGCTAACGAGTTCATTTCTCACACCCGTGTTACCCGCCGCTTTACTAGCCATAAGTAAGTCGAGTTTTTTTAGTAACGCGTTAGGGTCACTGGGGATAACAATTCCTTTTCCGAGGATTGAAGTATCATTCCAAATGTGGGAAAGAATGTTTTTCCATTTGTAACTTTTACCGCTTTTTGGTAAATTACTTTTCGGATCATTATTGCGATGGAGGGCGTTGGTTTTTATCTTTATCTCCTTGTAATTATCAAAGTCCTCTTCATTATATTTACTTTCGTTTGGTTTCTTAGCTACAATAAGCTCCCATAGACCAGGCGTACCTTCATAAATTTTATCTTCAACTAAAATATCATCTTCTAAAATTTCAACTGGCTTGTTGCTGATAAAAAATATACCGTTTTTGTCATATAGCCCGTACGTTGTATCAGCTTCATCCTTATTGATAAACCTTCTTAGTTGCTGCTGCGCGAGTGGTCCAATAAATATTGGTTGTTTTTCTTCTTCCATTTCTTCCATAAACCGACGTAAATCTTCAAGATCATCTTCTTCCAATTTTTCGTAAGCCTTGATAGAAGGAAAGGCTTTAAATGTAATAGCTTGAGGCAATTCTTCTATGCCTTTTTTAATAGGCATAAGTCCTTCCGTAATTTCCTTCGTTGCGGCTTTTTGCGTTTCTGTAACGGGCTTAAAAAGCTCCAAAAGATCCGTTTGTAACTCAATTTTTCCCGTTTTTTTCGCTAGTTCGTTAGCGCAAATATTCTTTTTTATTGCGAGAAATTCTTTTACCGTTTGTTCCCTTTTTATCGGATCAGCGATTTTTAAAAAAGACATTTTTTATTAGGATTATTTTTTTTATTACAGTTTTTATTACAGTTTTTAGCACAGTTTTTATTATAGTTTTTTAACCCGTTTCGTAACTAAAACTACACGAAAATTTAATTTTAGGTTTTTTAATATTCCAACGGCCCACCGTGATGTTTTTCAACCAACCTCCAAAAGGACTCATGCTGTTCTCTTCTCCCTCTTTCTATTAACGACGCTTCCGTTTTGCTCGTAATCTTTTTCTTGGATTCAGACCTAATTTCTTCCTTCATCTTCTTATATTTCTCTAATTCCTCCATAATCAGTTGGAACTCTTCCTCTGTGACTTTATTATCCGATAAAGCTTTCGAGACCTGCGAGGATATAGTATTTAATTTAGTATCGGCGATGGTTTTAATCTTCTCGTGTTTTTCGGCTTTAGCCGTCGAATTTCTAACGGCGTATTTCCCGACTAAACTTAACAAACTGGTAACAGCCGCGACACTTTCTATCGCTATTACCGCGGGTAACGCGACTACCGTTGATAACAAACTAATACCCCCAGCCCCCGCGGCTAAAGTAACCATAATTAAAACGGTGTCAACGTTTTCTACTATTCGCGCGGCTCTAAAATATTTTTTACTTAAAGCTTCTCTTTTCGCGACCTTGCCTTCTAAAAAGTTTTGTATCTCGTTAATTTTCTGCAAACGATAACCCTGTCCCTCATCAACCGGAGGAGCCGTTGGTAATTCGGGATATTTATTAATCTCTTTCATTTCCATTTTTTTTATTAGCGTAATATTTTTTAAAGATGATAATAAACGCGGCATAAAAGCTCGTTTTCTTTTATTTTTACCGAGTCCTTCGAATTGTTAGTCATAGTAATTAAAATATTGTCAACGTCTTCGAGACTAATCTCATTTTGTAAACTGCAGTTTTTAAATCTTAGAGAATATGCTAATGAGGTTAAAACTACGCCTTTAGTCGACATAAAGCCTAAACCTAATTGCACTGGAAGCACTTGCCCCGGAGTTAACGTAATTTCTTTTTGGGTAAAGATTTTCCAAGTTAACAGATTTTCTTTTATCGGAGGATGTTTTAAATTAGAAGCGAGTCTCCAATGGATCATTTTCGCTCGAGAAATTTTCGGTTTTACGCTAAATTTGTGAACATTCATCTTTTTTTTAATTTATAAAATAGCTCCTAAAATGGGAATATTAGCGAAAGGACTATTGGGTCCGAGAGTAAAACCTTTTCCGTCATAAAGCTTTCCATCCTGTTTTAAATATAAACCGTTACCGGCAGACCCTAATCGTTTGCTTTTATAAGGACTTAAATAAAGACCTTTTCCATCAGTTTCTACCCGGCAAACGCAACCTCCTTTTTTAAGGTAAAGACCCGAACCCATCGCTTTTTGTACACCCGATGACGCTAGTCCCGAAAGAGCGCCAACGCCTAATGCCGGCAAAACAGTTCTGGCTATCGCCGGCAAAGCGCTCGCGGCTAAACTGGCTAACATTCCAAGAAAACCCCCCTCTATTTTTGTGTTGTGTTTAAGTTGCTTTGCGGACATTCTAATTGTTACGCCTTTACCTTCCAAAGGCTTTGGCTATTTTTCTCGCTTGCGACTGGGTAACGGCTAAAACATCATTACCTCGTAAATCTTCGCGACCTAAACGAATACTCGTTTCGCAACCCCCTGGATAGAAGATTTTGCTTTTGCCCCTCTGTTATATTAACTTTAATACTCATGTATCTCGTCATTTTTTATACGTTTTTTATTTTTTTATGCCTCTCTAATATGAAATCTAATCGTTAGATTTTCGCCTCTTAGATTTAGTAAAGTTCCATTTTGATCCGTAATTTTTACCTCCATATCGTGTATGTCGTACTTCGTTATCGGTAAATATACTAAATTAACCGGCGACTCTATTATCTTATATCCCGGCGAAACATTGGGGAAAAAAGAGTAAATTGTGTTTTGCATCGAACCATTAACGTAGCTTCCCAAGATAATATTGATGTTAACGAACATGGAATTTATACTGGGAATGTTTACTACGTTTTCTGACTCGTGAAAACCCACTTCGTATTTCGCATGAGTAAAACCTAATACTTTAGAAATGGAGTTTGGATGATTAAAATCTACTTGATAACCGTCTTCGAGGGTAAGAATAGATTTTAGCGTATTTGTGTTTGCCGAAATGTGAATAGGATATTCGTCGTTAATTAAATCGAAGTGACCTTTTTTCCTCATTTCCTGGTGAATGGTATCATTAATGTCTGAGAGGTCGTAACTTCCTTCCGGTATTTGTATTTTAACCCATGAAACGCCATTGTCCGGAGAATAAATAAATGCGTTATTCGACGCGTCAATGTTTGGAAAAGAATAGTATGTTTCGAGGTTTACCAAAGCTATTTCGTATTTTCTGTCGTATTCCAGTCGAATTGGCGGATTAAACTTCATCCTAAAATTCGTTTTATCATTACTTACTATTATTTGCAATGACATTTTATGTTCTGTATTTTTAGCTATTTGTTTTAAAAGATCTTCCATTTTTTTATAGTAAAAAATTTTTTAAAAATATATCTTTTGTTAAAAGATATATTTTTTAACTAAAGACGATTTGTACCAAAACTGAAACACTGTTTTTTTGCATTTCCATTAAACCCCACCCTTATGTCATGAATTTTAGCGCTTGCAAAGGTTTGTTTATTTTTTGTCGAAAAAAATACACCGATATGTCCTAATTCTTTTAAATAAGGTAACATTTTTAATATATGTCTTCTATGTTTTTTATTCGTTCTATCTTCCTCTTCGGTTTCAAAAACCCTTGCCCAATGATTTATATTATGCATTCATTCGGAAACGCGTTTTTTTAAAAAAGGAGCGTATAATACTTCTTCGCTGGCATCACGTTTTTTTACGAAAGAAAGAAACTCTTTTTTTAGTTTTAAAGTTTGTAAGATTTTATAGAAAATACTTTTTGGACAATGTTCGATATTTTCTTTCAGTTCATTTTCCACATAGTCTTTAGTAATACTTACGACATCATTTACTGAAAGACCATTTAATCTATAATCGAGAGTATACAAATTTACGTACGTCATTTTTTTTTTACAATTATTATTTATTTTAAATTTTCTTACCTTCAATTTTTTTACTCTATCGAATTAGGTATATAAAAGTTGTCAAAACCGTCTCTATATTTTCCTTTTTTTTTTTTACTCGATAAATCGATAACGACGAAACCATAAGGCTTTTCCCATACCTTGTAACAAAATTTTCTAAACTCTTCTTTTGACATATCTTCGCTGACATGATCGCCATAAATATGATTAATGTTTTTATGATCTTGACGAAAAAGGCAGATAAAATTCGCGTTTTTCTCTAATAGTTTGCCTCGGCAACCTAAAATAGTTTTGCGAAAGGTAAAAACAATCAACGTTACTATGTCTTCCGCAAATATAGTTAACACTCGCATTTATTTTGCTTTTCTAAAAGTAAATCATCGAAGATTATTAAATTTTTGTTTTCCGATTTTAACTCTCTCGGATCAGGTACATCCTCGGCAGTTTCGAAACAACTACATTTAATATCAGATTTACTTGCTAGAGTTTCAATCCATTTCTCGATCAAAGCCACGGGAGAAACATTAGAATCCTGTACTTCGTTGCGCATGTTAAACAACTGTAAAATTCTCTCTTTCGGTAGTTTTTCTTCGAAAGCTTTTTTAAGTATACGATATTCGGGTTGAAAAAGGCTTTTTCCAAAAACGCATAAATTATCGTAATCAAGCCAATCGGGTCTTAGCAGAAGGTTTAGTAAAAGTGTCGTTTTACCGCATCCCGATTTACCCACGATTAGTCCTCTAATGCTTTTAGGTAAAAAAGGATTATTAAATCTTTTCGATACTACTTCGTTCCACGATAAATCTATGACATCCATTTTTTATATATGTTTAAATAAGTTTAAATTATATATAAAAAGATGTATTGCGTTAAATGTAGAAAAATCACCGATACTAGTAACGTGAATTACGTTGTTAGTAAAAATGGAAGAAATATGGCACGCAGAAAATGCATCCTATGCGGAATGACTAAAACGAAATTCGTTACAAAAAAGGCGGTTCAATACTAAATAAGTTTATTAATAACTTACCAGTTGAAATGCATCTCCCAGGTCATAATTTTACTGGACCCGGTACTAAGCTAAATAAAAGACTCAATCCCGATTTAACGCCGAAAGAATGGAGTAAACCGATAAACTGGGTTGATAAAGTGGCTTACCATCACGATATTTGCTATCTTAAACATAATGACACGGCTACCAGAAATTCTATTTGTGATGCTTATATGTTAACGGAGCTAAAGGGAATCTATAATCCGACGATTAGAGAAAAAATGGAATGATTTGTCGTTAGTAATATGATTGGAATGAAGAAAAAATTTGGAATGGGGATTAAAAAAAAAAATTCGACATAACAGTGCTGTCGGAAGATCTGCATAAACCCGTAAAATGAAAATTTAAGAAAAGGAGAGTCTTAGTAAACGGTATTGATAGGATATGGGCCGCTGATTTAGTATACATGCAAGCGCTTTCTAAATTTAATCGGGATATAAAATATCTTCTCGCTGTCATCGATATCTTTTCCAAATATGGTTGGCTGATTCCATTAAAAGATAAAACGGGAAAATCTGTCGCCGCGGCATTAAAGAGTATTTTCAAAGAGAGAAAACCGGAAAAAATGTGGGTGGATAAGGGTAAAGAGTTTTATAACAAGAATGTTAAAGACCTGATAGAGTTGTATTCTACCGAAAATGAGGAAAAATCTAGCGTCGTCGAGAGATGGATTAGAACGATGAAAGAAAAAATGTGGAAATATTTTTCCGCTAATTCCACTAACGTTTACATTAACGCGCTGCCGGATCTCATTAAAGAATATAATAACGTGAAACATTCTTCCATTAAGATGACACCAGTAAACGCTAGCAAAAAGGTTAATGAAACCAAAGTTTGGAAAACTCTTTATCCCGATCGTCTCGAAGTAAGGGATATAAATCCTAAGTTTTCCGTAGGCGATAAAGTAAGGATATCTAAAAAGAAAAAGACCTTCGAAAAGGGATATACCACAAGATGGACAGAAGAGGTTTTTACGATTTCCGAAGTAAAACGTACGTCACCCGTAATGTATAAAATTACGGATCTTAACGGAGAAGAAATACGAGGTACCTTTTATGAACCCGAACTACAAAAAAACTAGCCAGGAGTTGTACAGGATAGAAAAGGTTATTAAAAAGGGTAAGAATAAATCGTTAGTAAAATGGAAAGGTTATTCTGACGAGTTTAATTCGTGGGTTGACAACGAGGACATTAAAAATATTTCAGTATAAAAAAAAATGTCAGATATCGCGTCTAAAAACGTAATTTTACCGAACAAACCGTTAAGCAACTTTGAACTGGAAGATGCCGCGAAAAAATTAAAAATTCCTTCTTTTAGGGGGATATTTTAACGAAACGCTTTACCGAGAAGGTGTAGAAAAAAGGAATGCGGTATATTAAATCTCGATGACACGAGCAGCCCCGGCATGCATTGGGTCGCTTGCTATAAAGACAGTAAACTAAAAATTTATTTCGACAGTTACGGCGTGTGACCGCCTCTCGAACTAGAAAGGTATCTGGTAAATCCGATATTTTACAATAAGGATCAATTACAACGAGCCGATCAAGTATTTTGCGGTCATTTATATTTGTACGTTCTTAAAAGCTAACCTTGGGGAATAAATTTCAACAAGTTTTAAATAAACTTTTTTAAATATATAAAAAAAGATGCCCGTTGATAAATTCGGAAGATTGGATGATGTTAAACCGAGCGACGATGGAGCATCGTTGACTTATATAAATAATAATTTTTTGCGTAAAGACGGAACAACGGACGTTACCCGTTCTATAAATATGAACGGCAATACCTTAACGCAGGTTAGTAACCCCGCGAATCCGCAAGACGTCGCGACTAAGGATTATGTCGACTCCAATGCGGGGTTATTGCTCGAAAATGGGGGTTATCATATGTTAGGATATTTAAACATGGGATTTAATAAAATAAAAAACTTATTTGACCCTACGGAACTGAGCGAAGCCGCTACTAAAAAATATGTGGATGATAACGGTAGAGCAATAGTTCAACAACAGGACGGTAGTTTTTTGGCCATCGCGAATATAAATATGAGAGGTTACCAGTTAACGAATCTTTTAAACCCCGCAGAACCGCAAGATGTTGCTACAAAGAATTATGTGGATTCCGCTAATCGAGCTTTTGTTTACGGTCCCGAGGTTATATAGCGTCTGATGACGTTTCTATGGCTAATCGAAGAATTAACAACCTCGGAACACCTTTAGATAATCAACAGGCTGCAAATAAGTTTTACGTAGATAACGTCGTTGCAGCCAACGCGGGGCGAGTTTTTGAGAAATACCGGGACGGTGCTTTAGCACCTGGAAACATAAATATGCGAGGAAATAGAATTATAAACTTGCCTACACCTATCGATTGGCATGAACCTGTGACGTGGGATTTTATTAACTCGCAATTGTTAGATCCTCAGAGAACGATAAATAAACCTATAATAAGCGTCCATGCTGAGGAACAAGGAAGTTTATTAAGCGGAAATTACGAGTTTTCTTTCGGTAATGGCAGCAGCGGAAGATCGCACAGATTAGGAGGTTATTGTATGTCAGCTCCGGGTAGAATTATAAGAGGTTCTTTAATGGTTTTAAAAGGAAATAATTTTTTAAACGAAGAGGTAAAAATTAATATAGTCGTAAACGGCGACGAAAAAACTGACTACTCCTTAATAAAAGAAACGGGAAAAGGTTGAAGTTGCGTAGTTTTTCAACGGCCTTTAGAAATAAAGCAGTACAACGTCATAAACTTTTTAACGAAGACTGACAATCTCAATGTAAAAAATGCTTATTTAACGATACTTATAGAACTCGATTTGTAAAAATACATTAAATAAATTTAAAAAAAAAAAAAAAACGATGAATTCCCATTTAGTAGCAAAAGAAACTTTAGAAGACAAACTAGCTTGCTCATACAGAAAAGCGAGTTTGTATGATGGAGCAATATTATATTTTATTCGGGCATCGGATGCGAGTTACCTCAGAGCTTTGTCACGCATAAAAGCTGCGTTTTACTACAAATGGAGCAAAGCGAAAAAAGAACTCGACGAGTTTTTTATGATGGTATCTATCCGGTATTCTATATCGGGAGTTGTTGAAGATATATTTGATACAGATCATCATGAAGTCGAAGAACATGTTTTATCGACTTACAAGTATTGGATAGAAAATAAACTTCGTTCCCTGCATAGAGGCAAATATGTTGACCTCGCAATTCCTTTTTTAAGTATTTCGTATCCCTCGAAAAATTCTTAAAAATTTATAACTTTTAAAAAAGTTATAAATTTACATAAGGATTTTATTCTTCTTCATCTTCATCATCGGAACTAAATTTTATTTCCGAAGACATATCAAAGTGACTCGTTATTGTTCTTATAGGTGGATTAACATTTTTCTTATAAACAAGAACTTCGGAAACACTGGTACTTATTTAAACAACATTATTACGATTATTGCCAATAAAAATATCCGTTATATCCATATAAACGACTACTCTACAACTTGTTTTTTCTAAAGAAAGAGGATCTTTTATTTTTACGGGTTTACAATTTTCATCTTTTTCGTAAAAAATAGTATCTATAATGTTTGGAAAGATAGTCTGGTTATTTTTGTCACGTCTTTTAGATTGTTTTAGTTTTGGGTAAAAAATGCCATTTTGAGCAATATTTTCTAAATTATGGAAACTCTTTTTATCGGTTTGTTTATATTTTATACGTTTTTTTGGCACTTCTGTTCGTAAAAAGTCTGAAATATCATCTAATACTTTTTTAAATCCAATTTCTTTCGGTGTCTTATTGTCTTCATTATAAAAAGACAATAAAGACATAAAGTAATCTTTCAAAAAACTTGTATGCATTTGCACCCCGTAGGTAAACAACAAAGGTGAACGTAATCGTAAACCTCTCTTTTTTCCATCCGGATATTCGTACAAGATCCCTATTGATTGATAATTGTAAGCCGTATTTATTGCACCATCGCAAATTATCAGTTTATATATATTGAATTTATCAAACTCTGTATAATTTTTCTCCATTATACGCTTTTTATATGAAAAAATATTTACTTAAATCAATTTTTTTATTTAACTTTTTAAATAAAAAAATTGAAAAATAAGAATTTTTGTACGATAAACTAAATTTTTTCATTTTTAAAAATGAACGAAAGAGTTTCTACCCAAGTATTTATGGCTTACATGAACATAGATGACCTTAACTTAGAAAAGTTGTTCAAAGAGATCATTCGGACGCCCGAATTAATACGTATGTCTTACGGACAAAAAGAAGTAGGAAAAAAAGGTAATAAAAAAGTAAAAAACAATCCGAAAAATTTTTTTACTTGTATTTTATTTTTATTTTTCTTCGATGAGAAAAAAATCAACTTAAAACTTTTTAAAAACGGGATAATACAACTTACTGGGTGTAAGTCTTACGATCATTGCGTAAAAGGTTTAGTCTTTTTATGGGACGTACTCAAGGAAACCCCGTCATGTATTTTACTTGATAGTCTAAAGATTTACTTGGTTTCCGTATTGAAAAACGTTTTTATTAATTTAGGGTTTTCCGTTGACAAAGAAAAACTGAAAAACTGTTTCGTCGACAATAAACGATATAACCTTTTACCATCCATAGGAGATTCTATAGGATTCAAATTTATGTTGCCCGTAAAATCTATCGATGATATGCCAGTTTACGTGCTCGATATAAGTAGGGAAAATAACGTTATACATTTAGAAAAGGAAATACCCTACGATAAGTTTCACGAGTTAATTTCGAAGACGCAAAACACGCGTAAACTATCTAGAAAATACGATACCATAACCGTATTTCACACGGGGCCAGTTTTGTTTTCCGGAATACACGAGAAATACCAAAATCTTTCGATAAAATGGTTTTTAGATATCATATTTAAGATAAAAGATAAGGTCGTGATAGAAGAACCTCCGATTTGTCATTTAAAGGATTACTTGCGTCCAAATTTATAACTTTTTGCAAGTTATAGATTTCTTAATCTTTCGAGGAAAAAAATCTTACTAATCTTTCTATTATCGTGGGACTACGGTCTTGTTTTATTACGTAGAAATTCTTTATTACCGTTCTGCAAATAGCGCATTTGTTTCTTCCCACGTTTTTAGTATTACATTCCTTACACATGCAAACGTGACCGCAAGGGATATTAATTATAGTAGGTTTCTCATCATAACATACGCTACATTTATCGTACATGATTAAAGTTTTTTCTTCGGGTTCTTCATCATGCCAGGTTACCTCATTTTCTCCATCTAAATCTTCGGGAATATCTTCAGGAATATCTTCTTCAGAGTCTGGTTCATAAGGAATTTCATCGAGTATTTCAAGCATTTCTTTACATTGGTCACTTTCCTCCGTTAATAATTCTATTTTCCTCGCTTCAAATTCTTCTAACAATCTTTCCAGGCCTTCGTGAAAAGCAACAGTAACTGATATTTCATTTTCTGTATCATTTTTTCGTTCATTTAGATTATTAATTTCGGTTGATATTGCTAGTTTTTCATTCTCTAGTACATGAATAGGAGATGATTCTACTGTTTTGGTACGTACAATTTCGTAAATTTGTCCGTCTATAAAATTAATCAACCTGGGAATTTTTTCTAATTTTGCCTCTTTTTCTTTTAATTGTTTTTCTTTACTATTATTTGCACCCATTTTTTCCAGCTTTATTTGAAAAAAAATTTTATTAAAACCAATTTTTTCCTTTTTTATAAAATTTTTTTTTTTTTTTTTTTTTTTTTTTTCCGAACGAGAATTTATAACTTCGCGAGTTATAAATTTTTTTAAGACGCGCGGGGGGATAAGAATTAGCAAAATCGGGAATTTTTTTAAATTTATAACTTTACGAGTTATAAATTTCTTGGGCGCGCGAACGGTATAGGAATTAGCGAGATCGTAGGATCGGGAATGAATTTTTTTATTTTTTTTTTTAATTTTTAAATTTTTTAATTTTTTACAAAAATGGATGGGCATTCTGGCTCAAAAACGGATGGGCATTCTAGCTCAAATATTATGGAAGGGGATTCGGATTCGGTCGGCAAGCGAGAGTGCGTCAATTCCCATATTATACACTACTGCCAATCGAGCATTTAGTTTAAATACATTTTGTAATTAGAGCTGGAGTAAAATTTGGAAGAGATCGAGTTGGGGCATAGACAAGGGTTTACTGTAAATGTGCAAAGCTGTTAATGCATCTGCAAAAAGTAAAATTATCCTTGTCAGTCTGTTCAGTCTGAGCAGGCTGGCCTGGGTAGAAACTCTGACTATTGGTAAATTTTCTGCATATCAAAGGACCATTCTATTCCATGATGTAGCCAGGCCTTTACAAGACGGGTCCATGAAATGCGACTTGTTTGTTAAAACGCTTTTCAAAGATGCATTAAACCCCCTTTTTCACAGATTGCCACTGATTCAGTATAGATTGTTATTACACTTTAGATTTTGCTTTGTTTTTTCAGGGACGCACAAGAAGTCAATGGTTAAAACCGGCATTGACGTTCCTGAAAGATAAAATTTTTGCGTGATTGACAATGTTATAAATAAAGTCGACATTACAAGAGGTTAATAAAGATTCTCCAACAATTTTTTTGTACTGCCTTCTTTGCGTTTGATACACTTATTTTGAATTCCACCATTTCTATACCGGTATAAGGTAAAAAAAAACCTGGCTTGAGTAACCTTGAGGCACCTGTCCCAGTTCCTCAACGAGCAGGTTAGCGTCACCTGCAATACATTTTTGCACTTGTAAATGCGCACGCACATGTGTCTTGCATGACATTAGAGTCATTGCCAACCGTACTGCATTTCAAATGATTCGCGCCAAAGTCTTTATCTCACATGTTAAAAAAGTCTGTTTTACGACTGTGGTACAGTTTTACAAGCAGTCGACTGAGTTTATGACCTACGAATTGATTTTTTGCTGTAAAAGTCATGGAAAACTCGCATGTGCGCATCGGATCTCTAGCTCAGAGCCGTACGCTCGGTCGCGTTCTGATACAATTTTGAGGCTGTTGCTTGACAATTTGCCTCACATCTTACAAATTCATGGTACCTTTGTAAGACGGTAGGTGACTCTTTGCGACTTATCCTTTAGATTACACGAGAAAAGTCTGTCATCCTAAACATAAGGTTGTTGGCAATCAGGAAAAAGGGTTAGCTGAGTAATGATAGGCTGCGACTCAGACTACAGTTAGAGAAAATCGAACATGCAGTCTTTCTAGAGCTACCCTATTTTGCAAAACATGGACTCTACTAAGAAAAACCATGGGGGTTTGTGAAGATCTTGCTAGCAATATCTTGCCTTTTCTGCCATAATATTTACATTGGTTGGATAGGTTGAAAAAGCCCAAGCGAAACCAGCGTTGCGAACACGTCCTGCACCAGATATTCTAGATTATGTTATTATTACAACCTCCGAAAAAGCAATTTCTTGTGCTCAAAGACAGAGGTTGGGTAAAGCCGTTTATTCATACACAAAAATATGTTACTATTGTTCTCGAAATATCTGTCTCTCTTTTATCCCGACACAATGATTGGACAACAGAAGCTTCTATAGAAAAATAGAAATATGTTTTTATTTCTGCTTGTTAATTCAGTTCAAGGCTTAATTGGTTAGACCGAGGACATGGTTGTAGAAAAGCCCCCAACATGTGAGAGGGTCTCGTATTTACTACAAAAAGTGAAAGTGTAAAGTCGTAAAGCTGCAAAATCGTTCTTAAATATGGTATATCGAATTTATGCCTTAATATACAAATATGTATGAATACATGGCATTGAAAATTCGAAAAATACACATGTTGTTGTCCCCGTTGTCGTTGTCGTTGGTTTTGAAGAAGAAAATTCCCTCACATTCATTAATAGGAATTTCTTATCTGGTTTCAGCAAGGTCAACCCCAATGACCCAGATATGATGGTATGACGCAATAAATATTTATATATAAAGTTTTAATCTTGGAAAGCAAGAATGAGGCGACCGTTTGTATTTTCTCTCCTTCTAGTTTTAGGTAAATCGAAAGTTTTTGTTACTTTATTCCATTGAATCTGGTTACCTACATTTTTCTTCTCCTTTCTGAGTTTTCTGGCCTTTCAAAGACAATTTCCACCATTTGAGTCACATTTAATTTGTTGTCTTTGGAGACTTTCACTTTGTACAGGTAAAGATTTTTTCGTTTGATAAAGTGTGAACCAGCTATCCTAAATGTAGATCAAAACTATCATATTGCGTTTGCGGTCTCAACCATAAACTTCCTTTAAGAGTAAATGCTCTGCGAAAAGTGGGATTAATGCATCTGCAAAAAGCGTCGACCGATGTAAGCCTGCATAGTCCGCGCAGGCTGAAATTGGTTGAAACTTCTTTGTATTTGTAAATTTTCTGCATATGAAACCAGTTTACGCCATGATTTAGTGATTTTTTTAAGTTAGACAGACTGGATTTTATGGAACCATAATTATATTATGATTTGCTCAATATGATGCATTACGGAGATGGATTAAACCCCCTTTTGCCAGAGCGCCGCTCATTTTCAATCGGTGGACAATACGATACATTATCATGATCTCTACTTTGTCTAAACTAAGGCATTCTAAAGGATTTGTGCTTGATGTAAATCCCACAGGTAGAAAAGTTAGGACGGTATTACCTTTTGTAGTACATGTATACCTATTAATATTTTCGCTGTGTAGGAAAATTTTGACACCTCGCGAGACCGAAGATAGATTTCTCGAAATGTCAAATTTTCCAACGCAGCAAGAAGCAAATACATGGACCAGGTAAATTAGTACAGTATAATTATGCCGTATGTATGCAGCTCACAGCATCTGTAGAGATGGCTGGATTCGATTTCACGGCTCGTGTTACTTGTTCACGGAAACCCCAAGGGAATCTTGGTACGACTCCCAGGTAAGTTGTGACTCAATAACTGGCCCGCAACATGCTAAATGAGACCTTCGGAAATTTGCGTAAAGTGTCGTTCCGGATTAGCCTGCGCAGTCCGCGCAGGCTAATCCGAGACGGCACTTTACGAATACATAAGATTTGTTCATACAGTAGACTTTCGTGAAATAGAAAATCGCACAAAAACGGGAAATGTCGTCTCGGATTGGTCGCAGACTTCACAGGTTGATCTGGGACGACACATTTCTACGCATATGTCCGAAGGCCCCTTTTCGTGTGTTGCACGCCAACTATCTGCTCAACTCTTGTGTTACAGTTTTGCTGTCGTAATTAAACCAGGGGTACGGGTGCACGCCAACTATCTGCTCAACTCTTGTGTTACAGTTTTGCTGTCGTAATTAAACCAGGGGTACGGGTAGTAATAGCAGTAGGAGTATATAGAGAATATGTGGTTGGTGCCGAGATGGATAAAGTTTATCCGGTGAGGCTTAGAAAACTGAGAGGGCGAGCTTTAGCGAGCCGTCTTCAGTTTTCGGGCTGATTGACTTTATCCATCTCGGCACCAACCATATATTCGATTTTTCCCGTTTTCTAAAGGATAAAGCCCCTTTCTACTCCTCATTTTTTAAATTATTTGATTTGTTTTAAATAGGTCCCCTACGTCCCCGGTGTTCAAGGAGCATAAGTACGCACTTATTCCAGTGATCCGAGGAAAGCAATAGTTCCTTTTATATCCAACTAGAATACCCATATATCATCAAAAAATGAGTCATTTTTCACAATTTCCAGCGTTACGTAATGGTCTATCAATGTTCTTATTTCTTAATATGTTGAGATTTGCTATGTATGTTGCCTGTCAATGCGACGATATAAAGTCTTGTGCCATACTGTTGGTGAAATCCCAATGGCTCCAGTTATGGAAACATTAATAAGGGCAACAAATAAATAACGTCCAACTAGAAGGAAAAGTTAGGCGTTAATATATCCCTTTTGGAATTCACTAATTTTTCATTATCTCCCGCTAGATGGCATTCTACAAATACACATCTATCTAATTTGGGCATCCTGGGTACAGAAGCGGAGTAATTTTTCAAAACAACAACCGTGACTTTGAATTTCTAATAAAATAAACGTTTACTCAATAAAACGCTACCTAGTGCCATTCATTCAGCTATGATCAGCTAACATGTAACCTTTGCACCGACCATTTATTAAAACAGCCCCTACATGCTTTGGTAATAGGCTAATAGCTTCAATATAAGCCCTACTTTTCCCAGGTATACGGGGGATGGGTGATGCGTCATAGCAGACAGGTGGAATCTTCGAAGAATATGACATGCGCAGACAACGCTATTTTTTGGAAATGTATGGTGACGTCACATGACGTAATTTTCTCTGAATACTACGTAATCATTCTCAGAAATGTTGTTGATTACAAATAGACAATGGTAGGGAGAAGGAAGGAACTTACCTCTGACACGAAAAGGCTATTGTTTCGTTATATTACTCGTGCATTCGACAATCGGAAATATCTATCTCATAGACTGGACATACCACAGACTGCAATTAATGGGATTATCAACAGATATCGTATACGAAATAGTGTTGAGAATTTACAAAGAAGTGGTGTCTCGGTAAAAATACAGTCAGGTGCAAAAAGTATTGGTGAAATGACGGCCATCTTGGATTTTGCTCACTTCAATCATAGAGATTTAACTGACAAAAATAGTAAATTATTTCAACCAAAACAAACGTAATAGTACCAGTCTTACCTTAATACTTCGTCAAGTGTCCTTTAAGTCGAATCACTGACATTATTCTCCTGGGAATTGATAAATATAGGCTCTGAATGTATGAGGTGGGAATAGTCATCCAGATTCTCTGAATTTCTCCGAACAAATCGCTGTCACTGTTTATAACATGGTGTCTGTAAGCTAGTCTTCTTTTAATATACAGCCAGATATTTTCAATGACATTCAGATCCGGTGACTGAGCAGGCCAAGAAATGGATTTTAAATTGTTGGTGGCTCTGTATCTCTGTAATACCCTAGATCTATGCACTGGGGCATTGTCATCCTGAAAAAAGTACTGATCATCTGGAAAATGTCTAACTATAACTGGCCAAATATTTTCTTCAAGTATTTCTTTATATTTTTCTGACTTGATATTGCCTGTCACTTTTGCTAAAGTTCCAACACCATTCCAACAAACGCAACCCCAGATCATTACCTGGAACTTGCGACTGGCCTTTGAGGGAACCAAGTCCGGTCTGTATCCTTCCCCTTGCTTTCGCCAAACGTATATCCTGTTATTGTTTCCTATTACGATTTGACTTTCATCAGAGAAAATTACCTTATCCCAATTACCATTTACAAGCCATCTACGCTTTTCCAAACACCATGACAACCGTTTTTTTCTGTTGACCTCCCGAATCACTACACGCTTTCTTGATACTCTCCTCTTGAATCCATGTTTGTTCAAATGATACTGTACAGTTCTTTTAGATACTTTTCTGTCCCTGACTTCATTGAACTTTGAGGTTATATCACTCAAAGAATCTCTACGATTGACTTTTACCAGCCTCTCAAGCTTGCGATAATCTCTGTCTGTGACAACTTTTGGCCTGCCAGTTCTGGCCTTGTTTTCAACAGATCCACTTTGGAAAAATCTTTTGATAATATTGGAAACTGTCATATAAGGCAGTTGCAACAATTTACTTATTTCACAAAGTCTGTGCCCATTCTGGTGCAGATCCACTGCCAGTTTTCTTACCTCAGGTGAAATTTCAGCGCCTTTTCTACCCATGTCAGTGTTTACAAATGAAACGCTTACAGACGCTGAATTCTTGGAATATTGATGATGTCATAAAATTATGATGTCATTTCCTGTCTGTCAGTGTTTCCTTTTCAGTCAAAATACTATTTATAATTCAAGGGAGGCTATATAATTTGGATTTGGTTAATCAGGCAATCCAAGATGGCTGCCCCTTTCACCAATACTTTTTGCACCAGTCTGTAAGTGAACATGATAATCAGACATTCAACATTACGAATTGTAAAGTAAAACAGAAAAATAACATTATCGGACATGACGGTAATTTCTATCAGGCAAGAAACTTTACAGTTTCTAAAAGGACTGTTCAAAGGACATTGTATAGCGAAGGTTATATTGGAACGGACAAGGTTTTTATTTTGAGAAAGATAGGCGAAGATTGGTTACCGCGTTGCCTCGCTACTCCACCCATCCCGAAGTTCAGCTTGATGATCTGGTCGGCTCAAAGTCCGAACTTGAATATCTTTGAGAACTTATTGCATAGACTTAAAAGACAACTGAAAAATCGGCCTGAAATCATTGACACGCGAGATAAGTGAAGAAAGCCATTCATGACGCTTGCACAAACATTCCTATTGATTAAATCATGAACTGTTATTCTAGCCTACCAAGGAGGATACAGAATGTAATAAAATCAAAAGGATACTACAAAAGACTAAGGTACGAAAAGCTGGTTTTGAATATGTTAAACGGTTTTGTTTTTCAATGTTCATGCACAGTTAACGTCAGCTATTTTCCTTTTAGGCGTTTGAATTTCTGGCATAGGTCTGTATCATAAACCTTATAGCGCGTAGGAATACACAACTGCCGGATAAAGCTAAGTTTATTAGGTTACCCATTTATTAGGTCAGTGTAAGTAATGAAAACGGGATAAAATGAATTCTAAGCTTTGATTTGTATCCTGCAAAATTTATGCTGCTAACTATAAAAACAATCGACTTCATTATATTGCTCAACTATCTTTTGAGAATCCTATTTCGATAGCCATTTATACAGAGACCTAGAGTGTTGAACAAAACCAGACTGTTGTCTAACCCCGTATAAAGATTATGATTTGCTCGAAACATTTACCTGGTAATAGCAATAATCAAAACAGGGGTAAAACATGTGAGCGATGCTCTGACAAAAGGGGGTATAATGCACCCCCGTGATGCATTATACAAAACAAGTCATCAGATGATCATGGATCCATAAAATCCACTTTATCTAACGATTGCCTGAATCATGAGCTAGAGTAGTCCTTGGGCATGCAGAGAATCAACAAATAGTTTCAACCCACATCAGATTTCGCGGACTGCACAGGCTGACATGAATCGATACTATTTGCAGATGCCCTTTTCACAGAGCATGACTCATGTCATTTGAATGCTTTGTCTGATAAACGAAAGCATTCTACTTTACCTTTGTCCATGAAAGACCTTGTACAACTTTGGAAGAATGAAATTCGCAACTTTTTGTGTACTATTTGATCAAACGTCTCTTATGGTTCTTACGCATTTTGCAAAGAAAATAAACGATCGAAGTGTCCCCATTTTATACAAATTTGATGTAGTGGTAGTTATTTATCTACTTATCTATTTATCGTAGTTATTCATCTAATCTATATTTTATTTCAGAATTATTGCTCAGCAATCAAGACCCATCTAGTTCAAATTGATGACATGGAAGAGTATCAGTTCATAAAGTCAGAAATAAAACTTTTTAATGTGGGCAAGTACACGTTATTACAACAATTTACTTATGTTCGGATAGTTATCTAGTTTTCTTAGTGCATGTAGATCGCTGGAAAAGAGCTAAATTTATAGAATGCAAATACTACATGGGTAAATAAACTATGAATCAAACTAGAACGACTTACATGTATCAAACTTTGAAACAACAGAATCAAACGTGTAATATGAACCCCGAAAGACAGTTTTTGGCCTTTTTCTATGTTGATTTCATTTATTCATCAGGCTAATGGTTGGTGGTTATATCATCTTTGCGAAAAATTTGAATTTAATAACCTGTCTCTTTTTAGTGATGAAAATGACCAGAAAGAGCGAGATATGATTCAAATTACCTTTCTGTACAGCTATAATGAGAAACTACCAAAAAGGTCAGTATGTATCAAATTAAACAGGTACATGAACTGATGAGGCTTATTTGTGCAAAGCGAAAACAAATTTTCTTGGCACCTGTTCCTCGAATTGTTTGTTTGTGTCGTGGAAACTGTTAACAGTTTCAACGACACAAACAAACAATTCGAGGAACAGGTGCAAAGAAAATTTGTCTTCGCTTTGCACAAATAAACCTCATCAGTTCATGTACCTGTCAAATTTGATACATTAATCTAGTCCATCCCTGCAAATAAGAGCTCAAACAATTTCGCTGAAGATTAGTAGCGAAATACAATTACTGCCCAAATCGGAAACGATACGATCTATTTAATACATAAAGAGGCAACAACGATGGAATTGAGTCTAATTAACGAGTTGCTTTAAAACTATTTCAGGAGGAATTGTATGTTTCTGGACAGATGGAAACGATATTGATGCTGAGGGCGAATGGATCTGGGCAACAAGTCAAGAGAAGTAGGCCTTTTATATTTTCATGTTTTACTATAAATTGAAAACTCATATTTTACAGGAATGTTTTTAAAGATGTGGGAAACAAATTTGTTGCAGGAGGTATTGTCTTGAATCGGAAGACGTAAGATTACTTTTATGAAGCTGCAAGATTTTCTTACGTATTGTATTATGTTTATACGAAATTCCGAGTACCTAAATCTGTTGGCTGCATTCAGAGTACTATATGGGCGATGTCGCTGTATTTGGCAAGTTCGTTTTTAGAGCTGTGCTTTTGTTGCTGCCGATTATCGGATGATATTGAAAATATTTTCACGTTTATGATTAGATGTTGAATTTCAGGTTCTTGTTTGTTAAGTTGTTTACATATAGGTCATGATGTAAAAGTTGAAAGTAAATAAATTGCAGTTAAAATGAAATAGCCATGTGAAAGAAGCTTTACCACTGATGCATTAAAATTCAGCAACGCATTTGTATGTGTATCAATAAGACATCTTCCTGTGGTTGTATTTGTTTATCAGTATATGCACGTGCATTATAATTATATTGATAAACAGGATTACTCAAGCGTTTTGGACGCCTGGTGAGCCCAACTCCAACAACAATGCAACCCATGACGAGGACTGTATAAATCTGGCCATGTGGCAAAATCTAGGATGGAACGATGAGATTTGTCACAGGCAGTGTTCGTTTATTTGTGAAATGGAGTAAGACATTCTTTTCAGTTGAAGTGTTTGTGTTTCGTTTAGAAAACAATGGCATTATCAATTATTTTACTAAAGTTATGTACTTTTGGTGACTCAAGACGCATATTCCTAGGTATAACGAATACATTGTTTTATACAACAAAATTCCAGGCCATATTCTTACGAACATGAAAGTTCGTAACAAATGCATAGCTCAAATATAAACCGCCCCAGCTGGGATTCGAACCCGTGCGGCAAAAATCCTCGCTTAACGAGGATGAAAAGACCAATACACTAACCCCTGAGCTAAAGGGAATTCTCCCTAAAGCAGTTGTCAGATATTGATTTTATAAGGGAAGAAGCTATGCTGTAAGGAAGGAGTGTTTTCCCGTAACACACCCCTCTTAAGAGAAATCATCAAATGATGAGGGAAATCCTTAGTAGGCAGGAAGTCTATTACTTAGACAACAGATGGTTCAATGGCCAACAATGGGTAATTTCATAGACAACAAATGGCTCAATGGCCAATCTCGGACGAGCCCCCATCTTACGAACATGAAAGTTCGTAACAAATGCGTACCTCAAATATAAACCGCCCCGGCTGGGATTCGAACCCGTGCGGCAAATATCCTCGTCTATCGAGGTTTAAAAGACCAATACACTAACCCCTGAGCTAAAGGGAATTCTCTCTAACCCAGCTGAAGAAGGGAAGAAGCTATGTTGTAAGGAAGAGTGATATCCCGTAACAATATCGTTAAATTTCATTCGTATAAAGTTTAGAAATAAAATCGTTATAGATTACTGGAACTCTATGACAGACGTTTTTCAATAAAAGTGTAAGAAATGGATAGGTCAGTGACCAATAAAGGAAAGTTCAAGATCTATAGTCAAGCACCTATTACATGGTATACTTTTAGCAAAGGACTAAAAAACAAATTATGCAGAAATCTTGATGAATGGAATCCTTGAAGGGCAAATCGGTTTGAAACATACATGTAAAAAAAAAAAAAAAAAATCTAAAAGACCCCCAAGAAAACTGACAAAGTGCACAGAGGATTAGTATATTGTCGAGTGGTTGTTATTATTGTTGTTCAGTAAAACATGATTGTCATTAGTTTATCCTGATCATTTCAGAGACGAGGAGTACGAAGTTGTTGGATGAAAAGCTGTACATATATGGCCACATGTATTGTACTGTAAAATAATAAAGAAGTAATACTAAAACTTCTCTTAGCTACTCCTACTCTTCAGCACACATCTGTCTACAGTAAGGCCTACCACTTTTTCAAGTTCCTACTTCACAGCTTCTCATTGAAAAGAGTCCGTGTTCAAGAGGCATGTATCTGTAGATGCCGGTGATATTTGTTGCATCGAATGGCTTAACCGATGATATTATAAAGTGCTAGATATACAAAATCCAGCGGCTATTATCCGTCGATGATAAAAGCTGATGATGTTGACGTAATAGGTAAAGATAAATGGTAATATTCTTATCACCCAAAACAACGGCATCAGTGGGGAATATTACCATTTCACTCATGAAATACTCCCCTATTTTATAGCATGTGTGTTATGTAACAATTACGATTTTAAAACACGTAGCCATCTTTTAAAAACAGACCATATTTGAAAAACGATGGATTAAAAGGAGAAAATTCTCGATTTTTTTTTTCAACAATGTTTTTCGCATTTTTCATGAATTCAAACTTAACTCGTGTTAATTTAACGTATTCAAAAGGATGTTTTAAAGGTCCTTTTTTAGTTTCAGAAATCTCTTTCACTACCGATTAAAGTCGCTTTTGCGAGATTGCGTACATCAAAATCAGACTGCACAGAACGTACAGACTGGTCTTGGATCTACACCATCCGCTATCTGATGTTACACTATGACCGAATTCACCATCAATAGCAGTAGAAATCTGCTTTTAGACCTCAAAAAGTCACTTTTTTTAGCTGATAGTGAAAGAGTTGAGTAGTCAAGCAATTTTGTGCTGTTTATGCATAAAGTACAAAGGTTTGACCTTCTTCCGAATAATTAGTCGAACCTTGGGACTTAGGGACTAAGTGCAAGAATATTCCACACATTTTCTAACATTTTAAATACATTTGACCTCTTGAAACATTTTAAAACAGAGAGCACTCCTTCAAGAACTAGATGTAGTACATCAGTTTTAGCTGTAAGACAAGGATACAATATAATAAAATTATGACGAAAGGATATATTGCTCGTTACTAGCCATTTCCATCTTGGCCTGCATGTTTTCTGGTGCATCCATTAATTAAATCTAATATCATTTCTTAGGTATTAAAGAGCTCCTTTTGTCAAATGTTTTCAAAATTGCATTGTTACAGGACGATCAAAGTCGTTTTAAGTCGGCATGTGAACGGTGTAACTGGGGAGACCTTTTTGCTGACTCCCGGGCTGACGGTCAGTAGATGATAAACTCTACTCTGTGGAACCTTTGTTAACTTCTTCGTGTCTTCTGCTGCTCATTAGTTAACTTTTAACCTGCTGATAAAATGATATGAAACTTTCGAGGCGATAGAAAAAAAAAATGTTTTTACCTCAAAGATATAAATATATTGAAACTACTTCCGTATCGGACACTGGAGATCCAAGATCAGAAAGCACATTTTGTGCAGTATGATCTTGATCTACACTGTCCGCAAAGGGTACTTGAGTCGCTTTTAACAGCCTAACGGTTAGGGTGATTTTTTCATGCTGGTTTTTTATATCCCATCGAAGCGGGTCACGTGGAGGTGACAATGCGGAATAATACCTGTAAAAGAAGAAGGGACGTGAAATGAGGCCAAAAGATAAGCTTTACCTTTGCAAAGACCTTGACTAGTCAGTTTGGGTCAAGTGTGTGGATTTTACTGTAAACAACAGAATATGGGCTTGGGATGGTTAAACTTGATTTTGATTCTAAATGCAGGTATACTTTGTCTTTATGGAATTGAATTGTTTGTTTGTTTGTTTGTATGTTTGTTTTGTGTTTAAATGTGGCTTGAATTATTGAAATGGTCTTTGCAAGGTGAAAAACGTTGTGGTACTTAGCATTTTCTCTTTTCCTTTATGAACAATGCTTCCAAATACTTTTTCATCAAGGATACTTTATCATCAAGATGGAGGATAGCCACGCCCCCTTACATCATTAGAGTGGAGAACAAAGCTTAAAAAAGATAAGGATAAAAAAAAAAAGCACTAAGTGAATCCAAATCCTAGATGACAGCAAGGGCAGATTATGTGTTTCTTTATTGTTCACGCAGTTTTCAACACTGTTTCAGTTAATTTTTTGCAACCAGAGCACTTATCCATGTTTTCCTAAAGATTATTTCACCAGTACCTCGCACAATATTCTTTCCAAGGCACAAGCTGCTCTCACGACATAAACATCATCAAAAAAGTGGTTCGAAAGCAATGCATCCTGTTGCAATGGCTGCCATCAATCTTCGGAATTTGGCCGAGCTTGGAAATGATCCAGCAACTCCTGGGTTTTAAAGCCCTGTGCGTTAGCGACTGAGCTTAAGACAATTGTATATATTGTTAAAAATAACTGCATATATTGGAAATACTTAACGTGCAACGTTTCCTTCTGCATCAAAGTTTTTCGCAAGTATTCCTGTAATAAAACCTCATTGATGATCAGTTACTAAATTTTTTGTTTTTCAAAGTCGTCTGTTGCACATTTGTTATAATTTGTTATAGAAGGTAATGATTTTTAAATCAATCCCTAACTCACTTGTTTTGCAGTTCATGGCTTCTGTCCTGACATGTGGACAAGGTTTCGAGGTTCATGCTATCTGTTCGTCGAGCCGAAAGAGAAATGGCACTCAGCAATGGTTGGTAAATAACATCCGTTACAGGCATCGAAACATATTCTGAGATGATCTGTATAGATCTTTTGGTACAGGATAGAAATGTTCTCTGCAATAGTTTGCTTATAAAACTTGCAGTGCCACGGAAATTTAATTTGCAACACTTCACGGTATCGGAAATTAGGTAAAACCATAGAAACACTCTTTGGAACCCTTTTTATAGAGCGTTTAGTACTGCCAAAAAAAAAACTCTGAAAAAGTTTACATTCCCAGGAATGTTCTCTGCAACTGTTTGTTTAGAGCATATGATACAACCACAAAAATGTTCTCTGAAATGCTTTGTACAGAAATTTTGTACAGCCACAAGAATATATACTCTGCAATGGTTTGTATAGAACATTTGGTGAATCAACAGAAGTGTTTTCTTTAGTGTTTTACTGTGTAGAACACTTGGTAAAGCAATATTCTATGGGACTGTTTGCACAGAACATACTGTGCAGCCACTAAAATATTCTATGCAACGGCTTGTTTTAAAGATTCGGCGCAGAAATGTTCTCTGTAATTTAACTTGTTTATTGTCTAGCACAGCCACAGAAATGCTCTCTCAAATTGTTTGTATTTGGAATTTGGTGAAGCCACATACCTATTCCCTGCACTAGTTTGTGTGAACTATTTGATACAACAACGGAAATGTTCTCTTAAATGGTTTGTATGAAATATTTGATTTGGCCACAACAAATATTCTCTGTCTACAATAGTTTGTAGCGAAGGTTTAGTGCAGCTACAGAACTGACTCTTCAACATTTTGTATACATTGTTTGGTACACACAAAATTATTCTCTGCAACAGGGTGTAAATAAAATTTGGTGCACCTATACAAATGTTCTCTGCAGTGTTTTTTACAAAATAATTTGTTCAGCGACAGAAATGTTCTCTGGAATATTCTATGGAATATTTGATATAGCCATATAGATTACTGTTATGGTTTGTCTGTAATATTGCGCAACCACAGAGACGGGCAATATATGTATTTTTGTTTAAAATAAATATTTGTTACAGTCAAAGAAATGTTCTCGAATGGTTTTATAGAACACTTGGTGAAGCGACAGAAATTTACTCTATAGTTGTTTGTTCAGTATCCCGGAAATTACTGTCTTTGGTTTCTTTTATTAACGATATTTTGTTACAGCCACATAAAGACTGTAGCTTCAAGCAATAACCTTGGCTGAAAAGAACATATCCGAATTGATAGTCTATGTTTTCAATGTGTTCTCATCCATATTTACAATGTGTTTTTAAAGTTATCTGATTCAAACTGATTTGAGAAGGAAATGATTTATCTTTTCTTCTGCTGGAATTACGATACAGTCGAATACTAATATGAAAAGGTGTATGCTTAGACAATTTACTTGCGATCCAGCGAGGTCCAAGATTGACCTATAATACTTAACAACATTCTCGGTCCAATTTTCAAGAATTTTTCAAATCTAAAAGTAACGTAATGTTTGATTGGCAAAACTAATGGTTTCTTTCTTAATTAAGAATAAGACTAAAAATGCCTTGAGAATAGTTAGTGAATACAGGTCAAGGATGTGCATATGTGAACAAATTTTCATACCATATATCAGAAGAAGCGGCAAGGAAGGAAGGTTTTATCTCCTAAAACAAATCTGCATTACCTCTATAACAAATCTTTAGCAGGCTGCTTTCAAAACGTCCTAGTTGGATAACATGAATAAAGGTACAAAAAAAAAAAAATATATATTAAACAAATGTAAATTAATTGGTTGTATCCCGAATGGCTTGAAAGCAAGAAATTCCCTTTTTTACACAACATATTCAAATTGGTTGGCTGCAAAACGAGAAAGAAAATTGCACTGTTTAAAGTGATGTGTTACAGAGACGTTGTCACGAATCCTAAGACTAGTGCCACCGTTGCTTTGTAGAATTCCTGTCGCGCACTACAAGCCCATCTGGTTGAAATTGACTCTGCCGAAGAAAATATCTTTTTGATGAACGAGATTAGACTTCTGAATATGGGTAAGTAGGCTGGTTAAAACTAAGATTTCTCAGTCACTTTTTTCAGCGTAGTTGTGTCAGCTGGCTTTTGACCAACATGTACCTCTTGGTATCAGTCGTGAAAAAATAGATAGTATCGGTGAAAATGGAGACATGTTCATTCTGCGAGCCTCTGCAGATCTGGTTTTTAGCCCCATTTATTCCTGCTCATGTGCCTCTTAGGCCGACTTCTTCGTATTAGACCTTTATTTTTTGTTTTGTTTGGTTTGGTTTGGTTTGTTTGTTTGTTTATAATGTGTTTTACGTATGCTGCTTTCAACAATATTTCAGCCAATACACCGCAACAACTGTCTTTGTTTTACCAGTTCTAAGCTGTCGCTCTGCGGTGCCTTGCAGATTAAGACTTCAAAGCAAATTATCGCCTCGGATATTTGACTTTGATCCATAAAGGGCCCTATTTAGTTTTTAAGCCATAAGAAAAAATTCTTGTAAAACACCGATGAATACAACTAGATCTATGTTTTTCTTTGCATTAGTATACACTGCACGGTCACATTCAATGAGAAGGTGCAACTTTGGGTGTGAAAATAACGGGATGGTTGTTTTGCAAACGGTAATTCCGTCTTTTTTATTGCACCAAATATGACGTCATCTTAAATCGGAATCCTTGTAATCAACGCGTGGTATTAATCATGTGACATTCCCACTAGTCCTTGCGAAACTCTGTTACGAAATCTAAAAATACCGTTAGAGGCTACGTTGCCCATTCATGAAATACCATTGAAAAGTACTTTTCTTACATTTGTCTTTCTTCTTTACTAATGATTTTTTCATCTATCGCCTTACTCAATTCGGTGGTAAATCATTGTAAAGTTTGGCGATTATAAAAATCTGAATAGCTTCCGTTAATTATCCAAACACTACTTTTGACACCCCTACTGTAGACAACTTTTGAAATTATAATACGAAGAAAAAGTGCACTTCCTTGTAATTAACAACGGCTTTTTTTCTCAACAATGCTATCCATATCTTTATATACCTTTTCCTTTCCTTCAAGTTCCATTGTTTCAAATGTTCCAGGCAGTGTTACGTCTGATATAATTAAACCATGCTCTGTTAAAAGGTTTTTAAATGCATCTGCAAAAAGTATCGACCCATGTCAGCCTGAGCAGTCCGGGGTCGAAACTTTTTGCTACTGGTAAAGTTTTTGCATGTCAAGGAACCATTCTACGTAACGGTCAATCGTTTTTTAGACAAATTAGACGGCTTGCTTGATATTGTGCATTACGTAAATGCATTGGACCCCTTTTTTCAGCATTTACTCGGTCTTCAACAGTCTTACAGTTAATTAGGGCAACAACTCACCTATTCATATATTTCGTGGGTTTCACCAATTTTAGCACCAGTCCTTATGAAAACGTACTTGAGTCGTGTTCTGTGAAAAGGGGGTTTAATGCAGGCTGGCATTGGTGAAAACATTTGTTATTGGTAGATTTTCTGCATGTCCAAGGACGAGTGTACCTTATGTACTTTATGTATTCATGATTATGCGATGATATGCTTGGTATAATACATCACGGAAATGCAGTAAATCGTCTTTTGCCAGAGTTACAAATATATATGAGCAACGCTCTGAGAAAAGGGGATTTAATGCGTCTACATGATGCATTACACCCAGCAAATCATCACTGTGATCACTTAATTATGGATCCATAGACTTCATTTTGTCTAAAAACTTGCCGAATAATGACATGGAATGTTCCTAGGACAGGCAGAAAATTTACAAATAGCAAAAGGTCACGACTTATGTCAGCCTGCGCGGACTGCACAGCCTGACATGAGTCGATACTTTTTACAGATGCGTTTAATCCCATTTTCACAGAGCATGAATTATGCTTTAAACTAAGCTGGAGCTCCGGATCACAGCTCAGGGGCAGCCCAATACAAAGTAAAAAACCGCAAATAAGGATCGAACTCAGAGCCTTTGGAATACATACCGTAACAATAGCCGCAAAGGACTATCAGAATACAAAGGCTCAATGTAGAACCCTAACACAATATTTATTTCTATATGTAGATAGAACAGATGCATTTTGGACCGGAGGAAACGATATCGAGATAGAAGGGATATGGAAATGGGCGGACAGTTTTAAAAGGTACACTGAATTGAACTTTATAGATGTTCAGAAACCTCCATAATTCGAACTCGCTTTAGTCCTAATACATCACTTGGTTCGAAATACTTGCTAAAATGAGCATGTTTATCGAAATTAGTGCAAAAGCTATACTTATCTCTAGTTCGAACTGCTGTACTGTTGTCTGATAGAAATTAACGAATTTAATCATAATTACTAGAGAATCCATAACGTTAAGAATTCATCCCATTTAACGCATATTTCGAACGGTTTTTCGAACCTCTAATCATTGGAACATATTGCATGATCCCATTTCGAACTTTAGAGTTTATGCAAAAACAGTGCTAAATTTCCACTGGTTCAAGTTGTTTCGAAAAAAAAAGTATCTCTGTGCATACAAGGTTCAAGTGGTCGGAACATATAGAATCGATTTTAGATGATTTTTTTAAGGTGGTGACCTTTCAGGTCTTACCTTCCTATGTCAACCGTCAAACCAAAATCCCGTGAGAACGAACCAATCCTCTGTTCAAAGAAAAACAGATCCTCATAGATCAATGAACAGACGCGTCTGTGCCATTTGATATGTAAAAGTAATATTCGGACTGAAAAAAAAGTGCAAGCAAGTAACACAAACATTGAAGTTCAGAGGTGAATGTCATAAAGTTAGCTCTAGATCTGAATCTCGTTTCGAAGATTTGAAATGACCTTGTTTATAAAGTCTACATCACAGATGAATTAGAAAGAGAAACACCCCAAAACATCCCCAGACCACTCGAAAAACACCAAAGCCACTGTCATTCCACCCAAAACAACTTTCCTAACACAAAAAACCGCATACAAAAAGTCTACATTTTATGGAAAATGGTCTTGAAATAACGCTATCAATCTTAGGGGGTTGGGAGGATGTTCAACCGCCAGGTGAGTTTTTAATGAAATGGTCCGCTTTTAAAACCTATTTGCTAGCCACTTTCTACTGTCACCTTCTATAAGTACTTTCAGTGCTTTGATTCTATAATGCTTACATATTCTGTAATGCATGAACAACAACGCATTCATCGTTGTTCATCGTTGATATTATTATTATTATTATTATTGTAATACTGTTTGTATTTCATATGACATCAGTTACTCAAAAAAAAAAAAATCGGGAAATCTCCATCCTTCAACCCAAATACAACTTTTCAAGGTAAATCTTATGAAGAGCGCATTCATTAAGTCTTCTAAAAAATCTGGATTTTTTCAATATCGCCAATTCTAGGTTGGTCAACCATGGAAGTCGTTTGAAGTCTTTCTTTGAGTCATCTACCAAAGTGGGCCGATGAAAGCCATTCGCACAGAAAGAAATAAAAGACATAAAAGAGGGTTTAATGCTTCTGTAAAAAGTATCGATCCAAATCAGCCTGCGCAATCTGCGTAGACTTACCCGTGTCAAAACCTTTTGCTTTCAGCATTTTTTTATGTCCAGTGCACCTTATGAATCAGCCATTTATTAGACAAAATGTACTTTATGGATCCATAATTATGTGACGACTTGCTTAAGGGATAATGCATCACGGAGGTGCATTAAAATCCCCTTTGCCAGAGCGCTGCTAAAAACGATGTTATGGTATGGTAAAATTTATGAAGGTGGGATAGGCATTCTAAATGTATAATTGTTCAAGTGGTCTACTTTCGCTTTCAAAAACAAAATACATGATATCAGAATTCTAGATAGAGGGAGTGATTTTGATGTCAAAATTGAAAAAAAAAAAGAAAAAAAATAGCTATTCTCCACTAAACCCTATGTTATGGGTTCTCATTCGAATCGTCTCATCGAGACGATTCTAATGAGTACCCACAACATAGGGTTTGGAAGAGAAATAATGGATTTAGAATACCATCACTCCCTCTTACCTGGAGATCTGTGATATAATATTTTTATTAGCTGACAAGTTGGTTAACAAAAGGTTACTCTTTATAGGCCGTCCTCTTTACCTCTTTACGCTGTACTCGAATCCAGCGAGGAGAGCTGATTGTATTGAAAGTTTCCTAAATCCTACTAGGCATACACAATGAAATACAACAGACTCAACCTGTATCTTGTACCCACAGTATAGTAACAACGTTTTGGAGCCCAAACGAGCCCAATTCCGTCGGGTTTGATTCGCATCAAGAGGATTGCATCAATTTACCATTATGGCAATCCCTGGGGTGGAACGACGAGAGCTGTGACAGACCGTTCTCTTATATTTGTGAAATCGAGTAAGTAGATACCCACAGGGAAAATACAATTATTCCAAACCGTAGGCGAAAAAAGGAGGTCTTTGTACATAACCTGCAGTCTGATCTTGGATCCTTATCGACCCCAAAACTGGTTAGCTGCCAACAGATACTTGCAAGAAGTAGTGTCTATCTAATGGTTATCGAGATGATGTTTTGTGGGGTGAAATCCATAGCCGAGCAACTGTAGCTTGGTGGTAACGCGTATGACTGTTAAACCATGGAATTGTGGATTCGAATACTGGCTGGCCGAAAACTCTAACTGGAGATAGATGAAAGTCATTGCGATAGGATTCATTCCTCTTTTACCATTGAGACTTTGTTTTTTTAGAATTTCTATATAGGAAAACATCAATGTGTTACGGGAGATCACTCCTTCTTTACAGCATAGCTTCTTCCGGTATAAAATCAATCCCTGACAACTGCATTAGGAAAAATAATTCTCTTTAGCTCAGTAGTTAGGGTATTGGTCTCTTAAATCTCGATAAACTAGGATCTGTGCCGCAAAGGTTCGAATCCTAGCCGGGGCGCTTTATATTTGAGCCATGCATTTGTTGCGAAATTTCATGTTCGTAAGACATGAAAAGATCGTTGAGTGTGGTACTTGTTAAGAAACTCTAGCAATGCATCAATAGATGCACTAGCCGCTATGAGATCACTGAAATACCATTGAAAACAACATAAACTCTTACCACGACGACAAAATTTTAGACCGGTCGAAATTAAACGCACTAAAATGAGTCATGCTCTGGCAAAAGAGGGCTTAATGCATCTCCGTGATCCGTGGTACCAATCAAGCCATCACATAATTATGGATCCCTAATAGCCACTTTTTCTTTTTAACAAGCGACTTAATCATGAGGTAGACTGGTCCTTACACATACAGAAAATTGACCGATAGCGAAAAGTTTCGGCCCAGGTCAGCCTGCGCGGACTTTTCACAGACGCATTAAGCCCCCTTTCCACAGAGCATGGCCCAATAAAATGTGGCGTACATGTTTTTTTTTTTTTTTTTTGAAAAATGGGTAGAAAACATTATGAGGAAAAGGAGAAAATGCTTGGTTCCAGGATGTTTTCAAAAGGCTTCTTACTTCAGGGTTGTTAAAGTCTGCACTGTGTAGTAAAGGGTTAAACGACAATCAAACAATGTAGAACACAAATCACTATTTTGATGCTGCTTTTATTTCGCTATTTCAGGGACCTGGATCAAGGTCTCTCGGAAGTGGTCGGTTAAAGAACAGATTTCGAAGTTGTTTACGATGGCTTAGGTATCAGTGAAATAAAAAAAATAAAGTATGCAGATGACATGAATCGTTTTGACATCTATAATCAAAGGTCACGGTTTAATACCTATTAGATATATAGGATCTGACATGGATCTATGTACTGTAAGTTGGCATTTGAGATATATAATGTTATTAAACAAGTCTAGAAACGAGCTAGATAGAATTTTCATCGACGAGTTTAATAAAAATTTATATCAAAAGCCATCGACAAATAACGATATTTCGCAAATTATAGATCAGAGGATGTATAATCATACGCGCACACGTGGGAATTACTATGCGTATGTATCCAAACTCACTTAACATAGAACTCAGTAACTAGTATAAAATGACGTTACATATGACGTCACATAGTGCTTACCTCAAACGTGTGTAAGATAGGACATTCATTCTATAAAAAAATGTACATGTATATCCTGAAAAATCATAACGACTGCATTACACTAATAACAAATAAGGGAGGTTATGTGAAAAATAAAGATATAAAGAATCTTTGAAGGTAGAACTTCTATACAGCCAAGAAAGTCAAGTCTTCCAAATTCTCATTCATCGCCGCTAGGTTTAGCTTCATGTCTTCGAAGTCGCTGGTACTCACGCAGTCTGAAGCAAAAGAACGTTAAATTGTGTTTGGCGACTTTGGACCTTTTATGGACAGTGTAGATCAAGATCAAATTGCACTGAATGATCTACACTGTCTGATATGGCCATTTTTAAAGTGAAAAGGGGGTTTTAGAAACGCAACATTTCGGTCATCTCCAATGACTGGAAATATTCATATTATTTAAAGTTTTAAAGTTAATTGTTGGATAAGTTAGCTTACGACTAAAATAGTGTCGAAAGCAGCAAAAAACATAATTCAATCATTCAAACTGTTAATTGATGGCGTTCCAGTTAGTCGATATCTTTAGGAAAGCTACCATTTTCTGTTTAATATTTGTACTTACCTTAAAGCATTCACCTTGATAAAGCCGCCTGCGTCCGTCGGTTCATAGTCCCCTTGAACATTCATACTGGAAAGAAAAGAAAACAATCATCTGGTCTGGAATTTACTATATCCAGTATTTTGTGGGATAGTTTGGTTTTAAAAGCCTCGGTCTCACATCATTTCGGATCATGTAATGATTATAAGCATTTAGTATATTTTACATTTAAACATTAACCAAAAGAAATGATTTCAGTCAAAGTCACATAATGACGCAGCAGTTACTTTCCAATCTCAGTTAGTGAAATAGCTAATAACATGTTCTTATCGAATTTTACAGAATTTCGTGGTAAAATACTAATGGGGAAAAAGTAAAAGATTAAATATCTTCAACAAGGATGGCATACTGTATATTTTTCGTTTACCCAAAAATGAACCCATCTCCTTCACCTCACAGCAAGCAACGAACGATGGGCATTACTTGGTGTCATATAATCCGCCTGGCATTAGCTGGCATTTGAGATACAACTTTATTAAACGAGCCTAAAAAATCTTATGAGGCTAGCACCTTGTGAGCATAATAACATCTTCATAGACGAGTTTAAAACTGAACATTACCCGAAAAGCCAATGGATATCGGGTTCTTTTTGTCACAATACGATATCTCATGAATTATAGGTCAGAATGTGCAAAATCATACAGGCGTATTGGGGAATTTCATTTAATAAAACCTGCTCACTCATCTGAAAACAGCTTAAAATGGAGCCACGTATGACGTAATATAATGCTAATCAAAAATGTGTCTAAGATAAGCAAATTCGTCATCACTGTATTGCACTGAAAACAAGGAATTTTATGAGATAGATTAACCCTTAAGCTGCTTAGCGCGAATAACTGACCTTTTGCGGACAGTGCAGAACAAGATCAGACTGCACAGAACTGATCTTGGATCTAAACTGTCCAATAAGGAGATAATTTTTCTCAAAAAAATGTTTGAAATTACATTATTCGAATTTTTACCATCGGCTTTAAAGTTTTATTTAACTTATTTAGCAGGATAAGGATTAAAGGAACTGTAGATTAAAAAAACGTAGATTAAGCTTCATTATTTCATTAAAGTACATAACTAAATTTACAAGCCGTATGGATTACAAACAGCGAACACAAAAGGCATAGCAGATAACACAAACCTCACTAATTCTTCGTTGTATAGTGTTTGAGGAGAACTCCTCCCGAGTATGAATACACTCCCTTTATAGACCTTCAGAGTTACCGTTCCTTCTACAAACTCTTGGCTCTTGGCGATACAAGATCTTGTAAATTCACATTCAGGACTGAACCAGAACCCCCGATAAACTTGTTGTCCGAATTTAACATCGATGTCTCGTTTTATGACCCTGACTTCCTAGTGAAAGATATGTAACAGTTATGGAATTTTCAACAGTCTGCATTTCTGCTTGGTCATATCATGTCGAGTTGTGTGTGTAAAGAGGTGCGTCTCGGATGAGACTGAAGGTCGTTTCATCAGTGTTTTCAAAAACATTCTTCCGCGGGGACGTTAAAGCACAGGATTGTCTGGTAAAGGATCAAGCAGGTTTCTGGTTAAACGGACATCTTTAGTCAGTATTATCAAAGGCCACTGAAACTCGATTGGTCTATCGCAGAATATCGAAATTTTCGTTGGTTGATCATCGGACACAGTTGCCAAAAAATAGCACATTTGCGACTGCCTCTTCACCATGGCATAGATGCAGACGCCGATGTGCCATTTTTAGTAAGAGTGTCCGACGATTAACTAATGAAAATTTCGGTATTCTGTGCCAGACCAAGGGAGTTTCAGTGGCCTATGGTATCATAAACACAAGTCAACGATTAAGGCCAATGTTACGGTAGATATAAATTTAAGTGCACATTCGGCACAGTACGATATTAATCTACCTCCACAAATCAAGTAGCGGACAGTGTAAATTTAAAATCAGACTTCACGTTCTGTGCCGTTAGATCTTGTACCACGCCATCCGAAAATGTTTCTCACGCCGACCCGGTCGGAGAAAAGTGCAGTCAAAATATGAAAAGAGATAGGAAAGTTAAGTCGACTTTGACAAAATGTTATGATAAATGAGAAAAAAAATTACTTACTCTGTCCATCGTAAAGGTCTCTAAATCCATATGTGCCGCAAGTAATATAGTTGCTCCGGGAGTTTCGTAAATACCTCAAAAAGAAATCGGCAGATAGCTAGATTAACCCTAAGGCTGCTAAGCCCGACTCAACGATCTTTTGCGGACAGTGTAGATCCAAGATCAGACTGCACAGAACGTGCAGTCTGATCTTGGATCTACACTGTCCGATAAGGTGATATTTCCCCAAAACAATTAACTTTGAAATAGCAATCTTTGAATTATTACTACCGACTGAAAAGTTTTTTTCATTCAATTTATTTAGCAGGTTAAGGGTAAATAAATCCATTTTATGAAAAGTACAAGGATGGAAGGGGAGAATTATTGTGGGAAAGAAACAATAATTAATAACAAGCAAATATAATTTTTCGACAATGGTTTCCATACTGATTAAAAGACGTGTTTTTTTCCTTCAAATGTTTTTGATTTGTGTAATTTGTAATAATTTCCAGTCCAAAATAGCCTGTAAACTGCTGGGTCTAGGATGAAGTGTGAAAAAAAAAAAGAAAGTTTGTGGAACGGTGCACTTGAAAGTAGCAATTGTTCAACGAGAGAGAGAGAGAGAGGATTTTACAAACAGACAGACAGCTTGAAAGAGACATAACGAGAGAGACAGAAGACCAAAAGCAAAGGCAGAGTCTGAGGGAGACGGGGCTGTTTTTTACAGGGAGAGCGCTTTGATTATTGAACAAAACAAGTTCATTTTCCGTACTAAGTCGTTTGATTAATATTTAAGACAAAAAAAAAAAACGTAGAGAGAAAGCGGAAAATAATCGCACTAAAAGCGTATGACTATACTTCAGGTATTGTGGAATAGTAAACAAAATTGAAATATTACCTCGAGATTTCATGCCTATAAATCTATTTTCAACCAGGTCAACTCTTCCAATGCCGTTTTTACCGCTGAAAATGTAAGATGATGAATGAAACCTTGATTACTGAAATATAGGCATCTCCAAAAATAAGGTAACTCTGTTACTTGTTTCTGCTGACATGACATATTAGGGTGAATTCACCTCTCAATAATTCATCAGATTCCAAGAATAACGATACTTCGTTTTATCTCCTGTATGCCCGCCGGGTGTCGTGCAGGTCACACTCGATGTTGACTAGGATTCCATATCTGTTACATGTTTTAAGTAGAATAAAGAATTACGTCAAGATGAAAAACAAGGGTTCTCTTATTTTTTATTCTACATATACAATTATTCAAATATATCAATAAAGTCGAAAAACGAGTCGGAACGGGTTTGCACTACAACACGAGACGTGTAGGATAAGTTCCAACTGTGCTGTTGCACCATATTTACGGGAAAATTTGAAGAGGTAAAAATGAAAAAGAAATGAAGAAAAGAAATGAAGAAATGAAAGACACAAACAAATTTAGATTAAAGACTTAATAATCAATGTAAATTTATTTCCATTTTCTTACTTTTTTAAAACTTTCTTGACTTCTTTTCACCGCACAAATGTCAAAGTGTCTGACAATGTAGATCAAAGGTTAGACTCCACAGTTTGTGAAGTCTGATCTTTATCTACTCTCTCGACAAAAGCATAAAGAGTGGGTGCAAACTTAACTATACGGATAGCACAAAAGTCACATTTTTGTTTTCAAATTCGTCAGCTGCAGATTTGTTTTATAAGATAATTAGTTCAAGATGTTTGCTACGAGGCATTATAGAAAGTAGCTCACATTGCAGATTCAAAACCCCAGATACAGTGCTCACAGCACTACAGGCTAGTACAAAAACATAACACTTACCCGATTTCGTTACAATATAAGAATATGTCAAGTGCGTCGGTTTTGCGTAAGTTGTCGTCCTTATTGGTCAAACCAACTGGTAAACCTAAATAAGGGACAGGAATACAATGCTTCGACAAATAAAAAGTCTGGATTACCTGCCCATACCACTACGTTATAAGGTCAGGCAAAGCGCAGTAATGGGGGCCTCCATGCCTACCTCAAGCTAGGCCCTACATGCTTTCCTGTTTTTCCCAAGTTTATGTGATCCGGCTTGATCAGTGAATAAAATGAGATCAATTTTGTAGAAAATATACATTACCGAATCTAAAGCGCACTGTTGTGGTATGGTTTAAATATAAATTTGATTATTAATCATTTTAAAGGTAGACGTTATATCGGTCCATTGACATTTCGGATACTTAACGCATTTCTGACTTTTTTTTTTTTTCCCCAAATAAGAAAAATAGATTTAAAAAAAAAAACTGTTATTACTTTTTTGCAACCGATCTGTTTTCAGTTCAGTCTGTAGTCTGATTTAATCAAATGAAAAAACAATAATCCGTTACTTCTGCATATTTACAAGGGGGGGGGGGGCGCCATTATTGTGCTTTGCCTTACGTACTTACGTCGGGATATCAGTACAAATAACGTCACATAACGATATCATGACGTCACATAATCTTATCTCAAACGTGTGTACGATAAGAAAATTCGTAACGGCTATATCACACTCAAAACAAGGGCGATTATGTCATAAATCGCGATTTAAGACCCTTTTTTGTGGCAGAATATCTTACGAAATATCAGACACTATGGATCCAAGATCAGATTTCACGTTCTGTTCAGTCTGATCTTGACCTTTACTGTCTGCAAATACAAGTCAACTTAGCGTTTAAAATGTTAACGAAGCTCTTCTGCTCCTCTTTGTTGTAATGTTTGTCTTTACATAACTCTTTCGGCGCCAAATATACCCGAGCTCTTTCGACGGCTGACAAACTCAGAAAGATTTCAATCTTATAGGCGTGATTAACCAGGAGGACTGTGTAGATTCAAGATCCGACTGCATATTCTATGCATTCTGATCTTGGTTTAGGCAAACCATTTATACTGTATTAATAGTATAAGCACTAGAATTGAAAACAAGAAATATCTTTAAAAAAGATAGAAGGCATAAAAGGAAGTAGAAAATGAATATTTAAACTCTTTTTATTGTGGCTCAAAATGAAGAAAAATAGTTAAATAAAAAATAACCTCAACAGCAATTGCCTCTTTTTTCTTACTGATTTTCATTTTACTGAAAAGAGGAATTTTTCGGTAGACAGAAATTCCAAGATATATTTCAAGATTATATCTACCTTTTAATCTAAAACATTAAGTAGCGTACTCTTTTTATAGCTACTTGAACATTTATTGTGAAGGGTACCGCATGTGCACATTTTTTACCAATCGCATATCACCAGCTATAATTCGATTTCATTGTACCAAGAAGCAGGTCAAAAGCCAGAGCATTCAGCTACACAAAAAAAAGTTACCATTCTTAAACTCAATGTCGAGAATTGTAGCTTTATCCGGGGCTTTCTCTGGGCTTTCTGTCATCATGTAGAGGTTATCTGGAGCATGGCTCGCTGGGTCCTCAAGTATACCGGATTCATAACTGAAAGAAACATAGCGTCGCTGAACAGAAAGGGGTAAAGACATTAAATCAAGTAACATGAATTGAGGTAAACCATGAATTTATTTTGGTAAACTTTATGTGCATTCAGTTGTATCAGGTGTTATACGGAATCTTAAATAGTACGTAGCTTTTTTTTTTTCCTATAAATAGTATTATGTTGTATGATAAAATATATATATTTGTGGAACTACATACTGATTCCCATTACTTATAAGCATTTTCATAATGTTTAATCGGATCAGAAGAAAAACAAGCAATGTTTAAAAACAGAAAATTTTATTTCATTTTGACAAAAAAATAACTATATCTCCCTTTAGACAATACCTTATATGCATGAGGTTAGCATCCATACTCCATGGACTCTTCTTAGTCACCGGAAGTGGTATGTCATGTGACTGAAAACAGAGAATGAAAGTGCTTGATCTGTGGTTTGACTTGGAAAAACTCCAAAACTCCAATAACATAAAAAAAAAGTGTAAATTTTCCCTGTAAATGAAGTCGGTGATGAATTTCATTATTATTATTTTCTTTTTTCTTTTTTTTTATGTAATGCCTTCAGTTATGAAAGAAGGCCTTTATTGCCGAAATATTAGTATATAAGACCAAATATTTTAATTTTATCAAACTGGCTAACGTTTTTATCTTGTTTTTAAAACAAAATTGTAAAATACCCACCTGACATAATACCGACATTTCTCATTTGCACCATGATTCTGGTAATTGGCATTTTCTCCTTATCCCACAATGTTTGCAAGTCTTCTTTCATGCGGTCGTCAATATACAGGATTGTGTGGTAAAGGATTAATTGATGTACTGGACTCATTCAGATTAGAAACAAAAGGCATGTTTTGTTACCTTTGCATATTCGAACAAGTCATTTCTCCCTGCAAATCTTTGGTAGAACTCCGGCATACGCCAAGGTGCAATCACCTGTACATAAAACAAATAAATAAATAAATGATAAGCGAAAATGAATAAGCAAAAATCACAAGAAACATACGACGATGTCTTCAGGGGTGGGAGCGGTGGTAAAGTTTTAAAACACTGGACTACTAATTCATAGATCCCAGGTTCGAATCTCGGCCTGAGCATTGGTTGTACATAGTGTTTCCAACCAATGTAGAAGTCAACCAGTAAGAAACCAGAGGTATCCTAGCGTGTATCAGTGTTTTGCCATGTGAACGTTTAAAAATCATTTTATTCGAAGAAGTTTAGGTTCTTGTTCCCAAACTTCCTTATATCTGATTCGTTGTCTCCTAGATGCTTTCTCCTAACTTTTACCAGACGACAAAATTTAACACTTGTCTGAACTTAGATATGGCCCATATGGTGAGATTTGTCTGTAAAAGAACAGAAGGCATTGCGGGAAAAGGAGAAAATACTGGTTACCAGCATTTTCTACTTTTCCAACAATGTTTTCAAAAGATCTCTTTCTCAGGGTGGTTAAAACTAGGGATTGTGTGGTAAAGGGGTAACCATATAATACACAATCCTGAGTTATAACAGCCCTGACGAAGAAGGCTTTAAAATACATTGAGGGAAAAGGAGAAAATGCTGGTTATAAGTATTTTATCCTTTTCCTACAATGCCTTATTTCTGAGGGTCTTAAACCACGGGATTGGTTCGTAAAGGGTAAGGATATTATCGTGGTAGATGGACCTCAATAGATGTATATGGGCATGAAAACTTTGTAGGAACAGGAGAAAATGATAATGCCGAAGTTTAGGGGTTAATGATTTATCGAGTTAGACATACCTCAACAGTTGTATGTAGGGCATAGGCCCCCAGTTCGAACCTTATCTGGTCGTTCCCTTTTCCGGTGGCACCGTGAGATATGTATCTGGCGTTTTCTTCGTGTGCTACTTTAACCATCGCTCTGAAAAATGTTGAACTCTTCACCACACAATCCCGAGTTTTAACGACCTTGAGGAAGAAGGTCTTTTAAAAATATTATGGGGAAAAGGAGAAAAAGCTGGTAACCAGCATTTTCTCCTTTCTTCACAATTTTTTCGACCTTTCCATAGGCAAATGTCAGTTTTTTGAGTCACATTTGATTTGTCGTCTGCAAATATTTTGAATTTGAACCAGTCTAAAATTTTGTCGTTTAGTAGAGTTAAAAATCAAGGAAATATTCCGACTTGGAAATCGCAACAAACGGCACATGTCACAACCAAGACAAATACGGCAAAAACCTCCAGTAATCGCATCTAATGCCAACAAACAGAATTAGAATCTCGTTTCCATTGAACTGTTTCAGCCTTAATGACATCTATACTCGTTTTCAGCCAGTCTTGAACCCACTTCATCTTTATTTTATGAAACTATAATCGTCATGCCAAGTATTGCCCCTGACGGCTGCAAGGCTGCACAGATTAGAAAATGCATTTCATTTTTTGACAGCCTTCAAAGAAATCAATGTTGTGATTTCCGGTTTTAAATGACGAATCCTTTGAGTGTCCCTATCCCTTACAGCTTACGTTTTGGTAATTTCATTCTCTGTTTACACAGTTGACAAACTTCTGATCCATTCCACACACTTTCAAAGTTCGACAGGGTTTTCTCTTTCCTCTCTCTCTGGCTGTAAGGATGTATCTTTAAAAGAGACACTTACACTTGTAAGCATCCACACTCTTTCTAGCATATCTCATTTGCATCGGTTAAAAGGTAGTAACTAAGAGAGCCACGATACAATTGCCTGCAATTTGAACATGGGGAACCAAGAACTGGCATCAAATTGTCAAAAATGAAGGAAACAATAGAATATCAAAGGCATTAGTTCCATTGGTAAGGAGACCACAAGTTTTCATTAATTTGATGGGGGGGGGGGGGGGGGGGGGGGGGCTAAAAGCCGGACTCCGACCGTCCTTCCGTCCGTCTGTCACTCTCTACATACACAATATTACAAATTCAGTTTACCTTGCTATACAGGGTCTAGCCAGTGCTGTACCCATTAAGTACCTGTCCTCGTATACACCGTTCGCCTGTATCGCCGGCCATATGAAATCTTCCACAAACTCTTGTCGCAGGTCCGGGATAACAACCTAGATTACAGTGTAGAAATGAGCCATGCTCTGTGAAAAGGGGGGCTTTATATATCTGCAAAAAGTATCGACCAAGGTCAGCCTGCGCAGTCCGCGCAGGCTGACCTGGGTCGAAACTTTTTGCTAGTTGTCAATTTTCTGCTTGTCAAAGACCAGTGTACCTCTTGAATCAGTATGTTGTTATACAAAACGGATTTAATAGATCTATATTAATGTGATTAATTGCTTGGTATCATGTATCACGGAGATGCATTAAGCCCCCTTTTCCCAAAGCGCGACTCCTTAATAGACCATTAATGAGATGGCTACGTGGAAGTGTCCGAGGGCATGGCAATACAGGGCCCGGGCTACATTGCTGGCCGGATCAAAGGAACACATGAGTAAGTTAGCTGTTCTCGTGAGAGGACTGATATACTGTTGAAAGATGCGTTAAACTTTGTGCAAATAAAGTAACAATTATCCCTTTCCCAAACGACAAATTTTGGACTGGTCCAAATTGAAAGAGTTTGCAGACGACAATTTTAAATTTGATAAAAATGGCAGAAAGGTCTTAAAAAAGGGTAGAAAACACTGTGGGAAAAGGAGAAATTGCTCGTTACGAGCAATTTCTCCTTTTCCCACAGTGTTTTCAAAAGACTTGTACTGCAGACACGTGAAAACCAGGGCTTGTTTGGGAAAGGGTTATTACACGTGTACAATGTACTTGAATTTCAGGCCTGATTTAAAAGTAAAAGGGACTAAAGGAAAAATATTTTAGGTATGGAAAAAAAACTGATGATGATGATCATCATCATCATCATCATTGTTATCATCATCATCATCCTTAACATCATCATCACCATATTGATGATGATGATGATGATACATAGCCACAAACCTTAATGGCACCAAGTTTAATAGCTTTTTTTCTAGCAGCAAGGAAGTCTTCATCCTGCCCCACATCAGCCTAAAATTACAAAAAATAAAACAGCATTGCCAAAAAGTTCATTAGCAGAAGAAATAGCAGCTGTGGAGATGGATTTAAGACGGTGAAACAGTCAATTGGATTGAACTATTCAAATTGAATTGAATTGAAAAATTCAAAGAGGTTAATGCAAAAGGTAAAATGAATCTTTTTTTTTATCAGAACTAACCTTTCTCCTAGCACTTATCGTTCATTCTAGACACGCAGGAACGTTTGGTAGAGCTAAACAGAGTGCAAGAATGATGTAACTCAAATCAAGACACTTCGATGCACCACTAATTTCATTCTTAAAAAAAATAAATATGGAGCACTTCTTTAGGCTGTTTTGTGGACAATGCAGATTAAGATATGTAGGATCTGACATAAGATGGTATTTGAAATAAAACTTTATTAAACGAGTCAAAAAAAATGTTATTAAGCGAGTCTCTCACTAGAGGCTCGCTTAATAACTTTTTTGTAGGCTATATTTAATGATTTTTATTGGCCAGACCCAACGAATATCAGATTCTTTTTAATCACACAACAATATATTGCGAATAATAGGCCAAATATGCAAAACCATACATATATACACCTGTGGTAACTTCCACGATTGTAACATGATACGTCAATTCGGCTCTATAAACACAGTGCAACGAAAGCGTGTTTTCGTTATACATTGTAAAGTGACGTCATTCTGTGAAAAGAAAGTCGTCGTTGTCTGCACATGTCATATTCTTCAAAGATTTGACCTGTCTGCTATGACGCATCACTTGACAAATAATGGACAATTATTAGTGCGCGGTGCGTAAATTGCCGCTTAAAAAGTGCAGGCGGAAAATGACAATAATACGTCTGTGGAAAATTCAAGCCAGTTTCTCGCTACAAATGTCTTAATAAAAAAAAAAAAGAAAAGATTTCAAACAGGGATTTTTTTTTTTTCAAAATACCAGCTGTTTACTGCAAATCTTTATAGACAGTTTCTATAGGCATGGGGAAAACACAGATTGACAACAAAAATAACGTCCTTATCTTGCTGGGCTTTTACCGGGGCTTTTTCCCAAGCCTATATGGGCTAATGTTTATAAGTGGCTGGTGCATAGGTTATATGCCAGCTAACCATGACTGGATGAATCATACAAGGTAGGTTTTAGAGAGTAAACGTATATTTTATTTTGAAATTCGTCGTTTAATGCTTTTGATAGACATTAACAATGATGGAACTACATGTATTTGAATTTTTACCAGTGAACAAGTTTAAATTAAGTGTCTTTGCACGTTGGTGTTTAACATCAAAACTTGCCGGTGCAGCAAGGGAAATATAATTGGGAGTAGGTGCACAGGCGTTCGTTTTGTGACGAACGTCGCCATCAGTATAATGCAGTATATAAGGCAAGGTGTCCAACTCTATTCCATACCGAACACTACCCGTCGTCAATTATCGGTAATCCTACATTTTCTGTCACCGGAATGAAAATGTCGATTATTTTTCCGTGTTCTGCGATGTTTTATCTTTCCACTGGTATAAAGGTCGATAGAAATACGTAGGTAATAAGAGTTACAAAGGTCTAAACTTTTGGGACGGCCAAGTTATCTCTCTTTCCACCGTGCGATAGAAAGTTTGATCGGGCTGAATATGAATCTCGTTCTTGATTGGCCATTTGCGAAATGACGGAGAGTGCTATTTAGTGTACATTAAATACGCCAACTCGTTTATTTTTATTTCCCAATTATTCAAACTTTATATAAAGTAAAATAATTGCAAATTTCATTCGTATTTCAGTTTTGTTCATTTAATTTTCCACCATTCTACCAGGTCAGGCTTATTTTTAGAACAGTAAAAAGTCCAAGGCTTTGGGCTGTATATAGAAGTGTAAACAAAACGTTTATTTCCGTCAGTAGATGCATTTTGAAAAGGAAATGACTAGTTTAACCCAATGGAGTAAATGCTGTGTCCTGGTAGGTTATTTGAAAATATTAGCAGTATTTAGAAATTAGCTTTATACTGATAAAATTGCTGAAATGACATTTAAGAAGAATATATACGGCTGGTTATTGTGCACCTTTTTTTTTTTCCTAATTTTCAAATATCATGTAATAGAATTCAGATTAGATATTTGTCAAATTCAAACTATGATATTTAAAACCCAGTTAATCCTCTCAAACAGTCCCAGGTCTTTACTATCCTGATGGAGTTGTGAATGCATTGAAGCAAAAGAAAAATCAATCTAGTTTCCGTTTCCCTTAAATTTTAAACATGTCTGAACTGAAAACACATGCTGACAACAAGGTAAATGTGACTCAATAATTGAGATTTATTTTTGGATGGTTAAAAAGATTGTGGGAAAAGGGAAAATGTTGGCTATTGGCATGTACAATATTTTCAAAGGTCTACTTTAGAGTGGTGAAAACCCAGGTTTGCTTGGTAAAGGGTTAACAGGCAAATCATTATCTAGCCACTTTACAGTTATTGTCTGCACATGCAGTTATGCACCATTGTTAAATTGTTTGGATTTAAGATCAGGCCTAAATGGTAAAGCCTTATCCCCAGCCAAACCACTAAATTTGAGATGCCGGTGGGGGTGTTAGGAAAATGGGAATATAGACAGTGTGAATCAACGTTGAGTTTTACCAACCCTGAAGAAAGCTTTAGATAACCATCATAGGAACATGTGTGTGAAAATGCTAGTGCCAAGCTTTTCCTCCTTTTCACATAATGTTTTCTACCCTTTCAAAAAGAACTTCAATCAATGTTTTCTACCCTTTCAACAAGAACTTCAGTCAATGTAGTAACACGTGCTACTGCTCATTATTAAAAAATATGTCTTGTGGTATAGTTTATCCTTAACGTTCAATGCATGAAAAGTCATGAAATTTGTTGCACAAGGAGTAATTGTGCTGGACAAGCAGTGTCGTCTTTTGTAACAATGTTTACAAAAGTGGTCTTCTGAAAATCACAAGGTAGTCAGTTATTTACTATCATTTTATTCATTTTTACTGCCATACATGGATGTTATTATTCCAAATTAACTTTGCCTGGTCATTAAACCTTTTCTTAATGAACGAAAAAAAAAATGTATGTTTCATTTTCTTTTTTAAAAAGACCTTATATTTGAAAAAGGCACAGTTACTATTATTGGCTGCCTTTCAGTACATTTCCAAAGAATGTTAAAAGGTTTGCCCATACATACATGTACATAAGTACCATCCATATATTACAATGCATCTTTTCCCAGTGAACAATGACTAGTTTTTACAATTATTCGAAGTCGTCTGTTCCAAGGGAAGAACAACAGGGGATTGCTTGTGAAATCTGCAACCCAACTTTGATAATGAGTCTGTGAATTCCTCAAGAAATAAATAAAACTCTATGATTTAAGTCTTTACCACACAATCCGGAGTTCTAACAACCCTGACAAAGAATTTTTTGAAAACATTGTTGGAAAAGGAGAAGAAGCTGGTTATCAGCATTTTCTCCTATTCCCACAGTTTTCTACCCAAACTCAGACAAAATCTGTCATTTAAGTGACATAGCTCACACAATATCCATCATTTAAGTGGCATTTAAATTGTTTTCTGCAAATGCTTACAATTTGGACAAGTCTAATTCTTAACGTTTGGTAAAGAGTTAACTATTTACTATACAACAAAATTTTAGACAAGTCCAAATTCAAAGCATTTCTGAGGTGCTTCTGACCTTATCATTTCACTCGAGATTTAGAAACTCGCTTATGGAAAGCATCCGATTGTAGAGGTCGTCAGACCTCTCCAACAGTGATGAGTTTAAAAGACAGACTGCCTCAGAAATTGCTATCTAAATACAGTCCTTTGGCGAAATTGTTCTGAGACACCGTCTTTTTCGTCATGGTTTTACAAATAAACCGAAAACATAGTAAAACTAAAATAGGTCATTGATACGAACATGGTAAGGCTGAGTGATAGAATCGGCCGAAGTTGAGACGAGTGACATGTATTGGCAAAGCCTGTCAGGTTAGGTATTTGAATTTGTGCAAGTGTTCATTTTACTCTACTGTTTTCATCGTTGTTGTAGGAGTCTGCAACGAGTCAGCGGCTACGACTGAAGATTGTACTTTGGAAATTCTGCCTTGTTCGAATTCTGCTGTCTGCACGACAGTCAGTGGGTATGTCCCTTGGCATTAACCGCCTAGTGCCGGTGAAATCTAGGAAAGATAATACATGTAACTCTTTACCAGACGACAAAAATCTAGCCTTGTCCATATTGAAAGTATTTGAAGATGACAAATCAAATGCATCTGAAAGGTGGGATTTGTCTTTGAAAGGATTGAAAACATTGTTGGATAAGGAAAAAATACTGAATACCAGCTTTTTCTCCTTTTTCCATTATATTTTCATACTCTCTCTCTCTCTCTTTCTCTCATAGCAGCCCAATTAAAGTCTTTATTCGTTCCTGTAAAACATAGTGGAGTTTTGAGTAAGTTTTCTTATGCATGTACTCTAAAATTCTTATTTTAAATTCGTATTGTTAATGTTCACCATGGACATATAAATGGGCGACGCTCTGGGAAATCGGGGTTTAGCGCATCTTCGACTAACTGCTTTAATATTAAGCCAGTCGTCACATGATCTGGATCTATACTATTCAAATTCGATAGGAGTCATGAAGCAGAATGGTCCTTTGACATGTAGAAAATTTACCAATAGCAAAAAGTTTCGGACAAGGTCAGCCTGGGCAGACTGACCTCGGTCGATACTTTTTGAAGATCAATGCATGAAACTACCATTGTCACTGAGAGTGACTCCTTTCATTTTGACAAACGGAAAGAATAACAACAAGAAAACTCAAGTTTTATTCGTGTTTATTTACACAAATCATTGAAATGAAAACAAAATTAAACATTTTTTTGCGAAACTTACGCAAAGCTAAACTAAATGAAAACTGAAAAAAAAAAAAAACCCGCCTGAATCATATTCAGAATCTAGACTAATCAAATTAATGTTTCAAACACACAATTCCAAGTTTTAACGACCCTGAAGATGAAGGCTTTGGAAAACTTTGTGGGAAAAGGAGAAAATGCTGGTTACCAGCATTTTCTACTTTTCCCGCTATGTTTTCTATCCTATCAAAGACAGAAATCATAATTTGAGCTACTTTTATTTTGTCGTCTGCAAAATCTTTCAATTTGTTCAAGTCCAAAATTTTGTCGTTTGGTTAAAGAAGTAACTAATTTTAATTAGAAAAAACATCTAGTTAAGGTATCAATTGCAATGAATGTAATCATGGTCCTTCAATCACAATCAGTCTCGATGAATGGAAAGAAACGTCCCTTTTTAAGGTTCAAACAATTATAAATGTTCAATGGGCACAATGCTCTCCTTCGGCTGTTCTATCGCTGGCGGTGCCGGTCCTTCTATCTGCAGCACGCCCTCTTTCGTCAGCGTGGATTTCAGCTGTTTAAAGTCCATACCTTCGGGCAGTCCAAGGACTCGGGTAAACTCGGAACAGTTTCGCCTTCCGGGTCCCTCTTCAACATGTTTTGCGTGTACCACAAGTTTATTGTCCACCGTTTTCACCTTTATTTCTTCCGGCTTGTATGCCTGCATGTCAAATCGAACCTGCAACCATCGGTTACCAGACTCGTCCGTGACGTATGGATTTTCATAGTCCAGCATGTGATCGCCTGTCAGTTGCTTCTGAATGTTTTCGAACTCACGTTCGAGTCTCCTTAGAGGCTGGACGGGAATATGCAGAAGTCTCCAAGTATCATCAAAGTCACTCGGCCAGTCGGAGAAAAATCCTCTCGGTAACAGAGCCATTGTAAAATGCGTATAAATTATTTTGCTTTTCTTCGTCTGAAATTTTGTTATTGTCGCTTTGCTTCAAACTGATATTCTCTCTGAAACTAAATGATTTATATAGCCAATCCGAATTTTCTAGAAAATACGACATCAAGTTGTTTTCTTACAAGTTGTTTATTAGTTGTTTCAAAATCTATAACAAACACGAATGTTCCAGAAATATGCTATTTATATATTAAGAAAGATAACTGTGTCGTGCATTGCACGATTCAATCTAGCAGTAGTTATCTCCCTTAAAATAGTTTTAATGCAACCGTTTGTTTAACATTACTAAATTTCAGACTCAACCAAATTAAAAGCATTTGCAGATGACAAATGTAGCTCCACTGATGTTTTCTATCTTTACTGGGGTAGAAGACAGAGTGGATAAAGTAGTAAAGGCTTGTTACGAGCATTTTCCCCTTTTCCAACAAAGATATCGTCATCTGAATGGTTGTATTTAGAAACATCCTATCCCTATTTTCTCCGAAACTTTATTTAAAGTATCGGCTGCCTACCTTGAGCAATAATCATATTATCAACTGAGTTCGATAAACATTTTTTTCTTTTCACAATGCACTCATTTTCCTGTATTGTTGTAGCACACAATCCCGTGTTTTAACGACCCGGAAGCAGAAGCCGTTGGAAAACTTTCACCGGCACTAGGCGGTTAATGCCCAGGGACATACCCACTGACTGTCGTGCAGACAGCGGAATTCGAACAAGGCAGAATTTCCAAAGTACAATCTTCAGTCGTAGCCGCTGACTCGTTGCAGACTCCTACAACAACGATGAAAACAGTAGAGTAAAATGAACACTTTCACAAATTCGAATACCTAACCTGACAGGCTTTGCCAATACATGTCACTCGTCTCAACTTCGTCCGATTCTATCAATCAATCTTACCATGTCCATATCAAGAGGGGTTCCATTTTGAAGCGAGAGCTCCAGACAGAGGGATTGATTTTTATTTCAAAATTGAAATATTATTTATTTTCCACTGAATCCTATGTTATAGTTACTCATTAGAATCACCTCATCGTTAATCCCCCTTTTCACAGAGCACGACTCATATAATACGGGAAAAAAGTTACAAAAGGGTTCTATAAACTCGAAGCTTGTAATTTAACGAGCCGGAGTTCTTCCTTGATTTAACTCTTTACCACGCTGCAAAATGTTAGACATGTCTAGATTCAAAGCATTTGCAGACAACAAATTAAATGTGGCTCATATTATAGAATTTGTTTTTCAGCAGTGAAAAAAAATCCTGGAAAAGGGAGAAAATTTGATTACCAGCATTTTCTGCTTTTCCCACGATGTTTTCAAAAGTCTTATTTTCAGGTGTTAAAACTCGTCAATGTGTGATATAGGGTTAAAAGTCTTATCCCACAGAGAAAAAGCCCCTGCAACACGATTCATTCCTTTCTCAAAACCAATGCTAAGGCACCGAATCAACCAAACAGGCGTTTTCATTCTCGAAATGAGACCCTGTTAACTCTGTACCAAACAACAAAATTTTAGACTGGTCCAAATAGAAAGCATTTGCAGACAACAAATCAAATTTGGCTCAAAAATTAAAATTTTATTCGGAAAGGGTAGAAAACATTGTGGGAAAAGGAGAAAATGCTGGTTACCAGCATTTTCTCCTTTTCCCACGATGTTTTCAAAAGGTATTTTCTTCAGGGTCGTTAAAAGTCGGGACTGTATGGTAAAGGGTTAAGAGCGATTTCAAGGTTGTCCTGTATAAAATATCTCAACAACAAAGTGGTCGGTGCTTATAAAAGATCAAACTGCAAGTTTATTGCAGTCTGACTTTAATCTACACTGGCCCACAAGGAAAATAAAGTAGTGAGAGGGTTAAGGTCGAGACGACCCCTATTCACACAAGACCCATATATTGCTGAAACATTGGCGATCCCATTGCCTCAGACCCACCAAAATGTTGAAAGCATTCACAGATGACAGTCAAATGCAGCTCAAGATACGGGTTTTTTTTAAAGGTAGAACACATTATGGGAAAAGGAGAAAATGCTGGTTACCAGCATTTTCTCCTTTTCCCAGAATGTTTTCAAAAGCCCTACTTATCAGGGTCGTTAAACTACCGGATTGTTTGGTAAACGGCATTTATTTTTTTAGAATTACCAACTGAATACATTGCAATTTTGAGTCTTTTGTCATCAATTCATACAGATCCATGTTGAGCATTCGAGCATCCAGGCTTAACTTTTGTTTAAGCCTGTATCAAACCACAAATTTCTAGACTCATCCATATTGCAAGCATTTGCAGATGACAAATTGAAGTTAATTTGGCTAATGATAGGATTTGTCTGTGAAAGGGTGGAAATATTTTTTTGGAAAAGTTTTCTCCTTTTCCCTCAAAGTTTTAAGAGGCCTTCTCTGATGGGGCAATTAAATCTTGGGATTGTTTGGTGAAATGTTAAATACATGTAAATAAATATTTTCACGCTTGAAATTATTACATTTTTACGAAAGTTGTAGCGAAAAAACTTGCTTAATTTTTCCAACGATGTATTATTTAACCATTTTCCACTTGTTATTTTAAGCAGCAATTTACGCACCGCGTATTAATATTTATCCTGTACAGGATTGTAATGCGTCGTAGTAGGCAGGTTCATCTTCGAAGAATGTGACATACTCAGACAACGTATGCTAGTGACATTCTAAGAAACCAGTTTCGGATCCTCAATGCTACACGGCTTGTCTCTGTCTGGCGTCAAATGGACAACTGGTACCCGTTGTATATATAGAATGATACTTTGTATGACCTAAGTCTAAAGTATGACCTAAACTGGGGAAAACTGGTCAAATACCGTGATAAACCCTTGTTATCCGCCAATATCCGCGGGCTGAAACAAATCATTTCGTTTTATACTGTCATAATTGGAGAGATCATCAGACCTCTCCAACAGAGGTGAGTTTAAAAGGCAGACTGCCTCCTCAGAAATTGCTGTCTAAATCTTCTTTTTTTATCAAAATTGTTCTGATACACAGTCTGTTTCGTCATGGTTCTATAAATAAACCGAAATGAAAAACTGAAATAGGAAATAGACGTGTTTTTTTTATGACGGATTTCAAAATATGTAACTCTCCTATTACCAATTTCTATCGTCCTATATACCACTGAAAAGATAAATCATCGCAGAACACGGTAAAATCATCGACGTTTTCAATCGGGTGACAGAAAATGTGAAAATTACCGATGATTGACGACTGGTGGTGTTCGGTACGGAACAGGGTTGGACACCTTGTCATATTTATTACATTATTGGAGAGGTCATCAGACCTCTCCAACAGTGGTGAGTTTAAAAGGCAGACTGCCACAGAAATCACTGTCTAAATCCATTTGTTTTTGCGAAATTGTTCTGGTACACAGTCTATTTTGTCATGGTTTTATAAACAAACCGAAATCAAAAAACTGAAATAGGAAATAAACGGTTTTTTTTTTTTTTTATGACGGATTTCCAAAAAGATTTATTATACTATATTGATTATAAATGATCTCTCCAATAAATGCAATTTTTCAATAAACAAATAAATCTAAGCAAAGGGAAACAAATTTCGTTAAAAAAAAAGAGAAAGAACACCGCGGGAAAAGATCACATGACTTGATACTGTCTGGAGAATTCGTACCCTGGAGAACTCGTATCCTAATCTCGAAAGCACGAGTCTCTGGAGAATTCGTACCCCACAAATAGATATAAATAGCTTGATCAGTATGTTTTCAAGTTCTATTTTTCAAAACTGACTAGATTCTTGCATTTTTCTCAGCTTTATACCAAAATTCTATGGATTTATAGTGATATAGATTTTATGAAATAACACACAGAGTTGCCTCTATTATGCGGGATTGCGAGAATCCCGCGAAAATCAACTTGTGAGCGGAAAAAGTCCTGCCTCTTCGCCCTACGTACCGCACACCTCAAAAGAGTCAGTGGTCCTTTGGTTTTGGGCGGATTGCGTGGGCTGACATGGGTCGATACTTTTTGCAGATGCATTAAGCGCCCTTTTCTCAGAGCATGGCTCATTCTTTAATTTTTAACATTTAGACAAACAACCTCTTCATTTTACATGTCTGCAGCAGACAACTTTTCAAAATATTGTGGGAAAAGAAGCTGCTAGTCACTGCAGTCCCTTCCTTTGTCACAATGGTTTCCATCGCATCAAAGCACCATCTTCCACATTAATTATCAAAGTTTGAATTGTCGTCTGCATGCCTTTTCTGTTTGGGACAGTCCAAAAATTGCTGTTTGTTAAAGGATTAAAAAATGTTACATTTATTTTTAACATGTCTGGTACTAGTATTATGTATAGGCCACCTTTATTTATTGTCATCAGGTAAGATTCTTGCATATTCAGTGGAATTAGCATATCGTATCAAATTTTAATTGAACGATTTCCCCTTTCCAAAAATATTTTGGCTTATCTGAGCACACATTACAAACATTCAGTAGAGGTTTGTTCCTTTTGAAAATGAGCCAAATGGGTTATCATCTTCAGTTTTGTGTCCTTGAATTTAAAAAAAAAAGAAAAAAAGAAAATGCATTTCTGAGCATGTTAATAGCATATGGCCTACAATTCCTAGAATATTATAACAATGTGGAACATGTACTGTTTTGTGCCTTTACACCAGCAAAATTGAAAAAAAAAAAGATGTTTTTTCTCATTCATTTAATTCCTAACTTGTTTGGTTACATCTACCAAAAAATATATTGAAATCAAAAGCCAATAAAATATTTGAAAACATTGATGCCGACCTCTCCTGGCTTCTTTTTTAAAGAAGACAACTTGTATAGATGGCGAAGTTCGTCACAAAATGAACACCTGTGAGCAGGTGGGGTAATATTCAGAGCATTTGAAGCTACTGCGATTCTAATGCTTGACGATACATTCATTCATCTTTGTCGTTGGAAAGGGAGAAAATAAAATAGTATAACTGTGTTTTTGCGTTTTATGCCTAAGGTTTCATTGAAATTTTTCGGCACTCAGATTATCTTTACATTTCATCATAAGTCAGTACAGTACCGCACTTTTTTTATGTGAGTTATAAACATAACAAGTATAATATACAGAGTAATTAGCATGATAATAGGTACAAAACAATGATAAACGTTCGACTGCCACGACATCTCCATATGAGCCACATGCTCTTAAAAAAGGAGGCTTAATGCATCTTCGTGAAATAAATGTACCAAGCAAGTCGTCAGATAATTATGGTTCCATAAATCCCATTTTGTATAAAACCAGCTGAATAATGAGACAGTCTGGTCCTCTGACATGCAGAAAATTGACCAATAGCAAACAGTTTCGGCCCAGGTCAGCCTGAACGGGCTGTGCAGGCTGACCTGAGTAGGTACTTTTTGCAGATGCATTAAACCCCTTTTCACAGAGCATGGCTCATATATATGTGTATGTGTGTGTGTGTGTGTGTGTGTGTGTGTGTGTGTGTAGAGAGAGAGGGAGATGAAAGATGAACTTATGATACATTCTCCCGTAGGCATATAACGATTTTTTAACCCTTAAGCTGCTAAGCCCTACTCGCTGACCCTTTGCGGACAGTGTAGATCAAGATCAGACTGCACACAACGTGCAGTCTGATCTTAGATCTACACTATCCGACAGAGATATGTTTTCTCCAAAATGATAAGTTTGAAATAACATTATTCGGGTTTTTACTATCGGCTGGAAAGTGTTATTGGAGTTATTCTGGAGGACAAGGGTTAATATGTCTACAGATAGAATACAGTTTATCTATTAACTCTTAACCCTTAATCCTGCTAAATAACTGAAATGAAACCCTGGATAATGCTATTTCAGACCTACTTTTTAGAGAAAAATGTCTCCTTATCGAAGTGTAGATTCAAGATCAGACTGCGAGTTCTTTGTAGCTTGATCTTGATCTACACGGTCTGCAAAAGGTCAGTGATTCGCGCTTAGCAGCCTCAGGGTTAAAATACCAAAACAACTAAATGACAATTTCCCAGACAATAGTATATATCCAATTTATTCATTAACATTGCGATTTTGAAATTCAGCAAGTTTGCAACGCATCGAGCAACGTAGATCATTGTCAGACTTCTCGTTCTGCGCAGCCTGATCTTGATCTAAACTGTCCTAAAAAACTCAGACTGAGTCACGCCAAGCAGCCTAATAGCTAACAATCAAGCTGACATGAAAGGGAGTAGATTCACAGCACTTAACATCATTTCTATGAAATACGATGAAACAATCAAAGTATTTAAAGTACTGACAGAATGGTGGATAGAATAAGTGGCCTTGGTAAAGATGGAACCAGATTGGGTCCATACATGTTTAAGGAAAATGGTCCAAACCGGTTTGGTCAGAACTGGTCCGACCTGATCCAATCCAGTTATTAAGTCCCGACCAGTTCTTCCAGTCCAAATACGGCCATTAAGTCCGATCCGGTTCGATCCCGTGACTTTACTCACGCTCATAGCCGTTAATTTGTTGCAATAGGAAATACTATGGAAAGACGCGTCTTGATCTTTAATTGAAAAAAAAAAATACAGAACATATCAATCTGGCTAAGTTCGAACCGGTTCGAACTGGTCAAATCCGGTTATTAAGTCCCACCCGGTTCTTCCCGGCAAAATCCTGTCATTAAGTCTGATCCGGTTCGATCCGGTGATTTTACTCACTGCTCATAGCCGTTTACTTGTCATAATAGGAAATACCACGAAAAGACGAGTGTTGATCTTTAAATTGAAAAAAATGAAACCAGAACATATCAATTTGATGGTTTGGTATTTGAGTACTTTTTTTGCGTTCACTTTAGAAATTTCCATGCTTTTTCATTTGTCGGTTAGACGAGCTGGTAGCTAGACGAGATCTACAGTACCCGCGAAAAACGCGAGGATGAAAAGGGTTGCGTTGATATAAGTAAAGATGGGGTGGCAGACTTATTTACGAGCATGCATCTTGTTCGTTAGCGATAACATCTTATTTAGTCTATGACTTTGTATGTGGACATAATTCAGATTGGTGTAGGAGAGATTTTGGGGATTTTGTAGTCCACTTCATCTTTAACAGAATTACGATTTGATTCCTAACAGAAAGAATTATTTTCCGTGGGGCAGCATTTGACGACTTTTTTCCACCATCAACGCTAACAGATACCGTGTTTATACGGAAAAGTATGTCGTAATAACTTGTAATGTCCTACACCTTGACCTTGTATTTGCTTCGAGCCGAGCGGGAAATTGAATCAGTGACACATTTTGGTCTTGTACAATATCAAGATTTTCAAGTTCGCGAGACTCAAGTACAAGCACAGGGAAGTTCATCCTCGTTGACCCAGTTCCGATGTATTCCGTAAACTACATTCATCGCCCCAGGGTTATCTCGTGTATGTTTTCTCGTTCTCATGAATTATTCATGAGGCATTTTGATTGGTAATCTCAGTTTTTCAGTGAGAAAGTTTAATCTATTTTTATCAACCATATGCCATCATTTCTATTTTTACCTCGTCTGCAACCAATCAAATCGCTTTTTGGAGATACTTTTAAATATGGCTGAGGCCGTTAACATCATTGACAAAAGTTTACAAAAAAAACCATTCGGCGTCACCCTGAAAGAGTTCCAGCTTAGTATACAAGGATTTGTAATGTCTGCCCCGGATTGTCGTAAGGCAAATGCCACAGAAGGAAAGCCCACCGGCGGCCGCCATATTCGTTGATAATGATAATGAGTTGGGTTTTTGCCCGGTTTATTCATATTAACGGAACAATGTGATTATCCTCCACTACAAGAGAGTATCGTTTTGTTATCGACAAATTCGATTGGCTATTGGGTGTAATTCGCAATCTTATGAATATTCATAGAAACGACGGTTTCGCAATTGAATGTCCCAGGGGTGATGAATGGTAATACTTCACATCTGGGTTAACGAGGGTGAGGAAAGTTAGTATACAACAAGATTCCTTCTATTATATACATTACAAACATAGCAACAAAATATTGAAATTGTTGACAATCGAATTCGAAAAAGGTTAGAAACTGAACCAGTTTAGTGGGTCATAACTTTTTTTATTTTTTCTTTTGTGAACTGCGGATGGATACGATGATGTGGTACAAGGTGTCCTGGTATAAGTAACCACAGAAATTTGGCAAGTTCTGGTGAAATCTATGAAAGGCATTAGTAATATATGGGATCTGGCGTAAGTTGATGCTTGAGATCAAATTCTATTAAACGAGTCTACAAAAAACAAAAGTTATCAAGCGAGCCTTTGGTGAGCTCAATAACATTTTTTGTAAACGAATTAAAGAAGTGTTTACCTTTTAAAGCCATCGAATGTCAGATTTTTTATCACATAACTGTATCGCAAGAATTATAGTTCATGACGTGTTAAAACATAGCCCTACTTGTGCATATGTATTGAAATTTACTTGAAGCCTATTTGTTTCTTTGACAGATGTGTACATCACAGGGAAAAAATAGTTCCAAAGACTTGCATGGCACAGTTTTGTATTGTGTCGAAAGATACTAAAATTTGCAGCTTTGTCACGATCATTAATTTCACACAGGAATCTTGGTCGGCAATGTTTAAGACACAAGTTGGCTTCTTTAAAAGCGAGCCAAGCCCCGTAGCTCACTCGGTAGCGTACAGGACTTGAGAACAGGAGGTCGCTGGTTCGATCCCCGGCGAAGCCAGGAGAGATCAGCATCAATGCTTTCAAATAGTTTATTGGTTTTAAATTTCAATATCTTTTACAACATGTAAACAAACTAAGTAAGGCACTATATGATTGCCGCTGCATAGAATCCTCTTATGAATCATATGACATGACACGTGATCTTCCCGCGTTTTCAAATCGCGTGATATTTTCCCGCTGTGTTCTTTCTCCATTTTAACGAAATTCTTTTTTTCCCGTTTATTTGTTTAATGAAAAATTACAACTGTTGGAGAGGTCATTTTGTTCTAAAGATAATGACTACTATCCTTTGAATAGAAATAATGAATAATTGAATCTATCCTTTGAGGTTAAACAGGAATTAGCTCCCGTGGTTTTAGTTTCTGGTTTTCGAAAAGGTGAATGATGGAACAGAAAATAAAAGAATAAAATACCGAAAATAATCTTGTTTTTTTGTATCGACCATCGAAACACATTTTCCAATCAAATCAATACAAAAAATCTTTTTTTGAAATCCGTCACTTAAAAACAAGACATGTCTATTTCCTATTTCAGTTTTTTTGATTTCGGTTTATTTATAAAACCATGACGAAACAGACTGTGTATAAGAACAATTTCGCAAAAAAAAGTGGATTTAGATTGCAATTAATGAGGCAATCTGCATTTTAAACTCACCACTGTTGGAGAGGTCTGATGACCTCTCCAAAGAGGCGTATAACTATAGCGCGCTGACCTAAAACGGTCCTATTTTCTTATCTCACACGTGTATAAGACAAGAAAATTCGTAATGGCTGTCTTACATTGAAAACAAAGGGAGTTATGCGATAGATAACCATGCTCTGTGAAAAGTATCGACCAGATCAGCCTGCGCGGTCCGTGCAGGCTGACATGGGCCGAAACTTTTCGCTGTTGGTCAATTTTCTGTATTACCAAGGACCAGTCTACCTCATGATCACATATTTTTAAACTTTGATAGTTGCGTTGAACACCATTCAGGGATCGTATGTGATTATTTACAGTCCCTGTTCATACACATGAGCCATGATCTAGGAAAAGAGGGTTCTCCATGATGCATTATACAAAGCCAGTTATCATATAATTATGGATGATAATCTTGAGGTAGACTGGTCCTTGAACATGCAGAAAATAAACCAATAAAAAAAAAACTTTCCACCCGAGTCAGCCTGCGCGTTTAGTGCAGGTTGACATGGGTCGATACTTTTCGCAGATGTGTAAAACCCCCTTTTCATAGAGCATTGCGCATATCAGTGTCAGGAGTAGGCATTTACATAACTATTTCTACAAAGCCCGACAAGGGTGGACACGAAAAACCAAGAAATGACTTCGTATTTCAAGATTCTTTTACAATTCCCCTTGTCTGTTTTCACAATTTCTTATAATTTTTTGACAAGCATTGTTTGCAAAATTTCATATTTTTTTCAAAACTCCGTATACTTACCAAGAAGGCAATCACCCTATAACCTTGCTCTATGAGCCACACCAAGATACAAGACGTATCCAGTCCACCGCTATACGCCAGAATTACAAGTTTTTCTTCGGAGTCACACATCTTAATTTCCTGTTTGCCTAACCTATTACCACACAATCCCGAATTTTAACGACCCTGATAAAGAGGCCCTTTGAAAACATTGTGGGAAAAGGAAAAAATGCTGGTAACCAGCATTTTTTCCTTTTCCCACAATATTTTCTATCCCACAAAAGATAAAGTTCATTTTTTGAGTAACATTTAATATGTCGTCTGCAAATGCTTTGAATTTGGACCAGTCTAAAATTTTGTCCGTTTGGTAAAGAGTTACACACTTTTAAAATTCTAATTTTTTAAACACTAATAAGCATTTCAAATGATTCCTGTTCACAGACTTCTTTGTAAAACGAAAAAAAAAAAACTTAAATCCGCATCAGTCAAAATATGAATAATATTTCCGTCAGCAAGAGAAAGAAGCCAATCATTTCAGGTAAACTTTTTCTTACGGAGGCATATCTCTTTCGTCAGTGTAGATTTAAAATCAAACTGCACACTCTGTGCAGTCTGATCTGAATCTACTCTGTCCTGAAAGACACATTACGTTCGCTTCAGCATCTTAATTTAAGAAAAAACAACACATGCTTGTTTTAAAAAAAAGTGAGATAAAAGATTTTTTTCGAGTTAAGTATCACTTGTCATAACTAACAGAAACATAAACGAAGAGCAATTGAGAAGGAATACTGTGTTTGTTATCTTCCTCGCCATTTAACTCTTTACAAGACGACAATATATTGCTTTAAGACCAGTCCGTCCATATTGAAAGGATTTGCAGACGACAAATTAAATGCTACTAAAAAGATAATTTCTGTCTTTAATAGGGTTGAAAATATTGTGGGAAAAAGAGAAAATGCTGGTTACCAGCATTTTCTCCTTTTCCCACAATGTTTTCAAAAAGTTTCTTCTACAGGGTCGTTAAAAGTCGGGACTGTGTCGTAATGGGTTACTTCTTTACCAGACGACATGTTGGACTTAAAAGTATCTGTGCAAGCAGGCGACAAATTAAATGTGGCTTAAAACGATTTGATATGTCTTTGGACGGAAAACAAACCTTTTTTGGGAAAAGGAGAAAATGCTGGTGACAAGTATTTTCTCTTTTCCTAGAAAAGTTTTCAAAAGCCTGCTGCGCAAGGGTCGTTAAGATATTGGTTTCTTTGGTAAAGAGTTAACCTGTAACTCCACAAGTTGATCAGCATGGCGTGATATGAACAACTAACATGAGGGAAACAACAATTCTATGGCCTTATGAATCAATCTTTGCGATAGTAGCACCAGTCCTTTTTTTTTCTCTCTCTCTCTCTCTCTCACTTATGCCAAAGAATTAAAACTTGTATAACATGTAACCGTCTTTTCTCAAGCTGGTTAACCACTGAGATTACCGCTGCTTCTCATAACAAACTCTTTTAAAGTGAAGACAGAGTTTACGCTATACAAAACAAACATACAGGACACGTCTTTTCGAAGAAGTGTGACCATCTGCACCAAATACCTTCTGGTCATAAGGAAACACTATACAGGTAAGTATGTTTCACACTTTTTTTTTTCTATCGCGTATGTACTTAAAAAAAAAATGCTAAACAGAAGCACTTTATTCGCATGTCACACAATGCTTTTTTTTTTTAGATGTGTCAGTCGATTTTATCAGTCAAGTCTATAAGGGGAAATACGGCGTAAACCTTTATCAAACAATCCCATGTTTGATCGACCTTGACAAAAAAACTTAGACAGCATTGTGGGAAAAAAAGGAGAAAATGCTGTAAAAAGCAATCTTTTTTCGGTCAACACCATTTTCTCACATTTTTTACCTTTTTTTTTAGAAAGAAATCGCATCAATAGGACCTCGTATATTTTGTCGCTTGCAAATGCTTTCAATTTGGGAAAGTCTAGAGTTTTGTCGTTTGGTGCAGGGTTGAGTAACTACAAAGATATGTGTGTCAACGAGTTTCTGAGATTACATAAGTGTGTTCAAATGGTTTAAATCTTTACAAAACGACATGATGTTGGACGCGACTAAATTCAAAGCATTTGCAGACGACCAATTAAACGTAGCTCAAAAGATGAGTTCTGTCTTTGATAGTGTAGAAAGCATTGTGGGAAAAGGAGAAAATGCTGGTTACCAGCATTTTCTCCTTTTCCTACAATGTTTTCAAAATGCTTCTTCCTCAGGGTCATTAAAACTCGGGATTGTATGGAAAAGGGTTAAATCTTTACCGGTTTAGCCCCAGTAAATGGAAACTCCAGGAAAGTATGGATATATGCACTGGCTGCAGCAATATAAGATATAACTATAATAATGTTGAACACGGCGTTAAACACTATAAAATCAATCCTTAAATCTTTACCAGACAACAAAATTCAAAGGTCGACTCGACCATACTGAAAGCATTAGCAGACAACAAAATAAACAGGTCGAAAACGATAGAGTTTGTCTGACATCGTAGAACACGTTTCGGAAATAGGAGAAAACGCTCTTTACCAGCCTTTTCTCATTTTCCCACAATGTTTTCTTATGCCATCTCCCCAAGGGTCGTTGAAGGGTATCGTTTGGTGAAGTACAAATGAGCCATGCTCTGGCAAAATAGGGCTTAGTGGGTCTCCGTAATGCATTATACATGTACCTATATATGCAGGTCATCACATAATTATGGATCCATAAAATGGATTTTGTCTGAAAACCGACTGAATCTTGAGATACAGAAAATTGACCAATAGCAAAATATTTCGGTCAGGGCCAGCCTGCGCGGACTGCACAGGCTGACCTGGGTCGATACTTTTCGCAGATGCAGTAAGCCCCCTTTTCACAAAGCATGGCTCTATTATTTACTCTTTCAACACCAAATGTCTAGACTCTGCCTCTTTCGACGGCCGAAAATACAATCCACCGTAATTTAGAAAATCTTTTATCCTATAGGCTTCACTAAAAAGGCGGTATAGATCAAAGATCAGACTACACGTTCTGTGCAGTCTGATCTTGATCTGAAAGGTCCCTTTGTGCGCCTTTGAAGCCGAAAGAGTTAGGGGAAAGGGAATAGTATGGGATTACTTGACTTATTTATCTGTTACGATACACATTGTCATGCTCTATCCCTTAGAGGATCGTGCTCTTGCATTCACCAGGGCGAGTGAACAATAGTATGCACTGCGACCGATGTCGCCGTGTAATTAAAACAGGCCGCAAAATTTTAAAAGTGTGATTTATCCCCGATGTCATTCGTTTCTAGTGGCTTTACTGGACCCTGACGTCAGTTCCAGTCTGGTCACTTTTATTCGGCGTAGCTGAATGCGCTGGCTTTTGACCTACTTCTTGGTACTGTTTAAGAATAAATAGATGGTAATTTGCGATTGGTCAAAAATGTGTACATGTTTATTCGGCAGGCCTCTGCTTACATATTTGCTCGCACATTTATGAAACCACTATTAACAAACGTTGCTACCGCTAATCTATACCCCGGGGCCTTGATAATGTAGAAGAGAATAGTTCTTTTATTGTGCTATCCGATAGTAAAAACTCGAATAATGTTATTTCAAACCTATTTTTTGGAGAAAAATACCTCCTTATCGAACAGTGTAGGTCCAAGATCAGACTGCATCTTGGATCTACACTGTCCGCAAAAGGTCAGTGAGTCGCGATTAGCAGCTAAGGGTTCTCTCTCTCTCTCTCTCTCTCTCTCTCTCTCTTAGAAAAAATTGAAGAATAAGACTGAAACTTTTCCTAAGAATAGTTAGTGAATACAGACCCAGATAGTTGAACTAAATCAATGCCTGCCCTACTTTAGTCCAAATACTCCGAACCCTTACCAGGTTTATACATTATCGCCCATAAACTACTAGTAGTCGAAACCTCGGCCTTAAAGACCCAGCAGCGGCCAAAAATGAATAAAAAAGAATCCATGATGGTCGACGTGTCGAGGCTGGGAGTGATTGAGATAGCCATTAGGTTTAGAATTAAGAACTAAGAAAATGCAACAGCTTCACCATGGACGACACTTTAATAAATAGATTACATTACAATAAATAGGAACATGAATAAGGCGGGACGAATCGCTGTGGTGTTGCGCACATCAAGATGTCATTTTCTTCTGCAATTTCGTTTAAAATGTGCACTTCTTCGGCGTCAAACAAAACTAAGGCGATACTGTGTCAAATGATATCTAAGTCTGAAATGAAAAAGAAAGTGATGTAGCTGGTTCAATTTTTATTTCATAAGCTTATGAGCTGAGTTTACGCTTTGCCAAACATTCCAGGTTTTAACGACCTTAAAGAAGAAAGCTCTTGAAACCATTGTGGAAGACGGAGAAAATGCTGGCAAGCGTTTTTCACATTTTTTTTTTTTTTTTTTTAAGAAGAAGTCATTATTTTTTTTTAAATCACATTGACTTTGTCGATTACAAATGCTTTCAATATAGACAAGTCAAACATTTTATCGTCTGGTAAAGAGTTAAATAAAGGATTAATTCGATTGCTCTCCCGTATCGCACATGAGCGACGTTTCAACGTCGTATCGTTGTAATTAGCTCTATTACTAAAAGTCCAGTTATCTCCCTTGCCATAAGTAAGACCATACGAGCCAAACACATATTGGACCGGACACCTGCTATCCATTTTACCATCTAGTCCGCCAGGGATGTTGCTGTAAATATGATTTTATATAGGATATATGTATATATGTCAGGTCCTTATATAATTTTAAAGCGAATTCTGTTCTCAATCATCAGAGAAATGGCAATTATAGATTTATTAAGTAATCTTATAGTTTAGTCATGACATGACCTAAGCGAACATGCCTGAGTAGTACACAGAAAATCAAGGATAAAAACCAAGTTATCCACAGGACCAGTGTAGTGCTGGAGAGGAACCAGGGGGAAAAACTAATGAAATGGCCTCACTTTGATATATAACGGACAAAGAAGATTTTCAAACTTACCATCTATTTCGAAAAGTTTCCATAAATAATGGTGGTGGACCCACTTCCGGAAGATCGATTGCTGAACAACAGGAAGAGAAGAAGAGCGAGAAGACTGAATACTGCAATAAAAGACAAAAGAGAGCGGGATAACTTGATGTCATTTTTTTTTTTTTTTCCAAAAAAAAAAAAAACTCTTTAGTAAACGACAAAATTTAAGACTAGTCCAAATTGAAAACAGTTGCAGACGACAAATTAAATGTGACTGAAAAATTGAAATTTGTTTTGGGAAGGGCAGAAAACACTGTAGGAAACGGAGAAAATGCTGGTGACCCACAATGTTTTCAAAAGGCCTCTTTCTATGGGTCGTTAAAACTCGGGATTGTGTGGTTATTATTATTCTTTATTTCCTCCATAAAGAAGATTTACGAGTACAAAAAAGTCAAAGAAAATAAATGATTACACATTTATGCAAGAGATCGAGATATCGTCAGAGAGCCAGAGAGATCAACAAATTAGAGAGAGGGAGAGAGAGTTAACCCTTAAGCTGCTAATCTAGACTCACTGACTTTTTGCGGACAGCGTAGATCCAAGATCAGACTGCACAGAACGTGCAGTCTGATCTTGGACCTACACTGTCCGATAAGGAGGTATTTGTCTCCAAAAAATAGGTCTGAAATAACATTGTTCGAGTTTTTACTATCAGATAGAAAGCTTTATTTAATTTACTCAGCAGTATATGGGTTAACTCTGTCAATGCCTAAAATTTTCACAGAACCTCTTTCAACAACTGAAAATACAACCCACTGAAACTCCGAACGAATTTTATTATGTAGTCCCGACTAAATAAGTGGACGGTACAGATCCAATATCAGACTGCACGTTCTGTGCAGTCTGATTCTTGATCCTCTCTGTCTATAAAAACGCATTCGCTCGTAGCCTAATGGTTTAAAAAAATGGAGGTTTGAAAATATGTTGTAACTTACTTGGTCCGAGTCCCGTGCCTCCGGTCGCCGCAATACCAGCTCCGAGCCCGAGTTGGCCGAGAGCAACACCGAACACACAGACTAGAGCAAGAGCGAAGACGGCAATAGACTTCATTGTGGTGGTCTGAATTATAGACAAGACAAACATGAAGTAAAAAATATCAGTTGAGCCGCGATCTTGATAAAGGGGGGTTTACTGCATCCACGTGATCCATTATACCAAGCAAGTCAAAACTTAACACTTAAGCTGCTGAATAAATGAAACGCAAATTTCTACTCAATACTAAAAGCCCAAACATTGCGGTTTCAAAGTTGATTTCACTGGAAAGAAAATACCGTATCGGACGTTCTGTGCAGTCTGATCTTGATCAACACTGTCCGCAAAAGGTCAGTGGCCGTCGCAATTAGCAGCTTAAGGGTTAATTATGGATCCACATAGTCCATTTTGTATAACAACCAACTGAATCCTGGAGTAGAATGGTCCTTGGACATATAGAAAATTGACCAATAGCAAAAAGTTTCGACTCAAGTCAACCTTTTGCAGATTCGATTCATCAATCGCCCTGTTCACGGAGCAATGCTCATATATATATTTGAATTAAATTGATAAATATCCGAATTAATCAAGAACTTACGATTAAAACAACAACAAAAAAAAGACCATATTCTAAATGGTCGGAAGAAGCAATGAACACACACACATTTTCTCTTTTTTTCCCAAAATGTTTTTTTTTTTCCTCTATTAAGACAAATCCCATCCTTTGAGCCACATTTTGAACTTGTTATCTTGAAATGCTTTCAATATGGACGTTTTACTTTTTTTTTATCTGTAAAATGTTAAATTCTTCTAACTTTTTCACGACAGAAACTGTAATATCAGCAACCTCTAATTGATATGATAAAATCAAAAACTTACTTTTCAGTTGACTTGACGACAGTAAAGTGAACTACAGCTGGGGTCGACATGTGATTTTATCCCTTCCCGCTATTTCCGGGTAGACATTGCTTCCGGCATAACGGAAATTACCGAATACCGGTCTACTCAGACATTGTTACATCAACATTTCGTGTTAAATCTGGCACATGTTACACAGCCGTTGAAGTATATGACATGCCAGTTTAACACGGTAACTTCGCTTCGTCTGTATATTAGGGATCAAATCGAGGTGACATCGTATCTGAGACAAATGAGAGAGAGCGAAAGAGAGAGAAAGAGGGGTAGGGAGATTTATACTTTTTTGGACGGAAAACAGTTCCACTCTAAGGAAGGTAATTCTAGAGGCTGTTTACTGAATAACATTCAGTAACTGATAAACATTGCTAATATGGTGTGAACCCTTAATCCTTAATGCGCCGAATACACATAAGAGACGTTAATAGTCTAGAGATAAGACCAAAACAAATGCAATTTCACGGTTGCTTTGACTATATAGTATCTCGGGTATTTAATGGACAATGTAGATCAAAGATCAGACTGCACGGTTTGTCTGATCTTGATCTTCACTGGCTACAAATGCAGCTATAGATGTGAAAGGCGCTTTCAGGGTTGAGTGAGATTACTAAAGGCTAATGATTGACCCTTTACCAGACAACAAAACTTTAGACTCGTCTAAAATGAAAAGTTTTGCAGACGACCGCTTAATATGTCTCAAATGATGAGTTTTGTCTTTGAAAAGGTAAATAACATTGTATGAAAAGGATTACATGCTGGTTTCCAGTATTATCTCCTTTTCCCACAATGTTTTCAAGTCTTTTTCCTCGGGGTCTTAACTATGTGGGATTTTTTTTTTTCAGGGTAAAGTGTCAATTCATTGAGCGATAAATTCATTTTTTCGCGGCAAATATATAAACTGGACCTCTTGCGACCGCAGAAAATAACCCACTGAAATTCAAACATAGTTTTCTTAACCCTTAGAATGCTAATCGCGACTCAATTACCTTTTACGGGCAGAGTAGAGCGAGATCAGACTGCACAGAACGTGCAGTCTGATCCTGGATCTACACTGTCTGGTAAGGAGATATTTTTCTTCAAAGCACAAGTTTGAAATAGCACCATTTGGGTTTTAACTATCGGCACGAAAGTTTCATTTAACCCTTTATCACACAATCCCGACTTTTAACGACCCTGAGAAAGAAGCCTTTTGAAAACATTGTGGGAAAAGGAGAAAATGCTGGTAACCAGCATTTTCTCCTTTTCCCACAATGTTTTTTGCCCATCTCAATACAATTTTCAATTTTTCAGCCACATCTATTTTGTAGTCTGCAAGTGCTTTCAACTTGGACTGGTCTCAAATTTTGTCGTTTGGTAAAGAGTTAACTTATTTAGCAGGTTAAGGGTTAAAGGCTTGACTAAACAAGAAGACGATATAGATTCAGGATCAGACTGCATGTCCTGTGCAATCTGATCGTGGTCTTTGATGCTCATAATAATTAGGCCCTTTTTTCGCCTAGGGCACTGAAAGTTTTATGATAAAGAATACTTTAAAGTTAAGATAAAACACCCAGGCATGGGAAAAAATCAAGTTTTCAAAATACTATACTAAATAAATGAAAATGTAGATCTAAGATCAGACAGTACATTCCGTGAACTCTAATCTTTATCGATACTGACCATTATCCCAGGTTAGTATTATTTAAATCAACGTTGTGTGAAAAAATCAAAGCGCTGAAAACACTGATGGGCTTGGGGCAAATGTACGACTGCATATAATTATGAACAAATACATGTACGGTATGTGATATAGCGATCTGCTGGAAATCGTGGATTACATGTATAGTGCTGAAAAATATATTTTGTTGAACCTTTTTTTTTTTTTCCAAATTCTGTACTGTTTGGCATATCATGACTGACACTGGATGTATGAATGTGTTTTCCATACTTCTAAACAAGCCCATTTCCTCAGTCGGGAGCCACGCAGGACCCCTTACTAACACCCAGCACCAAACAAGATCTACACACATTATTCTTTCCATTTGCAAAGTACATTCTCACATAGTCTTAGTCCAGCAAAAATGGATAAAGAAATAACATTATCAAAAACTTCAGCATGAGGAAGCAGTACTAAATTTTGCAACAAGAGAGAAAAAAGGAAATACATTTTGAGAGAATACAACTTTAATTAAAGTTTTGGACATAGAATTATAATTGTCATACTCTGTAATGTCTTTTTTCTTTATCCTTTAAAATGCTGAGAACGAAAACATGACTTTTGCAGACAAGATGAACATGTCAAGTGAAAAAACTGGCTCAGACTGATATGTTACTTTTTGAACCTGTAACAATCACTAGTGCAACAAGACAACAAGAGCACCACATGCGGGTGCCAACACTTGGCTGCACTTGCTTTTAGTGAAAATTGTAGGTAAAAGGGCGGAACTGTGTCAAAAATATTTTGATGGTTACTGTCCCTCTTGTATGGGTTCTACTTTTGATTGGTAACAACTAGTCTGAGTTTGAAGTAAACAATTATCTTCAGTAATAACAGAGAAATCATGACATGTCAAAGTTTTTGCACGACAATGTCGACAAAGATACAGATGAGTCGGATGACACAGATGATGCCAGGGCTATGATAGTGCTGTACCTCAATGCTTTCTTTGAAAAAAGCAGAGCTAAAACCAGATGTGCAATTTTACAGTATTGTGTAAATCATATCAAAGTTGTATTCAGACAACAAATAAGTTATAGTCTAACATCCATTTACAAATGTCCACTGGAATAGTGGTAATTGCAAGTACACTTAAAACATTTAAAAATAGCTAATATGGACATAAGCCAACCACTAGATATAATTCTCTTGTTTTACATTTGTTCTAGGTCAGAAAAACCTAAGCTCAACGGCATACAGTTTTGGCCACTGCATTTAATTTTTTAAGTTGTTTGTTTATAAGCACAATGGACATGTATCACTCTACAAAGTTACCATGGCATGAGATTATGTCTTATGATGACAATGGTCATTTGTTCTTCCCAAATGTAGTTTCAAGTTAGAATTTATTAGATCTTCATTCAAATCATTTTTTAACATGAGAACAATATTATGTAAACAAGCATTCTGATAGTATTGCATAGCAATACACAGTCCCCTACCGGCCGTATGCATCAGTGAAATGTTTTAAGTCCAAGGCCCGTAAATGCGTCAAAAAGCAGTGGAGTGGGACGAAACTCGAACTTGATGTGTAAGTCATGGTGGTTGATGTACACACCAAAAATCAGCTCTATATGTAGCAGCGTTTAGAAATAAAGTGCGGAAAAATGTTTTATCAGTGAAATTTTGTAAGTCCAAGGCCCGTAAATGCGTGAAAAAGCAGTGGAGCAGGACGAAACTCGAACTTGATCTGTAAGTCATGGTGGTTGACTTACACAGCAAAAGTCAGGTGAATATCTCCAGCATTTAGAAAAAAAAAGTCCGGAAAACTGATTTATCAGTGAAATTTTGTAAGTCTAAGGCCCGTAAATCCGTGAAAAACCAGTGGACCGGAACGAAAGTCGAACTTGATCTGTAAGTCATGGTGGTTGAGTTACACAGCAAATCTGAGATCAATACCTACCAGCGTTTAGGAAAAAAGTCCGGAAAACTGATTTATCAGTGAAATTTTGTAAGTCCAAGGCCGTAAATCCGTGAAAAACCAGTGGATCGGAACGAAAGTCGAACTTGATCTGTAAGTGATAATGGGTGACTTACACACCAAAACTCAGCTCAATATGTACCAGCGTTTAGAAAAAAAAGTCCGAAAAACTGAATTGCCGGACTGACGGACAGACGGACAGACGGACGGACGGAGTGCAAACCTAAAGTCCCCTTCGGCTTCGCCGGTAGGGGACTAACAAGCCTACACATATCATATCAAAATGGGGGCGAGTTTTGATCCAAGACCGAGTTTTCTTTGGGTCGAATCTTCTCCGGAAAATCTATTTTCTTTCCTTAGGGTCGAACATTCTACGGGTCGAAGCCATAGCTCTAAACGGACTGTAGGCCTCTGCGTTGCAAAAATAAATTATGACATGCTGCCACATTTATCTATGTAATTGCGTTTGAAGCTATTACAATTTAATCTATTATGGAGTCTATTAACGCAAAAATTTACGATCGGATATATGTACATGTATATACTTCATTCATGGTGTGCGATTCGTCATGAATACGTTCGAGGGCGAGTCAACATTACAAAAGAGCAATATCGTGAATAAATTATAAAAAAAGGAAATCATTCTTACTTAGTTATTCATGCAAAGTAACATGATTTTGCTTTAATGTGCTGCAGCAACTTCTCGTCTCCAAGCTACACCGTCGGCGTATTTTAGCAGAAAAAAAAGGGAGGGTAAATTCAGACAGGTTCGGATCTGTATCTTATCTACATCTCTTTTTCAGAAATATTGTACTGTAAAAGGAAACTTTTCGCATGCGGTTTCGATGTGATGCCTATTTCCAGTTATTTCGAGGTCCTTGCAATCCCTAATTCTGAATATCATATGTAAAATCTAACGACACGTTTAAAACGGAGGACTTCCAATGGCCACCGGTATGCTCGGAACTACCGTGCGGTACCGCCAACAGCAAGTACATTAGATCAAAATAGTTTTTGTTTACTAGTCATGATAATTGTCTTACTTTTTTATGCTTACCATAGATATCTGAAAGAAAAATGTACTGTAAACGAGGAAAAAATGTGAAAGCAGAAAGGTAGACTGAAATCTGAAATGAAAATGGTACTTAATCTTTCAAATGCAACAACGACAATATAATGGCAAACGGTGTTCTCAATGACCAGATTATACTCTGAAATGCAATTTCTGTTATTTCAAGTCTGTGCATGCACACAAATTGTTCGAAAGTCTTTTAACAAATCGATATCTAGGTAAACTTTCACTGTGGATGAATAATTCGTACTGAGATTCGATCAGCCAATCAAATCGATGGTTGCATTTTAAGCCAATCAGAAACCGTGATTGCATATATTCATACATGATGTTAAAAGTGGTTGCGGCTTTTGTGCAAAATTCTGAAAAAACGGTATTACAAAGGGCTAGGCCCCTGATGGGCCCCTAGCCCATAAATACTTTTGTTGTTTGACGGAATTTGAGAAAATATATTTCTTATCTTTTGGTTTTGACTGACTTCTATCGTTACAATGTTTTTTGTACTGTATGTTTAAGTCCTACTTGACTTTGTTTGTTTACTCTTTACACATTTTCGAATTGAAAGCACTTGCAGACAGTAAACTTATTGTTGCCTAAAACATAAAATTTGTCTTAAAAAAAAAATATATAGTGGAAGAAGGAGAAAATGGTTACCAGCATTTTCCCCTTTTCCAGCTATGTTTTCAAAAGCTTTCTTCCTCAGGCTCCTTGAAAATCAGGATTGTATTGCTAAGCGTTAATAATGTTTCTTTTTCCTGTATTCAAAGCATTATAATGTGAATCGGAATAGGAGCCACATGGGGCGGCGACTCCTGCCAAAATGTTTTGACCGATAATAGCACAAATTCGAAAAGATAAAAACACTTATTACGCTTTTAACACTTTTACAAAAAAAGTTTCATTTTCGCCAAAATAAGTGAAACGCCCCTCACATAATTGAGTCATGCTCTGTGAAAAGGGTTTTTTTGCATCTGCGAAAAGTATCGACTCAGGTCAGCCTGCGCACTACACGCAGGCTGATCTGGACCGAAACTTTTCGCTATTGGTCAATTTTCTGTATGCGCAAGGACCAGTCTACCTCATGGTAAAGTCGATTATTAAAAAAGTGGCCATTGTGGATCCGTAATTATTGTATTGACTTGCTTGATATAATGCATTACGGAGATGCATTAAGCCCCCTTTTCCAAGAGCATGGCTCATATAAATTAGTTTGTTTTCTTACCACAATTTGCGGACTGATCTTGATATCCATCATCTGTAGCTACACTTAAAACTTGCCTTTGGCACAGATAGGATTTATTAACCCTTTACTAGGAGACAACATTTTAAGCCTGGTCAAAATTGAAAGCATTATCAGACAACAAGTTTCATGTGGTTGAAATGTTGGAAGTTTTTTTTAACGAGTAGCAAAAATTGTGGGAAAAGAACAAAATGTTGGTTATCAGCATTATCTCCTTTTCTGCGATATTTTTAAAAGCCTTCTCCCGCAATGTCGTTTAAACTCAGGTGTCATGTGCTAAGGGGTTAGTGCAAGACTTCTTCAACGATGTCTGTCTGTCTAACAGAGTGCTTACTGCACTTTGATTATCCTGATCATGAGATTGTTACTATTTGAAGAAAGTTGTCATTTTTGTTGGTTTTCGTCTGCTGTTTTTTCTTGAAACTGTTTCGAGCTTGGACTAACTGGCAGAGTTGGTCACATTTACCATGTGTTTGTTTTCAGTCTACAAATAGGGTGCATGAAATCCCTTTGTGGTTCTGTAATATTAATATCAAATAGTTGACAAAAAACGGGGAATCGTTCGCTAAATTTATACGTCAAAATTCCTGTAGACTTTCACTAATAGTTTTACTCGATGTTTGCGCATGTCATATTCTTCGAAGAACGACTCGTCATAACTCGGCCGATTTCATAACTACATCTAACCTCGTCCGTATCAAGGAGGTTTCCATTTTTAATTGCCAGTCACACGATTTTAAATATGGCGGCGCCCATGTAAATCGATTAGCAACGATACAAACAACCATGGTGAAGTTATTCACATCTATCAATCAGTTAGCGAAAACATTCACATCTATCAATCAGTTAGCGAAAACTGTTGTGTTTGTGTTTGAGTCTTGTTATGTATCTGCAAAGGTTCTCTATTGAGAATAACTGAAATAACACAAGTGTGCTTACTAGAGAAACTTTAATACAAGAACTAAAGAAAGTTGTCCAGCAGACGAACGCTACATACATAATGCGCATGCTCAACGATATACTATAGTCTTTGTCAAACAATCGAAGATGTAGTTATTAAGCATACATGTATATAGAACAAAAACCTCCAACGGAATTGATAAACCAGGTTTAAAATTGAATGTACGAACTATTTTTTTCAACGAAAATATATTTAGGAAGATTCTCTATTCCTGCTTTTAAAATCACACCCAACGTTGGAATACAAAGTTTTCTGTTTAAAATTCTGTTTTACCTGAACATTAGTATGTTGCTGGCACTCCACCTCTCTCTCTCTCTCTCTCTCTCTCTCTCTCACAGTTGACCATATTTTGTTGCAATTTTTTATATTGTTAAACGTCTGACATTGACGTGACTCACAGGAGAGGAACTTTATAAGCTAGCAGCTTTCGTTCCAATCCTTTTCACGCAACTTTAATTTTCAGAATATTACCATGTATGTAAATATTATACTGAATAAAATATGTTTAAACTTAGGTAGATTTGATTTAAATAAACGTATACAGGTATTTTAATTTGAAATTCACCTCATCTATAGCCGTTTGGAAACGTAGTCCGCTTCTGTACCCAGGATGCCCAAATCAGATAGGTTGCCACCTAGCGGCAGATTATGAATTTTACAACGTTCTCATTATCTTTCGCAAGATGGCATTTTTCAAATACATAACCTATCTGATATGGGCATTCTGGGTACAGAATCGATCCCGGTTTCCCCAATGTCTACATGTATATTTAGAAACTGACTACAGAGATTTGCAGTAAACGATGGTATTTTATAACATTATTTTCCCCGTTTGAAATTACTATATTTTCAAGAAATTTGAAGCCAAAAGCTGGCTTGATTTTTCCACCGTATTATAGCTACCTTCCGCTTGCTATTTCGCGTATTAATTTCTCCTGTACCAGATATAGTGATGCGCCAAATCAGACAGGTCAAGTCTTCGAAGAATATTGACATGTGCAGACGACTACGTTCTCCTTCGTGGAGAGTATTCAGTTTTCCGGCTTGTATTTAAGCGGACCCCATAATTCAGAAAAGTTGCTTTTGCGGGTTTTTTAAGGAAATATGCCGCTAACTTGTATGAACAATAATATTCATGTGCGTAGTGGCCTATGTTACATTCTTAAAAATTACATATTTAAATAGACCTCACACATCAAATATGACAAGGGACTGAATTATGAAAGGAACCTATGTTGTTGCTCTGTGCTCCTTAAATTGTTGATTTTCTGTTCATATCCCTTTACTGCACAATTCCCAATTGTTAACGGCCTTGAGAAATAATGGTTTTGAAATATTTTGGGAAAAGCAGTATTTTGTCTATGTCCCTTTTTTCTACCCTTTCAAAAACACAATCCTATAAATTTTAGTTTTTTTTTTACTTCAACTGCTTTCAATTTGGACAAGGAAAAATACTGTTGTCAGTTAAAGAGTTAATAATGCGCAGATGAGTCGCACAGAATGCACCAGACTGCATCTTTATTTTCTACATTTTCCTGTGAAGAGAAATAGGGAACATGCTCCCGCACATTTGTACCCCTTTACCACACAGTCCCGACTTTTAAGGACCCTGAGAAACACGCCTTTTGAAAACATTGTTGGAAAAGGAGAAAATGCTGGTAACCAGCATTTTCTCCTTTCCCCACAATGTTTTCTACCCTATCAAGGACAAATTTCATTATTTGGGCCACCTTCAATTTGTCGTCTGCAAATGCTTTCAATTTGGACCAATTGTATCGTCTGGTAAAGGGTTACATATGCCAGCAACAAGTCTCTCAATCCTTGTCTGTCCTTGGCCCCGCCTCTGAATGGTTTTCCATGTCTCATGAATGGCCCTCGTCAACCACAACTATCGGATACCAAATGAAAAGAGGGACTCTACGCCCTTGACATCTACCATAGAAATCTTTAACCCTTAACCACACAATCACGGGTTTTAACGACCCGGGGGGGGGGGGACAGGCCTTTTGAAAACATTGTGGGAAAAGAAGAAAATGCAAGTAACCAGCATTTTCTTCTTTTTTCCCACAATGTTTTCTAACCTTACATAGAACATTTGAACAACATTTTATTTGTCGTCTGTAATTGCTTTCTGTTTGGATGGGTCTTAAATTTTATCGTTTGGTAAAGATTTAATCAATGTTTCTGTAATATTGTCAGTCATGGTGATGAGGGTAAAAATAATTGCTTAGAACTGCTGTTTAAACGATGAAAGGAGCTATAGTATTAATTATAGAAATAATGGTAATATTAGGTATGAAATAAAAAACGAGCTAACTAGAAACTGAAGCCAAAATATTTTCTATAACTCTTTACCAGAAAACCATAATTTTAGTCTGATTCAAATGGACAGCTTTTGCAGACTACAAAGTAAAATCTAAAAATTTCTCTTTGGAAGGATAGAAAACATTGTGTAAAAAAAAAGAATGAGAAAAAAAAAATGCTGGTTGTAAGCATGTTCTCTTTTTACCACTAAGTTTTTAAAAGCCCTTTCCTTAACACTCGGGATTGTGTGTGAAAGGCTTCAATCTATTGCTTTTGGTGAAGATCACATGACTGATGCCATTAATAGCAAGGCCTATTGTAAGAACCAGGGCCCGTATTCACCACTTGTTCTTAAGAACGTTCTTAGTCTTATTCTCAAGAATTTTTTACATTTGAAAGTAACACAACTTCTGATTGGCTAAACCATTTGGTTTAGCCAATCAGAAGTTGTGTTACTTGCAAATTTTGAAAATCTGGAAGAATAAGACTAAGAACGTTTTTAAGAATGGTTGGTGAATACGGACCCAAGATAAGAGTGCACATGCGATATCTTCAGCTATAATCTCCATATGATACATCTGTGATATGGTCTGTGAAAAGGGGATTTAATGCATCTCTGTTGATGCATTGTACCAAGCACAAGACATAATTATGGATCCATAAAATCCATTTTATCTCGAACAAACGACCGCATCACGAGGTAGAATGGTCCTTGGATATGCAGACTGCGCAGGCTAAAGTGGTATAGTGCAAGTTTTAGAAGTATTAATTTGATCGGCGATCGGCCTAAAAGTCTCTGAGGATGCCAAAGACAGTCGCAGACCAGTGCATAAAGTATATTAAACCTAACATTTACATTTACATAAAAAAAATAGTTCACAAAAGGAATTATTTGCATTTAGATTAAATAATTCCGTCCACAAAGGAAACCTATTTGCATTCATATAAAAAAAAATTACAATGATACACTACGTGTTCGAAATCTATACCCTCCAAATAAATATGTGTGTGGGGGGGAGGGGAGGGGTGGAAAAAAGCCGATCGCCGTTCATAGTAATACTTTTAAAACTTACACTATAATACAGGCTGACATGGGTTGATGCTTTTTGCAGATCGAATAGTATGGCTCATCTTATACGTGCGTATAAGTTACATATTTTGTAAGGTGTTGTTGTTGTTATTGTTGCTTTCCACATCATAACGTATACATAATCATAAAAAGAAAGTTACTTTTTTTTTCAGCAATACCTCAACAAAATTTTCAGACTTGTCAGATTTCAAATTTTCTGAAAGAGAGATTCCAGAAAGCCCCCCCCCCCCCCCCCCCCCCCACGTCGCGGAAACGGGCTGCCCAGCTTCTCGTCCCTTACTCCCCCAATCATACTTCCGGTGCTTGTCAAAATTGCCTCCCCAAGTCAAAATTATTCCGGCACACCTGTGACCGTAACCACCAACCATTCTTTAATATCATTCTCAGTCTAAATCTAGATTTAGAAGTAACACAACTTCTGATCGGCTAAACCATTTGGTTTTACCAGTCATTAGTTGTGTTACTTTTAAATTTAGAAAATTCTGGGGAAGAAGACTAAGAATGTTCTCAAGAATAGTTGGTGAACACAGACCCTGGTTTCTGTCAGACAGAACCCAGCAAGCGGATTTGCCGAACATGTTTCCCTCAATTTTGGCAATTAGAAACCTACTCTATTTTTATGGGTCCTTATAAAGGGTCCGTATTCGCCAACCGTTCTTAATAACATTCCTTTTCTAATTCTCCGTAATTTTCTAAATATCAAAGTTACGTCCTTACCAGCATTTTTGAGTCGCCTGGTTGCGTAGCAACCAGGCTCTCATTGTTATCATCCTGATTCATGGGATGACGTAAGCATGCCTCTGGCCTTGTACTGCTTCCTGTCCAGACTTCCGGTTTGCGAGACGTTGCGTAGTTCATTTGTAATGTTACATTATTCTCAATGCTTCCATCGTACATAATTTTCAGTTGCTAAATTTTCAGATATATCGAAGACGTCCCTTACAGCTCAAGTATTCAAATTCATAAATATTTGAAATAACTGTGCCCTGCTCTAGGATACACGAACACTGAACTTTTACTTTGACATCGAGGATAATCCGTCCATGGAAAAGCCGGATTTCCCTTCGAACCGGATTTCACCAAATTTCACCTCTTGATGACCGTATTTCACCCAAGTATGACAAATATTGCCATAGTGATAACTTTTGATCTGAAATTAAATATATATAAGAACAGCATAATTTTATGCTAATTTTCTGGAAAATATCTTATTCTAACAATAATTTGTTAGGGTTTTGTAGAACAACATGTAACTCCTTTTGAAAAGATTTTTTTGACATGTAAGCTATATTTAAATAATAAATTAGCTAAATGAGAAATCACCATGGCGAAGAATTCATTATTTGATGTGAAATATGGTCATACGAGGTGAAATACGGTTATCAAGAGATGAATTTCGGTGAAATTCGGTTTTTCCATCCACCCGAGAATAATTTGCATTTCTGGATGTCGTCTGGGGTGTGTGCTTACGAAGCCCCGCTATAGATATACGGCAACAGTTATTAATAAAACTAACGACGATTCTTTTTTCATTGGTCAAATTACCCGCTTAAAGTGCATTAATTTGGTTCCAGCCCTCATACCCCTTTCTGATTTAAAATCGATCAATGACAGAAGGGAAAGGCAATGTCGAACGGCATGGGTGCTCGTAGTCCTATTTATAAGCCCCTACGTACGTTATTTTTCATTCTGACATTCATCGTGTACGTAGGGTCTTATCGGCTCCTTCATAGTTTCCTCTAGCAAACTCCGACATCGAATTTTGTCGCTGTTTGAACAGCAAATTTGGATACTTTCAAGTGAACTTGTTCAATAAAATATACATCAGAAGTAAGATAAATGAATAATTTCTCGATTGAAAAAGGATATTTGTCCAAAACTTGCCTATTTATGAGCTAAATCCATTCCGATTCAACACCACTCTGTTTTGTTATGAATTGCCGTGGAAGAGATATGATTGTTCCGAATGAACCGTCATGTGCGGGTCAATGCAACTTACAGAATGGTATTATGTCTTTTTTGAAAACGAAATTTTGTTCGCTTCGGTCTTGATTGATTATTGTAACAGATTTCGTTCATAAACTTAAAGTAAATTCTTATTTGTTATCCAACTGTCTGCATGACTGAAAAACATGGCGGCGACTCTGTCGGCAATCCAACTTGCGAGTGATTTTATTGAATTCTGAATGAATCTGCCCATTATTTATCAAGACAGCGGCTGAATATTTTCAAAAAAAGTTCAATCTACAGGTAAATGAAGTTCTCTTTTGTTATAATTCTGGTTTTAAAGATGATCGGATTTGCTACATAGAACTGAATGGGACCTGTTTAGACGTTACATGCAATAAGAAAAATCAAATGTGAAATGTCCGATGATAAATGTTGAAAGGTAAATAAGCATGTATGTATACGTCTAAATATCTGGACTAGGGTGCTCGGTCATAGAGGGAAATTGCGTCGTAGGCTAACTTGTTCAACTGTGAGAGTTTACTCTCCAAGGAAGATTTAACCAACAAAACTTGACCCTAAACATATTAAATATACAATAGATAGGGCTGTCTTTTTCTCAAAGTATTTTCAAGCCGAAACATCTTTTCATGCCATTCAAGATGTGCTGAGTTTCATTACTGGTGTCTATTTATAGTAACAACCTTCACCTTTGCGGGAACAACATAGTTCCCCGACAAGCCAATCCCCCGAAAGATCTGTACAATGTTTCCCGACAATTTCAGACAACAATTATCAAGACATGTACATGCAATTTCTCTTTAACTGCAGGTGGTGTAAACTGGGATCACACTGTATGCAATGTACAACCTGGTCTTCAGACTCTCCTCGATTTGGATTGTATTTTGAGGAATCTTAGCTAGTTCTTTTATGATAGGGTATAGTTATTTCTTTCAGTTTCTTTTTACTTGATTTCTGACAACTCTTTAATTTGCAATATTTCATATTTCCATTATAGATTAACATGTAAATATATTGCTCTGAAATGTCACGTATTTCAAGAGGCTCGAATCGTTATATTTTAAAGTTTGTGTGTGTGTGTGTGTGTGTGTGTGTGTGTAGTTTAGGATAAGACTACCATCTACGGACGGTGCGGACGCCAACCAGATGATTTTGTTGCCAAATGTTTATAAGATACATAGAATAACAGGTACAAATTATCCAATCACAAAACATGTGTTATCAATAAATATCCTTAATTTTCAATGATTACCAACAACAACTGTTAATGATAGTAAGTAATAGGTACTGTAGTTTGACTTGGAACAAAAGTGTTTGGGAACTGCCTCTAAAAAAAATATCGTCCAGGAACTGGCTTGTCAGGGAAAGTTCTATGTTTTTTCTACCTTTCCACGCACTCGTCACAACTCAGCCGATTCCGTACCTAGTAACCTATATCTAACCTCGTCTGTATCAAGGGGATTTCCATATTGAAAAACTCCTTGTCACATGATCTTAAACAGTTGGTAGAGTAGCTAACTGAGGTTGAAGGTCACCGGAGGCATTTTATTTTTGCATTTTTTTCGCCACTAAGATTAAACAGTCACGTCCTTTTGATTTTTATTTACTAAAAAAGCACACACACACACACACACACACACACACACACACACACCCAAAAAAAGGGGGGGGGTCAAAATCTGGTTTAATACCCCTTAAACTTTCAAACAACTAAGCAACAGGCGACTCTCAGGACTATCAGTTCTTTGATTCCCATTTCCAATAATATTTTCAAAAGCTTTTTGTTTTCAGTGTCCCGAAGACACGGGATCGTTTGGTAAAGTGTTCACCGTCTTTGTAGTTAGCGGTGAATAATGGAGCTCAGGGTCCGTATTCACCAATCATTCTTAAGAACGTTCTCAGTCTTATTCTCCAGAATTTTCTAAATTCGAAAGTAACACAACTTCTGATTACCTAAACCATGCGGTTTAGCCAATCAGAAGTTGTGTTACTCTCAAATCTAGAAAATCTTGAAGAATAAGACCAAGAATGTTTTTAAGAATGGTTGGTGAATATAGACCCAGGACAGGAGCTAGGACAGATAACCAGCTACAAACGACTTCTCTCTTTTTTTTAGCAGCATGTAATAATAAAACCAGGCTCTGACAAAAGGGGGCTTAATGCATCTCCATGCTGCATGATACCAGGCAAGTCATCACATGGTCATGGATCCATAATAGCCATATTTTTAACAACCGACTTAATCATGAGGTAGAATTTCCTTGAACATGCAGAAAATTGACCAACAGCAAAATGTATCGGCCCAGGTCAGCCTGCGACGACCGCGCAGGCTGAGCTGGATCGATACTTTTTGCAGATGCATCAAGCCCCCTTTTGCAAGAGCATGACTCATTTTTTTTTAAAGGCTGTGACAAGGGCAATATTGCTGTAGCATACAGATTGCATTACTCTCAGGTTTATGACAATGTTTTTACGTTATGTATTGCTGTAATACATTTATATACTTTGTCTTTCCTTTTGATTATCTATGCTTTGCAGGAATGTTTTTAACGCTCCCGCTCTCTCTCCGGGTCTCTCTCTCTCTCTCATTTCAAATTTAGGAAACGGCTTGTCCATGGCACACATCATTGTAACACGTAATAAAAAATAAAACCATTTTTAGTTCAACAAAATTTTAATAAATTACAACATCAGTTTCACAACAGAAATACGGCGGGATATAAACATCTACAGCTAAAACAATAGGCACGTGATCTGGGGACAAAATGGCGGATGTCACGTGACTGGCACTGATCGTTCGACCAACATTTAAGGGCTGCTTTATTCTAAATTCTGTGTTACTTGTTTGTCTTCCATCATCTGTGATATTCGTCATAAGGATATCTGTAAATGAAAATGACATAGTGTAAAAATACGACTTGAACCTAAATCCGGGGTGGGGGGGTGTATTCACCAACCGTTCTTAATAATATTATAATATTAATATCAATACAATATTAATATTAACATAATAAGTCTAATTCTCAAAAATTTTCGAATGTTTATAGTAACGAAATTTCTGGCTGGCTAAACCAGATGATTAAGTCAATCAGATATTGCGTTACTTTCTTTTTAAATCTACAATAAGACTAAGTATGCAATTTAAAATGGTTGGTATATGAAGGCCCTGGTCAAAATAGTTTATAATATAGAGACTGAAACTCAAACATTACATGCTTTATTTGTATTAGATGACATTTTCCAACATAGTTCGATCATACGATGCCTTGCTTGGTATAACCCATCACGGAGATATACCAAACCCACTTTTCCCAGAATGCTGCTCATACTTAATAATTATACGCCTTTTTTTCAAAACAGTGCTGATCTAGATTTTCCTGTTAATTCAACTGTCAAAATCGACGACTTTGAAAAAGCTTCGACTCTTTGTATGCGTGTCTTTCGATTTCAAGAAAATCAAGTTTGTTTAATGTAAGCTTCTATGGAACTAGATTTCAAACGTGCCTTACGCACGTTTGAAAAAAAGGTTAACAAGTCACATTCGTGTGACATTCCATACACATGTACACCGTCAACATACATGTAATTCTTAGGATATAGTATTGTGATAAAAAGAATCTGACATACAGGTCATTGTCTGTTGTCATTGCCATATTCCATTAATTAAATGCGTATTGTTCATTTTCTTTCTTTGTAAATTGCTGTAGTACTAGTATTGTCTGCCAAATGCAAAATGAATTAATTGATTGATATTATGATTATGCAAAACTACTTACCATCTATCCTGACAAGTTTCCATAGATAATGGTTGTGGATCCACTTCCGGTAGAATTTCGGTTGAATAAGAGGAAGAAAAGAAGGAAGAGGAGTGGAGCAACTGAAAAAATAAAGAGAAATGTATTATTTGTTTTGTTTTTATGTTTGTATGCTTGTTTAGTTAGAGTTAAGTGCCGTTTTTTTTTGTTTTTTTTTTTTATTAATTCAGTCATATCAAGTAGGCCAAGTTTATGAGTTTGGTCCTTTTTAAAATAGTGCTTATGATCAAACAATAACTCTATTTTCAAGAAAAACGTTTTGTCAGGCTTTACCTCCCTTCGGTGAAAATTCAGAGGAGGGGGGGGGGGGGGGGAAAGGCGTGGATAAGAAAAAAAAATCAGCTGTTGAACAAAGCAAACACATAGATCTACATGGATATTATTGCTCAATTTGTGCATATTCACTCTTTACCAGACGACCAAACTTTAGTTTTAACCAAATTGAAAGAATTTGATGACAAAAAATTGAAAAGGGCTTAAATGATAGGACTAGTCTTGAATAGCAAAGAAAAGCATTTTCTCCCTTCCTTCCATTGTTTTCAAAAGCCTTACTCTTCCGAGTCGCTGAATCTCTGGATAGTGTGATAAAGGGTTGACATAAAAAGAAAAAGAAAAGAGATTCAACACCTTTGCCTTATCTTAGTTTTGCATCATGTCTGTAAAGATTAGCCTTGGTTTCAGTCAGATTTTTTTCATCTACCTTTTCTGACTTTATATGACAGAAGGCATGTAATTTACCTTTATCCTGCTAAATAAGTGAAATGAAATTTTCGACTCGATAGTAAAAACCATAAATTTACTATTTCAAAGGTATTTGGGTGAAAACGATATCTCTATCGGACAGTGTAGATCCAAGGACAGACTGCAACTTCTGTGCAGTCTGATCATGATCTATACTGTCCGCAAAGGTAAAGGGTTAAGTAAGTTTCATTAATTTTCTTACGGTGTATATGATAAGGGACTTTCTATATGGCGTGCAACACATGAAATGGGGCCTTCGGACATATGCGTAAAGTGTCGTCTCGGATTAGCCTGCGCAGTCCGCGCAGGCTAATCCTAGACGGCACTTTACGACTACATAAGATTTTTTCATACAGTAGACTTTCGTGAAACAGAAAATCGCACAAAAACGGGAAATGTCGTCTTGGATTAGTCACAGGTTGCACAGGCTGATCTGGGACGACACACTTTTAAGCTGTGTGTTGCATGCCATATAGTCCCTGCCTTCAATTGAAATAAGTAAAGAGAAGTTCCAGTTGGAAGTGATAGGACAGGCTCAAACTTACGTGCTCCAAATCCACCGGCCCCTGCACCAGCTAGACCTAACTGGCCTAGAGCAACACCGAACACGCAGATAAGAGCGAAAACAAAAACAGCGACGGTCTTCATTCTGATGATCTAGAGAGTAAAATAAAACATCTGATTAGGAATGATGATTTAATTACCTCTTTACTACAGAATAGGTTCTACACTTGTCGAAATTGAAAACATATGCAGACCTCGAATTAAATGTGGCTCAAGCGAGGGAACATGTCTTTCAAAATTTGAAACAATGTTTTCAAAAGCCTTTTTCCTCAGGGTCTTTAACACGCGGGATTGTTTGTAAATATCAATGAGCTAAAGGTTTTTAGTTGAAGCTAGCATGGTCAGTTCTTAAAGCGTCGACAGCAACCCGAACACGAAGACAAGACCATGTTCAAAAAGCAAAAAGTAACGATGGTTTTAATACTTCATTTAATTAAAAAAAAAAGAAAACTTAAAATTTTTTTCGAGCTGAATTACTTATTCAAGGTTTGAATTCAAGTATCTTATCAAAGAACTACAGTTCAAATACGGAGAAAAGAAAACTGCTTTTGAGCTAAATAATTTTTATAAAGTGTTTAATATCTGTGATGTAGGTAAAATGAAACTTTCTAATTAAAATTGTACTTACTTAGCTGATGACTTTCCAAGGCAGAAGTGAAAATTAGACGTGCTGCACGAGTTTTTATACGTCTTGTTCGCAGATCCAACATTGCGTCTATAACTTCCGGGTAGACAACGCTTCCGGCAATACGGAAACGCCTCACGAGCGTTACAAGATGACCGTCGCAGCTCTTGCAATCTTAGATAATGTTAAACAGCTAGCTTGTCAACGGTCAAAATTTGATTACGGTTGAGTATTCAAAGTTACCCCGTACAATGCCATTAGCAACTCGATAATGTACATATGTGGATTGTGCGGATCAGGATCAGACTGAAATAAACTTGGGGGTCTGGCGTTGGATATGCTTCGTCCGATAATTGTTATCTTTGAATAAGCTGGCCACCACAGTCATGTCATTGAAACGTTCAGATTTTATGTCACTTACTAAGAATTTCGATACATGGCCATTGACCACAAATGCATGAGATCTAGACTGCTTTATTACAGTTAACAACAGCTAAATAGATTCATTCTTTACCAAACGAAAAAAATTCGGACTTGTCCAGATTCAAAGCTTTTGCAGACGGCAAAATAAATGTTGCTCAAAACTTGAAATTTGCTTTTGGAAGGTTGGAAAACATCGTGGGAAAAGGAGAAAATGCTGGTTACCAGCATTTTCTCCTTTTCCCACGGTGTTTTCAAAAGGCTCTTGTCTCACACTCGTTAAAACTCGGATTGTGTGGTAAAGGATTAACGGAAACCGGCAGGTATACAGGCATAGAACAGTTAAATACAGATTTATTACGATTTCGAAGTTCTTTTATCCGAAATCAATCGCAATGTATCGGACAGAGTAGATCCAAGATCAGACTACACGTTCTGTGCAGTCTGATATTGATCTACATTGCCTGCAAAAGCGTATTTAAAAGTCACGCTTCTTAGGATGATGGTTCAAAGCCCTGCTTTCTCGAATATCCCAAGACCAAGGTGTTAAATTTTCAAGTGCCAGAGATGGGGGTGAGGGGGTGTCGAAGATGCGTACTGATCGTCTTAACCCTTTCCCAAACGACAAATTTTGGACTGGTTCAAATTGAAAGAGTTTGCAGACGACAATTTTAAATTTGATGAAAATGGCAGAAAGGTCTCAAAAAGGGTAGAAAACACTGTGGGAAAAGGAGAAATTGCTCGTTACGAGCAATTTCTCCTTTTCCCACAGTGTTTTCAAAAGACTTGTACTGCAGACACGTGAAAACAAGGACTTGTTTGGGAAAGGGTTAAATTAATAAAATCCAAAATTTAAAAGCTTACATTTAACTCTTAGGCTGCTAAGCCCGTCTCAGCGACCTTTTGCGGACAATGTAGATCAAGATCAGACTGCACAGAACGTGCAGTCTGATCTTGGATCTACACTGTCCGATAAGGAGATATTTTTCCCGAAAAATACCTACGAAATAGCAAAATTTGATGTCTGAAACATACATTATCAATCTTTATCTCTATCTTGTTTGTTTGTTTCTCTGTTTCTTACTTTCTCCGTTTCTTTCCGCTTTCTTTGTGGCGTTCGTGTGTTCTATTTAAGTTCTCAAAGTTTCATACATTCTCTGTAAAGTCATCCTTAATCTATACCAAACAACAAATCTTTAGACTGGTCCAAATTGAATGGATTTGCAATTTGCAAACGACAAAATATAGGAGGCCCAAATGACGAAATATGTTCTTCATAAGGCAGAAAACATTGTGGGAAAAGGAGAAAATGATGGATACCAGCATTTTCTCCTTTTCCCACATTGTTTTCAAAAGCCATCTTCCCTGGGATCGTTAAAAGTCGGGATTGTGTGGTAAAAGGTTGACCCTTTCCAAATGACAAATTTTAGACATTTCAAAATTAAGACACTTGAAGATGACAGAATCGCAATTGGTGCAAGTGAAAAGAATGAACATGGTAGTTCTAAGGGGATATGAAGCATGCATGATCGGAAATGGTAACCAGCACTATCCCCTTTTCCCAAAGGTTTTTTTTTTTAGTTTTCTCTCTTGGGGCCTGAAAAACTTGGCAGTGTTCAGTATTGGGTTAATTCAAACTCTTCGACTGAAACTTTATCCAGAAATGTTTTGATCAAAGTTTAAAATTAAGCAGTGGATGATCTAGATCAAAGCATGTTTTGTGCGGTCTGATCTCGATCTAAGCACCCTGAGTGGCAGCACTAAGCAGACAAAGGGTAATAAAGTAACATCTGCTCTAATGGGGAAAATGTTAATTACATGAATGGTGCTTTACGCCGCTTTCAACATTATTTCGGTCATATTAATTGAAAAGAAAAGCATAGATTTCATGAAAAAAAAAGAAGATCAGCCTGCACTAACGTGCATATTCCGAGATTCAGGGCCATGTCTATAGCAAAGGTAATAACACGCACAACAATTACTGGTGGGGAGGGATGGACGGGAATTGTTTTACCAGAATGCCTGAAGGCCCATTCTAAGAGGTGCTCTGTAATGAAAAAAGATCCTCATGATTGGTGGAATTCATCAGTTCCTTCAAGCCTTTAACCCTTACGCTGCTAGATAAATGAAATGAAATATTCAAGCCGATAGTAAAAATATTTGTATGGTTATTTTACCTTTTTTTCAAAGTAGTACAGGGTCCGTATTCATCAACCATTCTTAAGAATATTCTTCATTTCTTCATTTCAAGATTTTCTAAATTTGAATGTAACACAGCTTCTGATTGGCTAAACCATTTGGTTTAGTCAATCAGAAGGTTACATTCAAATTTAGAAAATCTTTGAGAATAAGACTAAGAATATTCTCAAGAATGGTTGGTCAATACGGACCCAGGTATTTTCTTTTTCTCTCTTTTAATTCTTCAGCTTGGTAGTTGCCATGTAGAAATGGGCATGCGCTTTGAAAAGGGTGTTAAATTCATCTGCAAAAGTTACGGTTCAGGTCAATCTGCACAATTCGCCCATGGTGGCCTGGGTCGAAACCTTTTGCAATTGACACCTTGAATTCCCCAGGAACTGAATAAAACACTATAAAAAACAACACTCTATTGTTCCATATTTCGGCTATTGCCTTTTTCAAGAGTTCGAAACACCTCTAGAACATTTTTTAGCGTGTATTATTGCAGCCATATTGTTTAAAAAAAATTTTGAAAAAAAAAAACTTTTGTAAAAGGTAATAGCCGAAATTTTGAAATGTAGAGTGTTGCTTTTGCTATTGGTCAATTTTCTGCATGCCAAAGGGCCAGTGTACCCCATGAATCAGTTAGTTGTTAGACAAAATTGATCCATAGTAATATTATAACTTGCGTGGTATGATGTATTTCGGACATCCATTAAACCCCCTATTGCCTGATAGCGGCTCGAATGAAATTGTGTTGGGGGAATAGAATAATATCTTTATTATTCAACAATGGAAATGCAGTAATCTTGAATAGGAAAAGAGAAGCGGGCGCCATCATATAGAATATGTTAACCCTTTACCAAACAGCAAAATTTTAGACTGTCCCAAATTGAAGGCATTTGCAGACAACAGAATAAATGTTACCAAAAAATTGAAGTTTGTTTTGGGAAGGGTAGAAAACATTGTGGGAAAAGGTGAAAATGCTGGTTACCAGCATTTTCTCCTTTTCCCACAATGTTTTCAAAAGGCTTCTTTCTCAGGGTCGTTAAAAGTCGGGATTGTGTGGTAAAGGGTTAATAAAACGAAATTCGGAATTTCCTCTCCCAATGTTTTATTCGACCAGCGACAAACACGTGGACCTAACCTACCCTGGTCATGTGACGTGAAGTTAAATCCTGTTAGGGTGTGTTAAATAACCGGTCAAAACACGTCTGGTATATAAGTACGCAGGTATTTTCTAGGGTCACTATCTTATACGGACAGTCAATGTAAGTAATACTGTGTTTCTTTCAAGTTCTAATGATATTTTCACATTTCTAATTTTTATAAGTGTTTGTATGTACCATTAGACCTACAACATATTAAATACAAACTCAAGAAGAAAAACTTCACATGCCTGCCAACTGCAGACGACTATTTTAGATTTTAAGCAAGCATGCTATTTTTTTTTTTTTTAAACAATTGAGCGAAGGAGAAATTGTTCTTAAGGTTTTGAATTTTTCTCTGGGTCCGTATTCACCAACCATTCTGAAGAACGTTCTCATTCTTAATCTCCATAATTTTCTAAATTGAAAAGTAACAAAGCCTCTTATTGGCTAAACTAATTGGACTGCGCAGGCTAACCTGACAATACTTTTTGCAGATGCATTAAGCCGCCTTTTCCACAGAACATGGCTCAACTGTATGTGTAGCGGATGCGTCTGAAATGACTGTATTCAATTAGATTTGAAAAAAAAAAAACATTGCCATTTTTTTCTCTTAAATGCATTAATCATAAAGATTTCTTGAACAGTTTACCAGACGACAGATTTTTAGAATCGTCAAAATTCAAAACATTTTACCAGACGACAAGTTAAATCTGGCTAAAATTAACTGATTCGTCAACGAACGAATAGAAGACATTGTGGAAGAGGGAGAAAATGCTTGTTACCAGCATTTTCCCCTTTTCCAGCAATGTCTCTAAACCCTTTGCCTCTGGGTCTCCTTTTGTAAAGGGTTAATTAGCATTTGAAAAGGGGGCTTAATGCATCTGCGAAAAGTATCGACCCAGGTCAGCCTGCGCAGTTCGCGCAGGCTGACCTGGGCCGAAACTTCTTGCTATTAGTCTATTATTTTCTGCATGTCCAAGGACCTTTCTACATGTACCTTATGATACAGTCGGTCGTTATACAAAATGGATTTTATGGATCCATAATTATGAGATGACCTGGGTGGTGGAATGCATCACGGAGATGCATGAAGCCCCCTTTTGGCAGAGCGATGCTCATTTATTTATCATTTCAGAACTTTCTCCACAATGAAGACTGTAGCTTTCTTTGCTCTCGCCCTTGCTTGTGTACTCGGTCTGGCCGTGGCCCAGTTTGGACCCATTGGTGGAGCAGCTGGCGGAATTGGGTCCTGTAAGTGCTCTTCGGCTTTATTGCTCAGTTAATCCTTTACCACAAAATCCCGAGTTTTGACGACTTTGAGGAGGAGAGCTTTTGAAAACATTGTGGGAAAAGGAGAAAATGCTGATAACCAGCAATTTCTCCCTTTCCCACAATATTTTCTTCTCTTCCAGTTGCAAGTTTAAGTGTTTAAGCCACATGTTCTTTGTCGTCTGCAAATGATTTAAGTTTGGACAAGTATGAAATTTTGTCGTCTGGCAAAGAATTCATTCTTTACCAAACGACCAAAGGTTAGACTTTTCCGTTACGGAAGTATTTGCAGACGACAAATTAAACATGTCTCAAATGGTGGTAATTCTCTTTGATATTGTAGAAAAGATTGTGGCAAAAAGACAAATTGTTGGCTGCCAGCATTTTCTCCTTTTCTCCACAATATTTTCTAAACATTCCATTTTCCTCGGGGTCAGTAAAATATGGAACTGTTCGGTAAAGCGTTCGTGCTAAACGACGAAATTTTAGACTTGTCTGTATTCAAAAGATTCGCAAACAACAATAAAGGTGGCTCAAATGATGAAATTTGTATTTGACTGGGAAGAAAACGTGGGAAAAGGAGAAAATGCTCATTGGCAGCATTTTCTCCTTTTCTCATGATGTTTTCAAAAGCTTTCTTTCGCAGGGTCGTCAAAACTTAGGATTGTGTAGTAAACGGTTAAACAGGCTTTTGTAAACACTGAGGGAAAAGGAGGAAATGCAATTAACAAGCATTTTCTCGTTTTACGGCAATTTGTTCTATACTATCACAAATCTCGCTATTTGAACGTTATTCAGTTTGTCGTCTGCAAATGCTTCTAATTTGGAACAGTGTAAAATTTTGTCGTTGGCAAAGAGTTAACCCTTAGCTGCCAAATAAATGAAACAAAAATTTCCTCACAATAGTAAAAAAAACCCAAATATTGCGATTTCAAAGTTGATTTCAACAGAAAGAAAGTACCGTATCGGACAGTGCAGATCGAAGATCAGACTGCACGTTCTGTGCAGTCTGATCTTGATCTAAACTGTCCACAAAAGGTCAGTGAGTCGCGCACAGCAGCTGAAGGGTTAATTCTTCACCAAACGACAAAAATTTACTCTCGAGCAAATTGAAAGCATCTCTCTACTACAAATTAAATATGGCAAAAATCATAGAACTCGTCCTCTAAATAATAAAATACACTTTGGGGAAAGGATAAAATGTTCTCCTTTTCCCACAACGTTTTCTGACAGTCTTGCTCCCTAGGGTCGTGACTCACTCACCTTTTGCAGACAGTATAGATCAAGATCAGACTGCACAGAATGTGTGGTCTGATCTTTGATCTACACTGTCCGATATGGAGATATTTTTTCCTCCAAAAATAGTGATGAAATAGCAAAGATTGGGTTTTTACAATCGGCTTGAAGGTTTCGTTTTATTTATTCAGCAGCTTAAGGATTTATTTATGAATTTATACTCCTTTTTCGGCGTAGCTATAAGTTTGTACTGGCAAAAAATGAATAATAGAAATTTTTGATTAGTCAAATATGTAGGCATGTTTATTTTAAGGGCCCCTGTGGTCAAAAAATGTAGACATGTTTCTTCTAAAAGCCCCTGCCTATTTGCTGGCAAATTTACGCCGTCTATCTTTTTAACCCTTTACCACATAATCCCTAGTTTTAACGACCTTGAAGCGAAAACGCCTTTAGAAAACATTGTGTGAAAAGGAGAAAATGCTGGTAACCAGCATTTTCTCCTTTTTCCCACAATGTTTTCTACTCTTCCCTAAACAAATTTTAATTTTTGAAGCACATTTATTTTGTCGTCCGCAAATGCTTTCAATTTAGACGCGTCTAAAATTTTGCCGTTTGGTAAAGAGTTAAATGATATTTCTTGTTTCAGTTGCACCTCTCCTCTTTCTGGTCTTCTTCTTCATCCTGTTTGGCTTCAACTCGTCATCTGGATCTGGATCTACAACCATCATCTATGGAAATTTCTCGAAATAACTGGTGAGTAGTGTGTTTAAACCATTGTTACAGGCCAAAGGGTCGTCGGTTCGATTCCGAGCACGGTCAAATTCTTTAGAAAGATTGATGGATGTCATTGCGACAGTATTCCTTCTTCTCTTCCAAACGAATGTCTCTGTGGTTACGAAAGTATCCAGTGCATTGGAAAGAATGTTATGAGAAGTAATGCTTAAATAAACTCCAAATGCGATACATATGATAAAATTAAAATTAGCGCGACTCAATTCACGGTTTGTGCGGATAGTGTAGATCAAGGTCAGACTGCACTGAAGGAAATGGTGAGATTTTGATCCGGCCAAAAGAGCTTTGAAATCGTAATAATTGAGGTTTTACTTTCGGGTAGTAATGATTATTTTTAAAGCAGTTACAAAAAAAAGCTTTTACAGACGATCGTAAACCGTTTACAATCCATACACAAGACAAACAGTGAACGAAACAAAAAATAATTTTAAGACAGTATTGAAATATTTTGTGAAAAAATTCGAATGCTTGCTACAAGCATATATGTAATAGTATAAATCCCAGAAACTTAATTCTTGCAATGTGATGTTTAGAACTACAGTATATTCTCTTTTATCCTCAGATCAGCGTCCACCCTCTGGTTCGAGCCTGGTACCCGTATTTGTTGCCAGTACACAGTGTGTTGTTGCTTGTACATCTTTGTTATGTGTGAAAAACACGTTGTTAAAAATAAAATCATCTGAAATTACAATTTTTATTTTGTTTATTTAATCCTTAACCACACAATCCGAAGTTTTAAAGAGAGCGTTTGAAAACACTTTGGGAAAAGAAGAAAATGCTTGTAAAAAGCATTTTCTCCTTCTCCTAAAATGTTTTCTACCTTGTCAAGGACAGGAATCATTACAAGAGCCATGTTTCATTTGTATAAAAATTTGTTGTCTGCAGCTGTTTTTTTTTTTTTTTTTTTAACTCTTTCCCAAACAAGCCCTGGTTTTCACGTGTCTGCAGTACAAGTCTTCTGAAAACACTGTTGGAAAAGGAGAAATTGCTCGTAACGAGCAGTTTCTCCTTTTCCCACAGTGTTTTCTACCCTTTTTGATAACTTTCTGCCATTTTCATCAAATTTAAAATTATCGTCTACAAACTCTTTCAATTTGGACCAGTCCAAAATTTGTCGTTTGGGAAAGGGTTAAATAAATCACTCTGTTGTTCAATATTTTGCCTATTGCCCTTTTTAACAGTTTTGAAACAGTTTATCCCTCACGAACATTTTAACCCTTAATTCGCAAAATAAGTTAAATAAAACTTAAAAAACGATAGTAAAAACCCGAATAATGTTATTTCAAACTTATTTTTTGGAGATAAATATCTCATTTCGAACAGTGTAGATCCAAGATCAGACTGCACGTTCTGTGCAGTCTGATCTTGACCTACGCTGTCCGGACAAAAGGTAAGTGAGTCGCGCTTAGCATCTTATGGGTTAAATAAATATGTAATATTACTATATAACGTTATCGTTTTGATACCATGGGCGTCATTTGACAAACTTGGTAGAGGCCCTCCAGATGAAGCTTCATGCAAAATTTGGTAGCCCTAGGCCTTACATGGTTCTGGACAAGAAAATCAGACTTTTGCTTGGAATCCAATTCTTTGAACAACTTTGAAAGACCTTGGTCCAAGCAACGTTCCTTTGAAGTTTGGTTCCGATTGGCCTTGTGGTTTAGGGGGAGATGTTCAAAGAAATTGTTGATAACGGACTATAGATGACTTACGGTAGACAACAAGTGTTCAGAAAAGCTCATGCTCCAGAGGCTAGAAGTGGTAGACCACGATGGCCACGAGGACTTTTGGAAACATTGTGGGGAAAAAAAATGCTGGTCAGCAGAATTTTCTCTTTTTACCACAATGTTTTCTACCTTTTCAAAAAGATATGTCATAATTTGAGGCATATTTAATTTGAAATCTGCAAATGCGTTGAATTTGGACAAGTCTGAACTTTTGTGGCCTCTGATAAAGAGTAAAATATGCAGCGGGTGTCGAGAGAAATTAGTGGCGAGTGTTTTAAGGCTAAATATTATGTACCGAATCCACGTCGGCAAACTTCTCGCATGGTCCGTTGATCATCTAGGTACGGAATTGGCCGAGTTGTGACGAGTGTCTACGTAACATACCAAAATGGACGACCCCAAAGTGTTTCGTCTGCGAAAGTATTAAAATTAGATCTCGTGGCTATGTGTTGGTGAGTGTACAAATTTTCATTAATATTACCGGAAGCAATTGCGACAAAACCAATCTTTATCGCGAATATTTGGTTTAGATCTAGATCTAATAACTTTAAAACTTTTCCATTCTCTATTTTTACCTTCGAAAATGGAGTTCAGTTGGAAGTTTTCAGCTTCTTTCCCTGGCTCTCATTTTCAGGTGCATAAAGGTTTACCATTTACCAAACATTCCCGTATTTTAACGGCCCGAAAGAAGAAGGCTTTCGAAAACATTAAGGGAAAAGGAAAAATTCTCGCCCTTTCCCATACACCGAATAGGAAGCTTGCTCAAATGTTACTTTTGATTGTGCCGCCCAAAACTTCCGTGTCTGCCATTCTGCAAGTGCTTCTAGAATGAATTTATTATACCAGCATCTCTTCTAACCGCTCCATGCGGCAATAATTTTGTTGACTGGTAATAATATGGGCACGTAACATAGATAAATGATTAACTTTTTCAAAAATGCCAAAAGTTGCTATTTTTTCAAATGAAATTGACTTATTGAATTCATTTGAGTGTTTGTTTACAATTAACCAGAAGTGTTAATAAAATACAAAAAGACCGATGAAAACAGTGTTAATGTGAAGTTAAATTATTTATCTAATGATCCTTGCTGATACTAAAGCAACTCTGTCTAACATTGACCCCGTTCAGTTCAATTTACAAACCTAATAATCTTCATGTCATTTTCAAGTACTTAATTAAATGTATTTTTAGCTGTTTCTACACAAAACTGCTTGGGAAAAGCAACATTGTTGTAGAAAATAGCTGCAATATCAACCTTCTCAGTTAAACAAGAAATTACAGTAAGGTCAACAATACATCACAGTACTTGATACATTGCATCATTTATCGACCCTTCGCCTGTAAATTACTTTAAATGAACAGTATCCATGCAATTATATAATTAGATGCAAACTAAGCCACTTAATTCTGAACAATCCTTCTGGATTTGTAATAAAACTTACCGTAAATCCCTAAAAAATTTTTTAAAAAATTGTTTACATATTTCAAGTCAAGGTATACTTGCAAAAATACCCTAGCGCAGCTAAAATGAGTAAAAAAATGCTGCATGCTGTATGGTGCTTGGCAAATAGGTTGAGAGATAAACAGCCTAGGCAATGAAATGGCAAAGAAGTAGCTGTTTTAAAATGTTTGATGTACCTAAAACAAAAAGTTGGTTGATGCAAGGGTCGATATATGCCACACTTACCCTTGAAATGATAGTACAGAGAATTTCATTGGTTTCAATTTGCAAAATATGCTATAAAAGCACTGAAAGAAAATTACTCATTCAAATTATACGGCTTGATGGAAAATTTGTTTGTAAATTTTCAAGGCACATAAAACAAAGCTTAAAGGGTCAATAGTAGGTACGTGGTTCAATTAGCAGTCTTGACAAGAATATTGCCGCATAAAGATGTTTGAAGAGATGCTGGTATGATCAACTTTCATTTCAGAAGCTTTTTCTGACAGGAAGGGAAGCGGAGAAACAATTACAAAATACCATCAGACCAGCCCTGCATACTGAAGGTAACTTTCCCACTATGTTTGAAAAATAAATAGGTTTAATATCATTTATCCACATTTAATTTGTTGTCTGCAAATGCTTTCAATCAAGACTAGTTTAAAATTGTGAGAATTAACATTTAGATGTGCTTTCAGTCAATAGTTCTACCTGAAATTAAGGCCTTCCTGGTAATATGGCATTGGCTAAGAGAATATTTCATTTTACCGTTGAATTGCAATTATTTTGACAAAGTTTTGCTCTTGAACAATGTATCTCGGGCAATTTTTGGCCTTTTTAACATAAGGTATGTGAAACTGGTGACCAATTGTAAGAACACCTGCAAAATTTATGTCAAGTGATTCAAGAAAATGATAGAATCAACCAGTTTATTTGGCATGACCAAGGCAAATAGATTTTGCGAAGTGGGAAATTTTTCAGGTGTGGAAAAGACCAAAATAATTTGCATTAGCCTGCTGTTGAAAAATGTTTATTTTACTGTTGATAGAGCAAAGAGAAATATGAGGAACAGAAGAAGAAAGCTGCAGAAAACAAAAGGTATACTTGGGAATATTGTGAATATTTGTGAAAATTGCTGAGCCTGGTTACCGTGGATGTTTTCTTTCAGATAACAAAAATGGACAGTTACTGAATGCAAAATGACTGTCATATAACTTAAATGCTGAAATCGCCCTTTTTATTTAATATAACTGTTCAGTTTTTGTACTAAGAAAAATCCATTTCTAGGAGGTATTTACTTGTGTTATATGGGCAGTTTGGATTCTTGACAAATAAAGCTTGTGTATGCCCTTTTAAAATGATCATGCTTATAAATCTGAGTTTGAGCTCATACTTAAGTTTCCTTCATACTTATTGTATGAGTGAGATTTTAAAAGAAGAAGAAAAAAATCTGATGAGTTACTCTATGAGTAGCATTGAATTACATGACTTTAATTTTGAAACTTTGTGCTCAGTTAAGTTGAGCATATCGAAAACTTTAACCGTTTACAAAACAACAAAATTTTAAACTGGTCAAAATTGAAAACATTTGCAGATGACAAAATATACATGTATGTTACTGAAAAATTGAAGATTGTTTTGGGAAAACAAGTAAACATTGTGGGAAGAGGAGAAAATGCTGGTTACCAGCATTTTCTCCTTTTCCCATAATGTTTTCAAAAGGCTTCTTTCTCGGGATCGTTAAAATTCAGGATTGTGTGGTAAAGGGTTAATGAGCACTAGCACTATAGTTGTTTATACAAGCAATAGGAACTGCTCTGCTGAGCTGTTTTCCAAGAAAAATTGTCATTTTTTGTGTTAAAACTAAATTACTAACAAGGGCGTTGCTAGCCCAAAGTAAACTGTACGCGAAAGTAATGCCGAAGGTATTACCACAGGCTCGAAGTGCCAAAGGATGGGAGGGTAATTTCCTAGGTAGGTCTCTCCCCAAGAAAAGTTTTGAATTATAGAAGCTATTTGGTGGCCCCTGGTGACAGTTTTTGTTTTTTTGCAAAGTGTACACAAGTGCGTTTTTGCATACATGAAGAAGTCAATCTAACTATAATCTAAAGTAAGAAATGTTGGGTTGAATTTTTTATTTATAACCCAAATACATTAAAAAAAGGTTTTTGCATGGCTTTTGAAAACAATGTGGTGAAAGGACCAATGGCTCAGTAGCAACAACCACTGCCACAATGTTTTAGATACATGTACATGTATTGTTGTTTTCCTGTGCTTCAAGGGTTTAGACTGTATGATAGTTTTTGTTACCAGTACTTTTAGTCTTTAACACATGGCTTGCAAAGTATTACAATTTGAACTAATCACATGGTCCTTCTTGTATTCAAATTATTTAGGTCTTTTAGTAAATGATTAATGTTTTCACAGAGCCTGAAGAAGAAAAGGAAAACCTGGAAAGTAAAACAGATGACAGCAAAAGGTAATTAATACTAATTTCTAGCTGGGCCCCAAAAGTTTCACCCTTTACTATGCGGTCCTGAGTTCTAACTACCTTAACCCTTTCCCAAACGACAAATTTTGGACTGGTCCAAATTGAAAGAGTTTGCAGACGACAATTTTAAGCTTGATGAAAATGGCAGAAAGTTCTCTAAAAGGGTAGAAAACACTGTGGGAAAAGGATAAATTGCTTGTTACGAGCAATTTCTCCTTTTCCCACAGTGTTTTCAAAAGACTTGTACTGCAGACACGTGAAAACCAGGGCTTGTTTGGGAAAGGGTTAAGAAAGAAAGCTGTTGAAAACATCCTTTAAAAAGGAGACAATGCTGATAACTCTCCAGAATTTTCTCCATTCTCGGTTTTCCCACAATGTTTTCTAGCTTTTCAAATACAAATTTTGATTTTTTTAATGCATTTGTTTTGTCTTCTGCAAATGCTTTCAACTTGGAAAAGTCAGAAAATGTGTTGTTATGTAAAGATTGTGCATGGTCATGCATATAGCTTATTTGATTGCTCGGTGTCCAGCATCTGTGATGTGTCATAGGCCATAAAAAACTTTTTAAACCCTTTATCAAAAAATTCCAAGTTTTAACAACCATTAGGAATAAAGTTTTTGAGAACATCATGGGAAAAGGAGAAAATTCAGTTAATGAGCACTCTCTCCTTTTGCCATATTGTTTTCTTACCTCTTGAAGACAAATCCCATGATTTGGGCCATATTTTCTGTGTTGTTTGGAAATGTTTTTGTATGAATTTCGCACATAATGAAAAATCATAAGGCTGTGACTATTGACCCTTATTTGGGGAAAATCAAAAAGATTCTGAGAAAAATTTGATTGTTGTTCATCATACATTGCAAACAAGCTAAGTACGGTAAATCAAATTGACTTTTTCACTCAAGAAATAATGACCCCAAAATGTCAATTTTATTGGCCTTCCTGCCAAAATACATGTATATCACAAAATAGCATACAAAACATGCAATTTGATCCTGATCTACACTGCCTGCTTAAGACAGTCTGATATTGGCCCTGAGAAACAGCAGGACATTTTACTGCTTTCTAAACTTTGCATCGTTTTAGGTATTTTTCATTGCAGTGCAATCATAAATAATGTAGTTGATAAGAGGAGGAAGCTAGAAGACAATCCTGATGAGAGTAATGCACAGTCAAGGTAAGTACAACATCAATAACCCTTATCCTGCTAAATAAATTAAATAAAACTTTTAATCCAATAGCAAAAACACAAATAATGTTATTTCAAACTTATTTTTATGGAGTTAAAATATCTCATGATCAGACAGTGTAGATCAAAGATCATACTACACGTTCTGTGCAGTCCGATCTTGATCTACATTGTCCGCTAAAGGTCAGTGAGTCGCGCTTAGCAGATTAAGGGTTAAAATGTACTCATGAGGCAATGAAACAAACTTTTTCAATAAGGAAAAACAGCCATTATATCCCGTTTTCAAGATTGTTCTTGCCAAAATATGTAACAAACCAGTGGACAGGGTAGATCTAAGATCAGATTGCATGTTCTTTGCAGTCTGATCTTGATCTGCACTTTTTTTGTAAACGTATGTAAGCTGTGCTCAGTGCTCTATGGTGGATTCTTTGCAAGCTGAGGTTAATACTGCATCCTGTTGTGGACATATCAATATCAGACTGCACAAAATGTGCAGTGCTCATACATTGTGTATATATACATGTAGCTTGATATGTCAGATTGCACAAATGTGCAATGCTCATACTTATTGTGTGAATATATACCTTTGGTGATACTTTCAGGTTTGTTGGACTAATAACATGATTGTATATTATTGTTTATTATGACATTTATTTATGTTGAAATCCAAATCCATTCCTTGCATTGTAATCAGATGTTAGTCACTCTTGGGTCCGTATTCACCAACCATTTTTAAGAATATTCTTAGTCTTATTCTTCAGATGTTTCCAAATTTAAGAGTAACACACATTCTCATTGGCTAAACCAAATGGTTTAGCCAGTCAGAAGTTGTGTTACTTTCGAATTTGGAAAATCTTGGAGAATAAGACAAAGAATGTTCCTAAGAATGATTGCTGAATATGGACCCTGATGTTCATCAGAATGAAAGGTCAAGGTTGAATTATTCATTGAATGTTGATAATCCCTGTAAATACAAAGAAACCTATGTAAGGATCAGAATCTGAAATAGGGACACACAGTTTGATATATTATGACTACATTGGCAAAAGACGGTATGAATAATTTGGGAGCAAGCTTCGGCAACTCTGCTGAAAGAACTTGTTCAACACAATATACATTTTGAGATATTCTATCTAAAAACATCCTTTGAATTAGGCATGGCTGCAAATGTTCATTAAACTTTATTTCCTCATGGTAAATGGAAAAACTTTTGATGCCAAAGCAAAGAGTGAAGAGTGTTCAGTATAGATCAAAGATCAGACCTTACATTTTATGCAATCTAATCTTGATCTAAAATGTCAACAAAAGATACTTGTGTTACATGTGGCAGTGAAAGTCAATTATATTTGACAGTATTTCTGAATTGCTCACTTGTGTTTATATATTTAAAAAAGGGATGAAGATGCTGTTACTATAGATAGAAACATTGAATTCCTGGTTGAGATGGAAGCAAAGGTAGAAAGAGAAAATGATGTTCAGAGCATTGAAAAAGTTTTCCTCCCTATTCAAAGTGTTGGAGGAAAGGATAAGCCAAGAGAGGAAGGTATAGAAGACCTAGCAAATCAAGATGGTATACTTCCCACAAAGAAGTGTGGGAAACAAAATCTCAAAAACAGTCTAAAACAGGAGATAGATCAAAGAAATGATGTACCTACTGATGATGTTGATGATCATGATGTAAATGATAACAATAATTGTAGCTATATCTACCATAACAACCAAGATGTACATACAATAAGGTCCCCTTCATCTGGAGATGGTCCAAGTTGTAAGTTTGTGGCCAACAATTTTAATCAAGTGAAAAAGCCCAGAGATTTAGCAGCCAAGTGCCAGAATAACACTTATGTTTCTGCTGAACTTGACTTACATGGAAAAAATCATACAGAGATCACTTGTGTAAGCCCAAGTATTGGAAGGGAAAAACTAATAAATCACAGCAAAGTTGGAGATAAAATCATAAACATGTCTTGTGAGGTTTCAGAAAAACTGACAGATCTTTTTCATCAAACTGACAAAGTGCACCAGAATGATTCTTGTGAAAATCATAATAGGGCAATTGAGAATAATTTTAAAATCAATAAGCAGTCAGCAGTGAATGCATCCCTTACATCTGATTTGAGTTTTTCAGTAAATACAACAGAAATTCATATGGTGCAAGAGGAAATTTACTCATGTCCAAACATGAAAAGTGAAGCAGAAAATCTTTCCCCTGACAAAACGGAAAATTCAAACAAGGAAGAAGGACCAAACTGGGGACCATCTTCAAGTCAGCATTTAGATGATTGTTCATTTGACAAAGGTGAAGTCAGTGAACCTGAATTGAAACAAAAGGTCAACAACCTGGGGGTGGCTTCAGTAGATATACCAAAGGAAGACACTATACATCCTGACAATAGACAAGACAAAGATATTACTGACTCACAACTCTGTGATGTTGACTGGATGTCACAGTTCCCTGAGGAGATCAGGTAAAAGTCTACATAGTAATGTGTGAGGTGCAAATAAAGGGAATACTTTTGGATTCAGTCATGAGTAATATCCTTGTAGATCCTCATTAAAATCTGCTTTGTGGGTACCCATTATGTCTCATCGAGCCATTTCTAATGAGTACCCTCAGCATAGGTTTTAGCAAAGAAATAGCCCTTTGTTAGTATTTGAATACTATATCTGTGCTTATCTAGACTGTACCATATATATGGTTGATTTACATGTTTATGTAATGCCTATTCATCAATTTTTAGATGAAAAGCATTTTCAGTTGAAGGTACCAAATAAAAGCTTTACCAATTTTGCAAGAAGTGAGATTTACGAGACAACAAAAATGTAGACTTGTCCAAATTGAAAGCATTTGCAGATGAAGAATGTGGCTCAAATGATGACTTTTTGTCTAACAACTGATTGATTCGTGAGAAAGAATGGCCCGTGGATATGACCAATCACAAAATGTCTCAACCCATGTCAGCCTGCCTGGACTGCTTAGGCTGACATGGACTGATATACTCTTAGAAGATGCTTAAACCCCCTTTTCACAGAGCATGACTCATATTTTTGTGCTAGTCTTGGTGAACCAGTCCAGGTGTGTCAGGATGCAGATCAGTCTGGGACAGCTAGCAGTAAATATGTGCCAATAGAGGATGGCTCTGCAATTATGGCTGGCTTTATCAAGGAACTTTCACAACTCAAGTAATGTAACTTTGTCATATTCACCTTTACACCAACTCTTCACCAGATAATAAAATATTAGAACAGTCCATATTGAATGCATTCACAGATGACAGATCAAATGAGGCTCAAATGATGGGATTTGTTTTTGAAAGAATTCAAAAAAATTGGGGAAAGGGAGAAAATGCTGGTGACTAGTACTTTCTGCTTTTCCAACAATGATTTCAAAAGCATTCTCCTGCAGTGCTATCAAAATAGAGGATTGTTTGGTAAAGGGTTAACCATTAGAGTTCCACCCAAGTGAAATTTTATCCCCTGGAATTCCAAATATTGTCAACAGTCATAATAAAGCTAAAAAAATGCAATTTGTTAACCTTTTACCACACATTAATGTTTTAGACATTTCCAAATTGAAAGTATTTGCAGACAACAAAATGAATAGGTCTCAAATATTGAAAATTGTTTTTAGAAAGACAGAAAACACTGTGGGAAAAGGAGAAAATGCTGGTTACCAGCATTTTCTCCTTTTCCCACAATGTTTTACAAAAGCTTTCTTATCCAAGGTTGTTAAAAGTCAGGATTGTGTGGTAAAGGGTTCATTGCTCTTGTCCAGAATGTGTTGGCAAAGCTGACAGTGTGGATTAAAAAAATCAGACTGCATGTTTTGTTTGGTGCAGTCTCACCTTGGTCTACACTGGCCTCAAAGGCAGCTATAATTGGGAAAGCTGTTGTAAAAGCTAAACTTCAGCCTGTACAGAAGACACTCATATGTACTGCAGAGTCCAGGGATTGTAATTGTCAGATTACCTTACAAAACAGCAGACTTTTTGGCAATCTGATCTTCATCAACGCTGCCCACACTAGCAACTATGGTTGTGATAAGCGCTCTACAGGTTAATACTGAGAGTGACAACTGAAAGATAGTTGACATTTTCAGTCATTGTAAAACTCCAAAGTGTTACAATTCTGAGGACTTTTTTGGCTAGAATGTAAACTTGTACCTTGTTAAAAAGCAAAAGTTGGGAGCCTTGATACATTTGCTGCAAAGGCAACTGTAGTTGTGAAAGGTGCTTCAGTGCTTACATGGTTATGCATATTCATTTATGCTCATCCTTTCATTTATGTGTCCTTTTCACTATATTTTTCAGTAAAATGCTTTTGAGGACCAAGAGGGAAATGGAAAATGCCAGGAGGCAGAAGAAAACATCCAGTAACATGTAAAATGGCACAAATGAGTCTGACTTGTTTTATCATGAAATAATAAAGTTGTTATTGTGTGAACTTTGTCATATTTATTTCAACTGTTTGAACTGGGAAAAGAAGAAAATGCTGGTTACCATTATTTCTCCTTTGTCCACCGCTGAGCCCCGTAGCGAAATCGGTAGCGTACAGGACTTGAGAACAGGAGGTCGCTGGTTCAATCCCCGGCTCGGCCAATTTCTTTCCAAGGATTGATGATAGTCATTGCAACAGGATTCATTTCTCTCCCACCGCTGACCATTGTTTCGACAGTGGCTATGTGGGAAAGCAGCCTGTGGCTTGGAAAGAATATTGTGCAGAGTACTGGTAAAAGAAATTCCAGGAAAGCATGGATAGGTGCACTGGCTGCGGTGATATAACTGAAAATAACGTTGAAAACGGCATTAAACACCATACAATCAATCAATCTTTTGTCCACCATGATTTCAAAAACCCTATTCCTCAGGGTCGTTAAAACATGGGATTGTTTGGTAAACTAAAGGATTAAATTAGCTGTTACAAATGCTAACCCTCAGAGCTCCAAATAAACCAAACAGACCTCTTCATTCTGGAAAAGAGAAAAAAAGAGCCTAATAAGAGCTACATGTATGTCAAGTCAATTGTCCAGAATGTCTTGGCAAAGTGGATAGTGCAGATCAAGGATCAGATCTATACTGGCTGCAAAGGCAACTATAGGGTTAACCCCTTACCAAGTTACCAGACAATTGCAATTTTTAACAACCCTATAGAAGAAGGCGTTTGAAAACATTGCGGGACAAAGAGAAAATGCTTGCAACCAACATATTCACTTTTACTACAAAGTTTTATAATCTTTCAAAGATAAATGCTTACATTTGTTCAAAATTTGATTTGTTATCTGCAAATGCTTAAATTTTGTTGCCTGATAAAGGGTTAAACACATGAAATGATCAGGACAGTGCAATCTGAAGGTTATTTAACCGCAATATTCCACAGTATAACACAATATAATACAGTGTAGATGCATAATTAGATAAAAAAAAACAATGCGCAATCTGATCTTGGATCTACCTTGTCTGTAAAAACAGCTGCATTTGCAGTGTCTGTCCTAAACTTTCCGAAGGTTAACACATTACCAATGGCAAACAATGTTTTTCTTTCTTGCAGCAGACCACTTTTAAACAGTAAAAAGCAGTCTTTTCTGTGCCAGAATATTATCAAAACTTGTATTCATGTATTAAACCTTAAGTAGTTTTGATACGAGGGTCAGTCAAAAATAAGTGAGCGCTGCCTCATAACTTTTTTATTTTTTTACGTAGGCTAACAAAACTTGGCACGATTGTTCATTAATGTCTCGTGCAAAATTTGCGCGGGAAAAAATAACTTTACATGACGTCATGTAAATACGACGTCATTTACAAAACTGTCATGGCTGACGGTGCGTTCACGCTGATGCGCGACGAACAAGTAACATATATTAAGATTGAGGCTTGGCGGGGTAAAAGTGCGATAGAAATTCAGAAAGCGCTCGAGGAAGTAGGTTCAGAGTTTGTACTTCCATATAGTTCTATCACCCGATGGGTAAGACAATTCAACAACAGGCGAAATACAGTTAGCAACAAGCACCTGTGCAGAAGGCCTTTGTCGGCAACGACCGGTGAAAATGTGGAAAATGTTGCAAAACTACTGAACGATGACAGAAGATATTCATGTGATGAAATTGCTCATGAGTTGGACATAAGTCACGGATCAGTTCATCGAATTTTAACGGAACGTCTGCAAATGAGAAAGATCGCGGCCCGATGGGTGCCCCACATGCTGTCGGAAAGTGAAAAACACCAACGTGTAAACATTGCCCGTAAACTTCTAAAAAGATATGGTGAAGATGGCGATGAAATGTTACAATGAATTGTTGCAATCGATGAGACATGGATTCGGTCTTTTGAACCCGAATTAAAGCACCAAAGCAGTGAATGGCATACAAAAAACTCCCCAGGACCCGTCGAAGTCAGAACTGTGCCAAAATGTTGATGAACTTTGCGTATGATTTTCGTGGAGTATTGACTGTGAATAGAGAGTACTATAAGATGTATATTAGAACAATACTTCGTCCAGCAATAGGCCAAAAGCACCATGAGATGATTGACCGCATGCCGCTAATTTTACACGATAACGCATCGCCCCATAAAGCCAACGTTGTCAAGGAGCTGCTGGAGTCATACCAGTGGGAAGTTCTTGATCATCCCCCCTACTCCCCTGACTTGAGCCCCCCTGACTTTGATTTGTTCCCAAATCTTAAGGAGCCCTTACGGGGAATACGCTACGAGAGTTTGGATGAACTTGAGTGTGCCGTGAACAGGGACTGGTACGACGAATCAACTTTGGTAGCCTAGCAACTGGCATCCAAGCGTTGCCAAAGAGATGGAATTCTGTCATCCAGTCCAGGGGAGATTACTTTGAGGGATTGTAAGCACATAATTTGTTTACCACGTAGTTTTAAAAAGTTATTAGGCAGTGCTCACTTATTTTTGACTGACCCTCGTAATCCAGATATTTGAAGGGCTTTCAAAGACTATAGAAGTAGGAGCCATAGGGGCTGAGGGCAGCAGCCCTGGCCAGATGGTAGAGCTCTCCCACCCACCCACCTGTCCCGTTATTTTTTTTCAGGATAGATGACTTTTGATGTACTTCTTGATATTGATATACATGTACTCTAATAAATAAATAATAATAATTTACAACTGGTAAAAAATGTGGACATATATTTATTTGGCAGATACCTGCAGGCCTGTAAGATGTTATGGGCACCTTTATGACACAAATATATAGCCTGTAAGCCTTGCTGCTGCTAATCGATAAAGCAGGTCGTGTATTCACACCATAGCAAATGAATATGAGTCACACTTGTTAAAAGGGGGTTTAACCCTTTACCACACAATCCCGACTTTTAACGACCCAGAGAAAGAAGCCTTTTGAAAACATTGTGGGAAAAGAAGAAAATGCTGGTAACCAGCATTTTCTTCTTTTCCCACAATGCTTTCTACCCATTAAGAAACAAATTTTATGTTTTGAGCCGCATTTGAAATGTCGTCTGCAAATGCTTTCAATTTGGACTAGTCTACCTTTTTGTCGTGTGGTAAAGAGTTAATGCATCTGCAAAACATATCAATCCATGTCAGCCTATGGACCCATAATTATGGGATGACTTGCTTATTATAATGCATTACCAAGATACAATAAACCCCCTTTTTTCCACAGCACCAGTCCTATCAAAGGGATAATCTTTTTTTTGTACTAATTGGTAATTTGATTTTTTTTTTTAGCTCCACTGGCCAAAGACCAGCAGGCTAATATCATGGCCCATTTTCATTAGTGCGCCCGTGTGTTAACTTTTATATCAAACGTCTTCTTCAAAATGACCCATCCAATTTTTATTAAACTTCACAGAATGGTCCTGCCATGGCCTTCTCAAAAATTCCTTCGAATATTTTGATTTCAGTGAAAACTCTGGTTGCCATGGCAACAAAACTGAAAAGTATTGAAAGTCTTTAAAAATCTTCCTGTCAGAAACCATTGGACCAACGGCTATTAAATTTGGCATGTACTTTTATCTACTATCCTTCTACCAAAAGTTTTGAAAGTAAAGCCTTTGGGTCAAAATTAGGCCCTCCCCGAGGGTCACAAGTTTTATATGGGCTTATATTGTGAAAATTTAAAAACCTTGTTTTTTCTAAATCATAAAGCATGGGGCTACCAAATTCTACATGTAGCTTCATCTATTGAACCCCTACTGCTGGATATTCAAGTTACAGCCCTTGGGTCAAAATTGACCTAAACCCTGGGTCACAAGTTTTACATATTCTTATATTGTGAAATCTTCAAAATACTTGTACGGTATCTTTTTTATCCTAACTTTGGCCTGGGACTACCATGTTTGGCATATGCTGCTTCATATAGTAGACCTCTATCACAATTGTCACATTCATAGCCTTGGGCTCAAAACCAGCCAAACCCCGAGGGTAAAATGTTTTATATGGGTTTATAAACTGAAAACTGAAAGAATTGTCTGATTCCCAACTGTAAAGTCTAGGCTTAAAAAATTTTTCATGTAGCTTCATCTTGTGGACCTGTAGCAAAACTGTTAAAACTATAGCCCTGAGGGTAATATATTTTACAAAGGCTGAAATAGTGAAAACTTTAAAAATATTCTTTGAGTATATGAAGTCACTCATGTGTGTGTGTGTTCTGATCAAGGGAAATAACTCCTGTTACAAGAGATCTATAGTTTGTTACCATTTACATCCCTTGAGTATCACACTGCGATAAATTTCGTGATTGGTGTTGGATATACAAGTTTTTTGCAAAGAAAATTTTTAGTTTTCAGTGACAATGATTTATTTTGATGTTTATAGTTATGCTCAGATGAGTCTAATATTTAGTATAAATTAAGCTTTCTATCATTCATTTCTTCTTTTTTTGTTCCCGACTTTTACCATACATGCCATTGAAAAATTTTGTCTGCTTCTGATATCTGGAAATCTTTTTGTCAAAGCACTCTTTTTTAGACTTCATTAATATTTTGTAAGAATGATTCTTAATTAGACATGCTTGTAATCACTGACATAATCTTTGCATTTGAAAAAGATACATGTATGCCTTTTTGAAAAGGGGGGAGGACTTGGCTATTTTTTCTATGAAAGTTTATTGCCATAACAGACTTCTTCTGATTTATGTCTCTGTCAGTGCCACTTAAGTGCATGATAGATCTATTCAAAAGGCAGTTGGACAGTACATGGCCATCATCGCCCTCTTGTTTTTTACATGTACAGGCATTACCCTATAATCTTTTACTGTGTCTTATATAGCAGCAACCTGTTACTGTTCCATTTCTAACGATGATTTGGAATACCTTCTAGACTTGAAAAACATAGGAATATCTGATTGAAAATTTCACTTTTCAACAATACGCAAAACAATAGAGAAAGGAGGCATTGCTGGTCCTGGAGAGGTTACTGATCATTATTTCTCCTCTTATTAACTCTTTATCAAACGACAAAAAATTTAGATCAATCCAAATTGAAAGCTTTTGCAGACGACAAAATAAATGTGAATCAAAAATTGTAATTTGATTTTGGAAGAGTAGAAAACATTGTGGGAAATGAAGAAAATGATGGTTACCAGTATTTTCTCCTTTTCCCACAATGTTTTCAAAAGGCCACTTCTACAGGGTCGTTAAAAGTCGGGATTGTGTGGTAAAGGGTAAAACACCAAAGAGTTCCAATATTCATAATTCCAGTATCTCTTATGCATTCCAGTATCTCTTATGCCGTTTATCTTTTTTTTAAAGATATTTCTTGCTCCTTGTTCTTCTACTCAAAAGTATTGTTTTTCATGTGTGAGAAGGTATCGTAAAAAAAAGTTGCCCCCCATTTCTCCATTATCGAATGTCTTCATGGGAAGGTTTTGGCTGCAGTCCCTGAGACAGGCTGAGGTGAGGATTCCAACTACCGTACATGTATTATGGATTTACTATAGATTTTACAGTCCTATACATCTTAATTTTGCTTTGGTTGGCCCTCTTTGTAGAATTTCGTGTTTTTTTTTTTAGCATTTACATTTCCAGGAATGGGAGAAAAGATACAGATTTAGCTCTGTTGAGCTGTTGGTTTACATTTAATTACATTACGTACTTTGATTTTACTTTTGTCCAAAGGTTGAGATTTTTCATCATGACCATCAAAAACGGTCATATGATGGGGGCAAGATTAAGAACGCGGTCCCATCCATTGTTAAGTCGTATTTTATTTGAAAAAGTCGAGAATTTCCTCACAGATAAGGTACTTTATCTTATTTTAGTATTCGATTTTGCTGTCATCTTGTAGGACCATAAAAATGAGGCGAAAGCGTGGATCCGTATGTCATTAAATTATTATAAATAATTTATACATATAATGATGTATATGATGCAAAATCTTAAAGTATACAGTCCTTTTTGTTAGTAAAGCAAACAATGTTTTCTGTACTCTTCCCAACTATGAAAAAGTTTTGCAAACATTTTGTTAGTGTTAGTCCAAAATCAGCTTCTACTAAAGAGTTAAACACTAAAACAGGGTTATGGAAATAAAAGGTTAGAATTAGCTTCCGCAGTCTACTTGCAGTACATCAATAGTGGAACAAGTGCCACAACTTAATTCTCAACATTATAAAAACTAGACCTCATTTACGGCTAATAGAAGCAATCCAATGAAACGCAGATTTTTAGTTTACATGCTTGCATAAACAAGGAGATGATACAGATTGAGGATCAGATGATATATTTGGTCCACAAAAGCCGCTGTTTTTGCCTATGCTGCTGGAGCCTAACTTGCACAGAAAGATGATAAAGTTGACCCATTCCATTTGGGATTTGAACCAGGAACCTCTCACTTAACCCTTTCCCAAACGACAAATTTTGGACTGGTCCAAATTCAAAGAGTTTGCAGACGACAATTTTAGATTTGATCAAAATGGCAGAAAGTTCTCAACAAGAGGGCCATGATGGCCCTGGACGCTCACCTGAGTCAATAGGCGAAATTCAATCAATGTGCATAATTCAATTTCTGACCAATTGTCAGGTCAATTGAGCTTAAAATGTGGCCTCTAGAGCGTCCACATGGAATTTCCGTAAGTTAACCTAGTGACCTAATTTATCACCCCACATGACCCAACTTAGAACTCATCAAAAAATTTATCAAGACAAACATTCTGAACAGTTTTCAAGTTAATTGAGCAATAAATGTGGCCTCTAGAGTGCCCACAAAGTGTTTCTTAAATTTGACCCAGTAACCTAGTTTATGACCCCAGCTGACCCAATTTCAAACTCACCCAATATTTCATCAAGACAAACATTCTGACCAACTTTCAAGTCAATTGAGCAAGAAATATGACCTCTAGAGTGCCCTGAAGGTATTTCTTTAATTAGACCTAGTGACCTAGATTATGAGCCCAGGTGACCCAATTTTAAAGCCATCCTAGATTTCATCAAGACAAACATTTTGACCAATTTTCAAATCAATTGAACAATAAATGTGGCCTCTAGAGTGCACACATTGTATTTCTTTAATTTGACCTAGTGACCTAATTTAATATCCCACATGACCCAAATTCGGACTCATGTGAGATTTTATCAAGACAAACATTCTGACTAGTTTTCAAGTCAATTGAGCCAAAAATGTGGCCTCTAGAGTGCCCACAAGGTATTACTTTAATTTGAACTAGTGACCTAGTTTATGATCCCAGGTGACCCAAATCCAAACTCATCTAAGATTTTATCAAGACAAACATTCTGACCAAATTTCAGGTCATTTGAGCAATGAATGTGGCCTCTAGCGTGCCCACATGGTATTTCTTTAATCTGACCTAGTGACCTAGTTTATGACCCCAGGTGACCCAATTTCGAAATGACTGAACATGTTGTGCTCAGGTGGGCTAACAAACTTAGAACAGGTTCACTACATACCAAATAACAAAGCTCTATGCCTTCAAGGTTTAGAAAAGAAGAATTTTAAAGTTTTCCTTCTTTGTTCCTATGTTAGAACTTGTGACCCCCGGGGATGGGCCAGTTTTGACCCCAGGGGCATCGTATGAACAAACTTGGTAGAGGTCCACTAGGAGATGCTACATACCAAATATCAAAGCTCTACGCCTTCCAGTTTCAGAGAAAAAGAATTTTAAAGTTTTCCTTCTTTGATCCAATGTAAGAACTTGTGACCCCTGGGGCGGGGCCAGTTTTGACCCGAGGGGGATTATATGAACAAACTTGGTAGAGGTCTACTAGGAGATGCTAGATGCCAAATATCAAAGCTCTGCACCTACCAGTTTCAGAGAAAAAGAATTTTAAAGTTTTCCTCCTTTGTTCCTATGTTCGAACTTGTGACCCCCGGGGCGGGGCTAGTTTTGACCCTAGGGGCATCATATGAACAAATTTGGTAGAGGTCCACTAGGAGATGCTACATACCAAATATCAAAGCTATACGCCTTCTAGAATCAGAGAAGAAGATTTTTAAAGTTTTCCTTCCTTGTTCCTCTGTTCAAAACTTGTGACCCCCGGGGCGGGGCCAGTTTTCACCCCAGGGGCATCATATGAACAAAATTGGTAGAGGTCCACTAGGAGATGCTAGATGCCAAATATCAAAGCTCCACGCCTGCCAGTTTCAGAGAAGAAGAATTTTAAAGTTTTCCTTCTTTGTTCCTATGTTCGAACTTGTAATCCCCGGGGCGGGGCCAGTTTTGACTCCAGGGGCATCATATGAAGAAACTTGGTAGAGGTTCACTAGGAGATGCTACATACCAAATATCAAAGCTCTACGCCTTCTAGAATCAGAAAAGAAGATTTTTAAAGTTTTCCTTCTTTGTTCCTATGTTCAAAACTTGTGATCCCCGGGGCGGGGCCAGTTTTCACCCCAGGGGCATCATATGAACAAAATTGGTAGAGGTCCACTAGGAGATGCTAGATGCCAAATATCAAAGCTCCACGCCTTCCCTTTTCAGAGAAGAAGAATTTTAAAGTTTTCCTTCTTTGTTGCCATGTTCGAACTTGTGACCCCCAGGGCGGGGCCAGTTTTGACCCCAGGGGCATCATATGAACGAACTTGGTAGAGGTCCACTAGGAGATGCTACATACCAAATATCAAAGCTCTACGCCTTCTAGAATCAGAGAAGAAGATTTTCAAAGATTTTCCTATTTTTTGCCTTTCTGTTGCCATGGCAACCAGAGTTTTGGGTGGAATTCAATCTCTTGAACAACTTTGGTAGAGCTTCACCCAAGGAACATCCCTGCCAATTTTCATCAAGATTGGCCCAGCGGTTTTGGAGGAGAAGATGTTTAAAGTAATTGTGGACGGATGGACAGATGGACGCCGGACAATGACCCATCACAATACCTCACCTTAGCACTTCATGCCCAGGTGAGCTAAAAAGGGTAGAAAACACTGTGGGAAAAGGAGAGATTGCTCGTTACGAGCAATTTCTCCTTTTCCCACAGTGTTTTCAAAAGACTTGTACTGAAAACCAGGGCTTGTTTGGGAAAGGGTTAAGAGGCTGGTACTCTACCCCTGTACTACAGTCTCTCATCTGGGTTACCCTTTACCAAACGACAAAATTTTAGACTTGTCCAATTTGAAAGCATTTGCAGATGACAGAGTAAAAGAGACTCAAAAATTGAAATTTGTTTTGGGAAGGATAGAAAACATTGTGGGAAAAGGAGAAAATGCTGGTTACCAGCATTTTCTCCTTTTTCCACAATGTTTTCAAAAGGTGTATTTCCCAGGGTTGTTAAAAGTCGGGATTGTGTGGTAAAGAGTTAAGGTAAAGATAAGGACTAGGTGAAACAACTATTTGTGATGTACCTGACAGTTTTGGTATGAAGGGATATCATCTTTAATCCTTTACCAAACAATCCTGGGTTTTAATGATCCCTATGAAGAAGCCTTTTTGAAAATATTGTGGGTAAAGGAGAAAATGCTGGTAACCAGCATTTTCTCCTTTTTCCGCAATGTTTTCTTCCCTATCAAAGACAAATTCAGTCTTTTGAGCCACATTCCATTTGTGGTCTGCAAATGCTTTGATAAGAGTTTACCCATTCCTATATATGAATCTAAGTTTTTACATGTACAACCCTGAGATATATCACTTTTGAAAACATTGTTAGAAAAGGACAAAATACTGGTATTTTGGGTTTCTTTCATAGGAGTTACCTGCCTTATCTTTCAAAAACAAATCCTATCATTCGAGCCATGTGTCATTTTGTTATCTGCGACTACTCCTAAGATTTGCTGGCTTAAAGCTTTTGCCATCTAGTCAAAAGTGTAATTGTTGATTTAACTTATTTTCAATAGCAAGAAGTTTTGGATCTACTTGGGTATTGTAATATCAAGAGATGGCCAGCAGGTCCTTAATGCGGGCGGTCAGGGTTTCCAAATTCGGCGCACCAGATGTGATGAAAGTGGATACCAGTGTCCCAGTACCAGTGCCAGCGGACAATCAGGTAAAAGAGCTGCAGATGGTACAGAATGATCATGATAATTTAAGGAATGATATGAATCAGTACATGTATATTCTTACTTAATAGATATAACTTTATGCAATCAGTTGGGTGTAAGCCTTTAATTTTAATATGTTAATTTTCCCTGAAATATGCTAGATAATGGCTGTGGGACTTACCTCTTGTTTGTTAACATTTAACTCTATGTATGCTGTAGTAATATTAGTGTCTAACTCCTTGTACACTGTAGTAATTATATCTAATTTCTGTGGTAACATTGCTCAAGTAAATAATGAAGAAATAAAAAAATAAAAACAAAGGTCAGTTATGTTATATCATTAAGGACTTAGTGAAGATTTAACTTAACAGAATTACCATAAACCAGTTTTTTAACCAACTATATTTTATTTATTTATTTATTTATGGGGGAGAAAGATGACGTCATGTCAGCAAAAGTCATTAGCATATGACTGTTTATCTTAGCTTGATGAAAAAGGGGAAAAAAAAAGTGCTTAAAAAATTTGCCTCTGGTCTAACTTGAACCCAAGACCTTAAAAACCGTAGTCAGGGACTCTACTAACTGAGCTGTGGGGCCAACTAATATTTTACTGTGCTAACACTTTACCAGATGGCAAAATTTTAGAGTGGTCCCAATGGAAAGCATTTTCAGACGACAAAATAAATGTGACTCATAAAATGTAATTTGAATTGTGAAGGGTAGAAAACATAAAGGGAAAAAGGAGAAAATTTTTTGTACCAGAATTTACTCTTTTTCCAACAATGTATTCATAAGTTCTCTTTTTCAGGATTTTTTGTATATATATTTATCCCTTTGTATGAGGCAAAGGCTAAACCATTACTAATGGAGTGGGAAATTTTTCAGTGAAACGAAAAAATGCTTGGTAATTTCTCATGTTTTCTACATGTATTTCTTTTTATCTGTTAAATTTAAAGCTACTGTAAAATGCAAATGAAAATTAGCAGTCTTTGCTAGGATTTTCTTAAAAATTTGCAAAAACAAAATCTGGTTGCTTGTTCCTTTGACCTTTAAACTCATGTCGACATACACAAGAAAACAACAGTGGCCAGATTTTTCAAAGATAGATGCAAACCAAAAAGTTAGGTTTTTAAAATCTCTGTAATACTGTTGTGATTATTGCCATCTAGTTTTCTTTTCTCTTATTGAAAGCATATCCATGCAACAAATTACATGCCAATACATGTTTCTGATAGGGGAGAAGTACTCTGTGGAAAGAGGAGAAAATGCTGCTTGCCAGCATTTTGTCCTTATCCCATTATGTTTTTAAAAACCTTTACTGAAGGTTCTGTAAGATACAGAATATTTCTGTAAAGGGTCGAATGATCGAATGTAATATCTAGACCATCATCGGTGTCCTTGCAGATTTTAGTGGAAGTGAAAGCCGCAGGTATTAACCCGGTAGACACATATATACGGGCTGGAGCCTATCCTGTTAAACCACAGTTACCTTTCACCCCTGGCAATGATGGATCGGGTATTGTTAGACAAATTGGATCTAAAGTGACAAAAGTCAAGGTACGTAAGACCATTGGATTTGTTCACAGACAATATATTTCATCCATGATATCTGAGAAATGTTGACCCTATACTGTACAAGCTGATATCGCTTAACCCTTTACCACAGAATCCCTAGTTTTAATGACCCTGTGGAAAAAGGCTTTTGAAAACGGTGTGGGAAAAGGTGAAAATTTCTATTTTTGAGTCACAATTTTTTTGGTGCCTGCAAAAGCTTTCAATTTTTGCAAGTCTAAAATTTTGTTGTTTGGTAAAGGGGTAAATGATTTGTAAAAAAAATGCAAAGCAAGGAAATTTGATCCTCCTTTAGCAATGCTGTGCACACATATTTCTGAAATATCAAACATATGCTTAGCCGCTGTCCACAAATGTTTCTGTAATATCAAACATCTGCTTAGCCACTATTCACAAATGTTTATGAAATAGCAAATATCTGTTAAGCTGCTGTTCACAAATGTTTCTGAAATAGCAAAAATCTGTTAAGCTGCTGTTTTCAGGTTAACCCTTCACCACACAATCCCAAAATTTAACCACCCTGACAAGGAAGGCTTTTGAAAATGTGGGAAAAGGAGAAAACGTTGGTAACCAGCATTTCCTCCTTTTCCCACTCTGTAAAAAACAAATCTGGTCATTTGAACAACTTTTAATTTGTTGTCTGCATGTGCTTTCAGTTTGGACAAGTCTAGAATTTTGTCCTTTGGTAAAGAGTTAAATATCCTGACTCTGAAATTGCAAATCACTAATCCCAAGTTAGTTTCCAAAATACAACATCTGAATGGGAAAAAATATTTTGTAGGAGAAAAACATTGTAATCACTGTATACTGGATTACTCTGATTTACCCCACCCTTCTAGAGTCCAGTATTACTTACAATTTAAAAAAAAAAACAGGCAGTGATGAAATAATAGCTTGCACACAGTACCTTTTGGCAAGTTTTTTATCTTGGGACTATACATTTTTGGGCTAGCATTTAAAAAGTCAAAACAATAAAGAGATCACATGACAGGCTGATTGTAGATGAATAGTGACAAAGCTCAAGGTTGGTTTTCTTTGAAATGGAAAGAAATTTTCTGCAAACTTTCTTGAAGTTGAAGGTTAAAAACAACCTTATCATTTTGTACATTTCTAATTGTTAAGTTTTTGGTTTTTTCATATCATTCTATAAGGTCTGCAAGTGTACATGTCACCATCACATAATGCTGTTGAATATTTTGGCAAAGGAGAAATTATGCTTTAGAAGAGATTTTTCCTTGTGTTAACCCTTTACCACACAACCCTGACTTTTTACGACCCTGAGAAAGACGGCTTTTGAAAACTTTGTGGGAAAAGAAGAAAATGCTGGTAACCAGCATTTTCTCCATTTCCCACAATGTTTTCTGCCCTATCAATGATGTATTCAGTAATTTGAGTAACGTTAGATTTGTTGTCTGCAAATACTTTCAATTTGTCGTTTGGTAAAGAGTTAAAATGTCTTCAAAAGTAGTCTGCTGGTGGATCAGAAACTATCATCTGTTTGTGGTTATGTGTCAAGATTTATTGTATCAATTTATTAGTTTTTTACCAATTTACCAATGGACACTAATTTAGATCAGTCTGAATTAAAAGCATTTACAGATGACTAATTAAATATGACTTGAACAATGGGATTTGTCTTTGAAAGGAAAGAAAAAATCGTGGGAAATGGAGGAAATGCTGGTACCAGTATTTTCTCCTTTTCCCACAGTGTTTTCAAAAGCCCTCTTCTTGTGATCATTAATACCCAGCATTGTTTGGTAAAGGCTTAAAGCAAATAGGGATTCAAGCAAAGGTCAAATCTGTCAATTACTTTAAATCAGATGGTTATAAAAGATACAAAATGTGAGATTACATATCTTTTAATTGATCAAATATGTCCAGTTAGCGTTCTTTTCCCTTTAGCCAGGAGACAAGATATATTTTGTGAGGAGTCTTACTGGCAGTTATGCACAATACTTGACGACTGAAGAGAAGTTTGTGGGCCTTTTAGGGGACACATTGACCTTTCAGCATGGGGCTGGTATAGGGATTCCATGTTTTACGGCTTACAGGGCTCTATGTCTGAAGTAAGATTTTTACTTTTAGATTTTTGATTTACATCTCTCTGGATTAGTTGAATTTTCTGCAAACCCATGGTGTGTTTTCATGGTTCTCACAAAAGAAGCATAAAAAACAATCTGGGAAAAAGGGATGGAGAAAAACCATGTGTAACCAGCATTTAACCACATTTTTGCCACCACTCTAAAGACAAATTGCATAATTTAGCCATATCTGATTAGTGTCAAAATGCAATTCAGTTAGAGAAGTCTGAAATTTTGTTGTCCATCTTGTAAAAATTAAGCACATCCATATTTACTTTTGTGGAAAGATCAAGATCAGACTGCACAGAATGGATGATCTGATGTTTGATGTATATTGCGGAAGTGTTTGGGGAAAAAAAAAATGAGATCACCGTAGGAAATTTCGGTTCCAGTAAGGAATTGATATTTTGATTTATTTGTCAGTTACCGTAATTCGCCAATGTATTCGGACACCCTAAAAGTTCGGACACGGTCAAAAATTTTCAAAAATAATTTATTTTGAGTCCTAACTCCGGACAGTCCAAAAAATGAATTTTCCTAAATGTTCGGACAGCCTGTAACATTAATTTTCCGGAATATCAGCCAGTAAATACATGTTTCTTTTTTTTGGAAAATGTTTCCGATAGTGATCGGCTGCATATTTGCACATTTCTGCATCGCTGATATATCGTTATGAACATGAATTCCTTAGAGTCGAGTAACTCTGCGGTTATTTTAAGTCATGACATAAGACAAAAAAAAAAATGCAACACCAAGGTTGTCTTTGTTGAAAACTTCTCACCAAAACGAACAGTGTAGATTTAGATCAGAGATCTGACCAAACATTCTGCCTAGTGTGATCTTGATCTACACAGGCCGCTCAAGCAACTAGTTTTGAAAGGTGCTTGAAGAGTTTAATATTTTTTGGCTTTTTGGTGTTGTGCACGCAGTTTTTTCCTTTTTTCATAACGTTTTCAAAAGGCACCTGCAGAACTATGAAATTGTCCCTCCATAAACAATATTAAAAAATTTATAAGTACCAAACCTCATTATTTCTTTCCCTTATTTATCAGTATTAAATCCATTTATATCTATAAAACTAGATCTAATGCAATAATTGTCGTATGCACTCCTTTTTATTTTGGTTGCAAGGAATCTTTTCTAAAGAGAAAAACAGGCAGACTTTTTTTTCCTGCTGGCTACACAAATTATGTGACAAAGCTGCCCAGGTGTTCCTGAAACAACCATTACTAAGCGCAAAAAGACACTATCAGGTAGTATAAAGTGGGCTTGATATACGCTTATTGCGTGGCCATTTTATGTCGATTGGAGGTCAGCATGTAACCCGGGAGAGTGTGTACAAAAGCAGGTGCTTTACAACCCTCTCACTCTGGATGATTTGCACGTTACGTCATACCCATAATCCAAATTTTACTGCAAACATTTGTGTACCCACGACAGGTGTGAAATCTTGTTGACAGATGGCTCTTTGATGATGGCAAGATGGCGGAGTTTAAAATGTTGGCGTACGGTGTAGATAGAGATTAGATTATGGAGAATGTGCGGTCTGATCTTGGATATATACCATTCACTACTGAACTATGACTTTGGAGAGCTACTGCATTTTGGTCTAAAAATTTAAGAAATATTTAAAACAGATGCTTTTAAGATTGAAAACACGCTGGAACTTTATATATATTACAGTTTGAACCCCCCCCCTCGGTACTATAAATAGATCTAAATATCCCTTATTATTTCGGGACACACACATTTGGACAACTAGGTAAAACCTATTATTTCGGCCACCCCCATTTTATCAAGATGATAATTTCCTAAAGATTCGGACACTAAAAAAATTAATTATTTTTAGCTCACCTGAGCACGAAGTGCTCATGGTGAGCTATTGTGATCGTGCTGTGTCCGTCGTCCGTCGTGCGTCGTCCGTCTTTTTACCTTGTGTACGCTCTAGAGGCCACATTTTCAGTCCGATCTTCATGAAACTTGGTCAGAATGTTTGTCTTGATAAAATCTCGGACGACTTCGAAATTGGGTCATGTGGGGTCAAAAACTAGGTCACTAGGTCAAATCTTAGAAAAACATTGTGTACGCTCTAGAGGCCACATTTTCAGTCCGATCTTCATGAAACTTGGTCAGAATGTTTGTCTTGATAAAATCTTGGATGAGTTCGAAATTGGGTCACGTGGGGTCAAAAACTAGGTCACTAGGTCAAATCTTAGAAAAACCTTGTGCACGCTGTAGAGGCCACATTTTCAGCCAGATACTTGTGAAATTTGGTCAGAATGTTTGTCTGGATAAAATCTCGGACGAATTCGAAATTGGGTCATATGGGGTCAAAAACTAGGTCACTAGTTCAAATCCTAGAAAAACCTTGTGTACGCTCTAGAGGCCACATTTTCAGTCAGATACTTGTGAAATTTGGTCAGAATGTTTGTCTTGATGAAATCTCGGATGAGTTCGAAATTGCGTCATGTGGGGTCAAAAACCAGGTCACTAGGTCAAATCTTAGGAAAACCTTGTGTACGCTCTACAGGCCACATTTTCAGTCCAATCCTCATGAAACTTGGTGAGAATATTTGTCTTGATAAAATCTCGGACGAGTTTGAAATTGGGTCATATAAGGTCAAAAACTAGGTCACTAGGTCAAATCTTAGTAAAACCTTGTGTACGCTCTAGAGGCCACATTTTCAGTCAGATACTTGTGAAATTTGGTCGGAATGTTTGTCTTGATAAAATCTCGGACGAGTTCGAAATTGGGTCATGTGGGGTCAAAAACTAGGTCACTAGGTCATATCTTAGAAAAACCTTGTGTATGCTCTAGAGGCCACATTTTCAGTCAGATACTTGTGAAATTTGGTGAGAATGTTTGTCTTGATAAAATCTCGGACAAGTTTGAAATTGGGTTGTGTGGGGTCAAAAACTAGGTCACTAGGTCAAATCTTAGAAAAACCTTTTGTACACTATAGAGGCCACATTTTCAGTCCAATACTCTTGAAAAATGGTCAGAATGTTTGTCTTGATTATATCTTGAAATAGTACGAAAATGTGCCATGTTGGGTCAAAAACTAGGTCACCAGGTCAAATTTAAGAAAAACGTTGTGTATGCTCTAGAGGCCATATTTTCTGTCCAGTACAGTTGAAAGTTGGTCAGAATGTTTGCCTTAATAATATCTCTGACTAGTTTGAAAATATGTCATGTCGGGTGAAAAACTAGGTCACCAGGTCAAATCTTAGAAAAACCTTGTGTAAGCTCCAGAAGCCACATTTTTTGTCTAATACTCTTGAAAGTTGGTCAGAATGTTTTTTTCGATGATATCTCAGTAGAATTTGAAAATGAGTCGTGTTGGGTCAAAAACTAGGTCACCTGGTCAAATCTTAGAAAAACCATGTGTCCGCTGTTGTGGCCACATTTTTTGTTCAGTACTCTTTTAAAGTTGCTCAGAATGTTTGTTTTGGTAATATCTTGGATGAGTTTGAAAATGGGTCATGTTGGGTCAAAATCTAGGTCACTAGGTCAGATCTTAGAAAAACCTTGTGTACGCTGTAGAGGCCACATTTTCAGTCCATTACTCTTTAAATTTGGTAAGAATATTTGTCCTGATGATATCTTGGGCCAGTTTGAAAATGTGTCATGTTGGCTGAAAAACTAGGTCACTAGGTCAAATCTTAGAAAAACCTAGTGTACGAATGACTCTCAGAAAGAGGCCTTTTGAAAACACTGTTTGAAAATGAGAAAATGCTGGTATCCAGTATTTTTTCCCTTTTTCACAATGTTTTCTACCCCTTTGAGAGACCAATCCCACAGCTTGATCCACATATTATTTGTTTTATGCAGAAGGTTCAGACTGATGAGTTTTAAATTTTATTGTTTGGTAATACATATATCTCACAAGACGTTGGAAATTGGTTGTGCTTGGTCAAAAGGCTCAGGTGAGCGACTCCAGGGCCATCATGGCCCTCTTGTTTTCTGTCCGAATACATTGGCGAATTACGGTAAACTCTATATTAAACAACAAAATTTTAGACTTGTCCAAATTCAAAGCATTTGCAGATGACAAATCAAATATGACTCAAAGAATGAAATTTGCCTTTGACAGGGTAGGATTGGGTAGGGTGGGAAAAGAAAAACAAGAGGGCCATGATGGCCCTGGACGCTCACCTGAGTCAATAGGCGAAATTCACTCAACGTGCATAATTCAATTTCTGACCAATTGTCAGGTCAGTTGAGCTTAAAATGTGGCCTCTAGAGCGTCCACAAGGAATTTCCGTAAGTTGACCTAGTGACCTAATTTATCACCCCACGTGAACCAATTTAGAACTCATCAAAAAATTTATCAAGACAAACATTCTGAACAGTTTTCAAGTTAATTGAGCAATAAATGTGGCCTCTAAAGTGCCCACAAAGTGTTTCTTAAATTTGACCCAGTAACCTAGTTTATGACCCCAGCTGACCCAATTTCAAACTCATCAAATATTTCATCAAGACAAACATTCTGACCAACTTTCAAGTCAATTGAGCAAGAAATGTGACCGCTAGAGTGCCCTAAAGGTATTTCTTTAATTAGACCTAGTGACCTAGATTATGAGCCCAGGTGACCCAATTTTAAAGTCATCCTAGATTTCATCAAGACAAACATTTTGACCAATTTTCAAATCAATTGAACAATAAATGTGGCCTCTAGAGTGCACACAAGGTATTTCTTTAATTTGACCTAGTGACCTAATTTAAGATCCCACATGACCCAAATTTGGACTCGTGTGAGATTTTATCAAGACAAACACTCTGACCAATTTTCAAGTCAATTGAGCCAAAAATGTGGCCTCTAGAGTGCCCACAAGGTATTACTTTAATTTGAACTAGTGACCTAGTTTATGATCCCAGGTGACCCAAATCCAAACTCATCTAAGATTTTATCAAGACAAACATTCTGACCAAATTTCAGGTCATTTGAGCAATGAATGTGGCCTCTAGCGTGCCCACAAGGTATTTCTTTAAGCTGACCTAGTGACCTAGTTTATGACCCCAGGTGACCCAATTTCGAAATGACTGAACATGTTGTGCTCAGGTGGGCTAACAAAATTAGAACAGGTTCACTACATACCAAATAACAAAGCTCTATGCCTTCAAGTTTTAGAAAAGAAGAATTTTAAAGTTTTCCTTCTTTGTTCCTATGTTAGAACTTGTGACCCTCGGGGCAGGGCCAGTTTTGACCCCAGGGGCATCGTATGAACAAACTTGGTAGAGGTCCACTAGGAGATGCTACATACCAAATATCGAAGCTCTACGCCTTCCAGTTTCAGAGAAGAAGAATATTAAAGTTTTCCTTCTTTGTTCCTATGTTAGAACTTGTGACCCCCGGGGCGGGGCCAGTTTTCACCCCAGGGGCATCATATGAACAAACTTGGTAGAGGTCTACTAGGACATGCTAGATGCCAAATATCAAAGCTCTACGCCTTCTAGTTTCAGAGAAGAAGAATTTTAAAGTTTTCCTTCTTTGTTCCTATGTTCGAAACTTGTGATCCCCCAGGCGGGGCCAGTTTTGACCCCAGGGGCATCGTATGAACAAAGTAGGTAGAGATCCACTAGAAGATGCTACATACCAAATATCAAAGCTCTACGCCTTCCAGTTTCAGAGAAGAAGAATTTTAAAGTTTTCCTTCTTTGTTCCTATTTTCAACACTTGTGACCCCCGGGGCAGGGCCAGTTTTGACCCCAGGGGCATCGTATGAGCCAACTTGGTAGAGGTCCACTAGGAGATGCTAGATGCCAAATATCAAAGCTCCACGCCTACCAGTTTCAGAGAAGAAGAATTTTAAAGTTTTCCTTCTTTGTTCCTATGTTCAAACTTGTGACCCCCGGGGCAGGGCTAGTTTTGACCCTAGGGGCATCATATGAACAAACTTGGTACAGGTCCACAAGGAGATGCTACATACCAAATATCAAAGCTCTACGCCTTCTAGAATCAGAGAAGAAGATTTTTAAAGTTTTCCATCTTTGTTCCTATGTTCAAAACTTGTGACCCCCGGGGCGGGGCCAGTTTTGATCCCAGGGGCATCATATGAACAAAATTGGTAGAGGTCCACTAGAAGATGCTAGATGCCAAATATCAAAGCTCCACGCCTTCCAGTTTCAGAGAAGAAGAATTTTAAAGTTTTCCTTCTTTGTTCCTATGTTCAAAACTTGTGACCCCTGGGGCGGGGCCAGTTTTGACCCAAGGGGCATCATATGAACAATTTGGTAGAGGTCCACTAGGAGATGCTAGATGCCAAATATCAAAGCTCCATGCCTTCCAGTTTCAGAGAAGAAGAATTTTAAAGTTTTCCTTCTTTGTTCCTATGTTCGAACTTGTGACCCCCGGGGCGGGGCCAGTTTTGACCCCAGGGGCATCATATGAACAAACTTGGTAGAAGTCTACTAGGAGATGCTACATACCAAATATCAAAGCTCTACGCCTTCTAGAATCAGAGAAGAAGATTTTCAAAGATTTTCCTATTTTTTGCCTTTCTGTTGCCATGGCAACCAGAGTTTTGGGTGGAATTCAATCTCTTGAACAACTTTGGTAGAGCTTCACCCAAGGAACATCCCTGCCAAGTTTCATCAAGATTGGCCCAGCGGTTTAGGAGGAGAAGATGTTTAAAGGAATTGTGGACAGACAGACAGATGGACACCGGACAATGACCCATCACAATACCTCACCTTAGCACTTTGTGCTCAGGTGAGCTAAAAATGCTGGTTACCAGCATTTTCCCACAATGTTTCCAAAAGTCTTATTCCTCAAGGTGGTTAAAATCAGGACTGTTTTGTAAAGGGTTAAGGGTTATCTTGTAAATATGGACAAAAATGAATCACAAAATTTCCATCTTATAAATATTGTTTTATCTGCAAATTCATTTTTGTGCCCCTGTTTTCACTTCCATAAAAGCTCAGTGTTTGAAAGTCAGATAAAATTGTATTTATCCCTTTACCACACAATCCAAACTTTTAACAACCCTGAGAAAGAAACCTTTTGAAAACATTGTGGGAAAAGGAGGAAATGCTGGTAACCAGCATTTTCTCCTTTCCCCACAATGTTTTTTATCCTTCCCAAAACAAATTTTAGTTTTTGAAACACATTTATTTTGTCATCTGCAAATGCTTTGAATTTGGACTAGTCTTAAATTTTGCCGTTTGGTAAGGAGTTAAATGAGTCTAGCTGGTTGTAAGAAGATTATGATTCACATAACTGAATACATCTATGATTTATTTAACCCTTTAACACACAATCTGGACTTTTATAGACCCTGAGGAATAAGGCCTTTTGAAAACATTATGGGAAAAGGAGGAAATGCTGGTAACCAGCATTTTATTCCTTTCCCATATGTTTTCAATCATTACAAATACAAAAAAAATTCCATTATTTGAGCCACATTGAAATTGTCTTCTGCAAATGCTTTCATTTTGGACAAGTCTTTTGTCATGTGGTAAAGAGTTAAGACATTCTGATTCTATGTACTGAGCTCTTTGATAATAAAGTCAGCTTCTCCTGAATTATACTATGGATCTAATCTATAACAGTCAATTGGCAAGACATTGCTGTTCAGTTAGTGTAAGCCTTTGATATAAATTTTTAACAAGAATATGTGACAAGAAATCAGTTTGGGTCACTGTTTCGAAAAGCTAATCGGGACTCTAATATCATAAGCCAGAACCCCAAAATCATAGAATTTTGGGGACCCCAAAAGTAGTTGACAAACAAGAACCCTGTTTTAAATTTCAAAATGAGCTGTTGCCATAAAATACTATTTAATTCAGGCTAAATCACCACTCAAACAAATGGTTACAGATAGTTAGGCTTACACAGTTTCTGTAGAAAGCACATGAAAAAACTTTTGAAAAAAATAGCTGCTGCTATACAGGTAGATGCTGGTGGTTACTTTGTACAGTTATTGAGAAATAAACAAAGTTTGTATATTTTGCCATTTCAGTGCAAAAAGCAAGTTGAAGCCTGGAAACAGTATTTTGGTGCATGGAGCAAGTGGGTCTGTAAGTCTTTTTTTTTTTCTTTTAAGCTTGGTCCTTTTGAGGAAAATGTGAAGCTATTATCATTGCAATATTTTATATCTTGTCATCATTGTCATTAAAAAATTTTGACATTTGACATTTTCTAACATCTCTATTGTTACTGATGAAATTTACTGAAACTTGGCATAAGTGTTTGTTTTTGAAGGGAATCCAAAGCAGGCTGGGCAGGTAACAATAAAAATATTTTTGACATGATTATGCCCCCTTTTTAACTTAAATTTTCACTTGAATAGCAACAGCAGACAAGCCTTGACATCTTTTTTTTTTGTTCTATAGTCCCTATGCCAAACAACATAGTCTTAGACTGGTCCAATTGTAAAGCAATTTGCAGACAACAAATCAGATATGGGTCAATCAAAGGGATGTGTCTTTGAAAGGTAGAAAATATTATGGGGAAAGAATTTTCTTCTTTGCCTACATTGTTTTTAAAAGCTTTCTTCATCAGTGTTGTTAAAACTTCGGATTGTGTGGTAACGGATTAAGGTATGAAAGATAAAAAAATATTCTTATGCTGTAGAAAGATTTTGAAAACATTATCCAAGGAAGGGGCATTTACTTCCACATCATTTCAAAAATATATTTTTCCTGTCCTTCACTTGAAGAGGGTCACTGTGGATTAATCTATTATTAATTGATTTAGAAGTAGAGAGCTTTTACTTAAACGTAGATTAATGGGCTTTTGATATAACTTCCTGTATCTTAATCCCACCAGACAGACTGGATTTTTTTAATCCATAATTATATGATGCCTTGCTTAGTATTATGTGTCACAGAGATGCATTCAACCCCCTTTTGCCAGAAAGCTGCTCAAATAAAATATAAAACTTAGATAAACCCTGAAAAAGGTACAAAAAAAAAAATTCTAACTTTGCATATCTGATAAGTTTGAGGTAAATAAAACCCATTTGGTGTGGTTGTTTTATTATTTTTTGTTTACATACAAGTGACACAATATCGATATTTAACCCTTTACCAGACAATACTGACTTTTAACAACCCTGAGGAAGAAGGCTTTTGAAAACATAGTGGGAAAAGGAGAAAATGCTGGTAACCAGCATTTTCTCCTTTTCCTGCAATGTTTTCTGCCTTTTCAGAAACAAATTTTAATTTTTGAATCACATTTATTTTGATGTCTGCCAGTGCTTTTGTTTGGTAAAGTGTTAAGTGTAATTGATTAACAAGATATGTTTTCTTTCTCTTAATGTTGACAAATTCTGTCAACTGCAGGGCATTGCAATGGATCACCACCTTTTCCTCTCTCCTTGCAGTCGCATAGTCTCTGTACCTAAGTCTGGAAACCTATTTCTATCATTGGATACATATGAGCTGTGCTCTGGAAAAAAGGGGTTTAACCTATTACCATACAGAAACAATTTGGACAATTCCAATTCTTATGCAATAACAGCCGAGCCCTGGTAGCTTAGTCAGTAGCGCAGAGGCCTTAAGAACGGGGGAACAGTAGTTCAATCCCAGGCTTGGGCGATTTCTTTCTGAGGATTGATAATAGTCATTGCAACAAGATTAATTCCTCCCTCACCGCTGACCATTGTTTCAATGATGGTTATGTTGGAAAGCAGCCAGTGGCTTGGAAAGAATATTGTGCGGAGTACTGCTAAAAGAAAGTCCAGGAAAGGATGGATGGGTGCATGGGCTGCAGCGATATAATTGAAATAATGTTAAAACTGGTTTTAAACACCATACAATCATTCAGTCAACCAAAGCAATTACAGACAACAATTAAAATCTGGTTCAAATGATAGTACTTGTCCTTGAATAGATAGAAAACATTGTGGAAAAGGGGGAAATAGCTGGTTACCAGCATGTTCTCCTTTTCCAGCATTGTTTTCAAAAGCCTTCTTTCAGAGGGTCTTTAGAACTCAGGATTGTGTGGTAAAGAGTTAATGCACCTTCGCAATGCATCATGCCAAGAAATTGTTAGCATAATATGGGTACATTTTTTATCTAAGACTGGCTGAATCATGAAATAGAATGAATTTACCCGTAGCAAAAATTTTCAACCTAGGTCAGGCTGCACAGGCTGCCAAGACCAACCTGGGTTGATACTTTTTGAAGATGCGTTCAAACACCCTTTTACAGAGATTATATTCATATATATTTATATACTTTAGGTAGGACTAGCCTGCGTCCAAATTGCTGCTGCAAGAGGACTGAAAGTTCTTGGTACTGCGGGGTCTAAGCAAGGTCTTGACTTGGTTAAAAAACATGGAGCCTCTGGGGTTTTTAATCATAAAGAGGAAGATTACACAGACAAAATTATGGTACATTTTACTTTGAGTACACTTTTGATGACTTAACTATTATGCCCTTTTCTCATATCTTCATGAACCTATTTGGTACTCACCCATCATATAAATAAATACAGCATATATGTAGATATGATGTAGACATATATATCAACATAGAAAGAGCAAGGTTTCTTTCTTTGACAAGGAAAAATACATGTAATTATCATGTTTTTGGTAGTGAGATGTATGTTGAACTGTTCTCTCTTAGCTTTTAGCATGGAAGCAATTTGGTTTTTATCGATTGTTTTTTTTAGTCCCCTACTGGCGAAGCCGAAGGGGACTTTAGGTTTGCACTCCGTCCGTCCGTCTGTCCGTCAGTCTGGCAATTCAGTTTTCCGGATTTTTTTCTAAACGCTGGTACATATTGAGCTGAGTTTTGTCACCCACCATCAGTTACAGATCAAGTTCGACTTTTGTTCCATTCCACTGGTTTTTCACGGATTTACGGGCCTTGGACTTACAAAATTTCACTGATAAATCAGTTTTCCGGACTTTTTTTTCTAAATGCTGATAGATATTCACCTGACTTTTGCTATGTAAGTCAACCACCATGACTTACAGATCAAGTTCGAGTTTCATTTGCTCCACTGCTTTTTCACGCATTTACGGGCCTTGGACTTACAAAATTTCACTGATAAAACATTTTTCCGCACTTTTTTTCTAAACACTGCTACATATAGAGCTGATTTCTGGTGTGTACATCAACCACCACAACTTACACCTCAAGTTTGAGTTTCGTCCCACTCCACTGCTTTTTGACGCATTTACGGGCCTTGGACTTACAAAATTTCACTGATAAAACATTTTTCCGCACTTTTTTTCTAAACACTGCTACATATAGAGCTGATTTTTGGTGTGTACATCAACCACCATGACTTACACATCAAGTTTGAGTTTCGTCCCGCTCCAATGCTTTTTCATGCATTTACGGGCCTTGGACTTAAAAAATTTCACTGACATGCCAGCGATACATACGGCCGGTAGGGGACTGTATTGCTATGCAATACTATCAGAATGCTTGTTTTTTTGGAAGATTAAGATAAAATTATTTTATTTGTAAATTCTAAAACCAAACTTTCAATCCCCTATTTAATGGTATATTTATAGGAGGAAACCAATGGGGCTGGACCAGACCTTATCATAGAAATGTTGGCTAATGTTAACCTGGAGAAAGACCTGAATATGATAAACAAGAATGGTATGATAATGGTGAGTTGCCTGTTAGCATCTGATATACACATGCAAGAGACAGTGGTGTTTGGGTAGACTGACAGCCTCTCAGGTTCAGGGTTTGCATCCCATGATGAGCAAGGTCAACCTGTGGAACTTATCCTATTACAGTGAAGTACTGGGGCTGTACTCACCAACCATTCTTAACTCTTTACCAAACAACAAAATTTTAGATTGGTCCAAATTGAAAGCGTTTGCAGACAAAATGATAATTGTGGCTGAAAAATTGAAATTTGTTTTGGGAAGGGTAGAAAACATTGTGGGAAAAGGAGAAAATGCTGGTTACCAGCATTTTCTCCTTTTCCCACAATGTTTTCAAAAGGCTTCCTTCAGAGGGTCACTGAAAGTCGGGATTGTGTGGTAAAGAGTTAAGAACAGTTTTGGTCTAATTTTAGATTTAGAAAGTAACCATTTGATTTAGTCAATTACAAGTTGTGTTACTTTCAAATTTAGAAAATTCTTGAGAATAAGACTGAGAATGTTCTTAAGGATTGTTGGTGAATGTGGACCCTGATTAAGTTTCCTAGGAGTAAATATAAAGAGTAAGTAATTTAATTGATTGATTTTTGTGTTTATATATTGTTGCTACCGGTTGCCCATTATGGGCCATGGCCCCCTGAAGACTGTGAATTTTGTTATGGGGATAGTGCAGGATACAGGATGAAACCCATCCTAAGTTACACCTGGTTCTTTTACGTGCTCGGTGTATAGCACCATCACATGGGACCTCAATTTGATGTCTCATCTGAAAGACCATCAATACTTTTAGATGGCAAGCCATGGGGCTCAAACCCACACCCTCAAATGACCCAAGACTTGATGTTTACAAGTCCTACGCTCTACCACTTGAGCTTTGCGGGCTGGTCGACTCATAAAGTGGAAACCTGCACTCTTTATGTACGACCAATCTGTTAAAAAATGGACTGTTGCATCTTTTATCTCAACAAGCTTAACCCTTTACCAGACGACAAAATTTTAGCCTTGTCCAAATTGAAAGCATTTGCAGACGACTATTTCAAAGTGGCTCAAATGGTGCAATTTTCTCTTGATAGGGTAGAAAACATTGTGGGAAAAGGAGAAAATGCTGGTTACCAGCATTTTCTCCTTTTCCCACAATGTTTTCAAAAGGCCTCTTTCCCAGGGTCGTTTAAAGGTGGCATTGTGCGGTAAACGGTTAAAAGGCAAAATTGAAGATGTCGCAACCATTCAACCACAGAAAGGTAATCTTTAATTTACAAATAAAGCAAGTGTGCAAATTTTACAGAAAGTATTAAAAACGAGAAACAATGTGGCTTCCACCTTTTTTAACCCTTTACCACACAATTCCGACTTTTAACGACCTTGAGAAAGAGGCGTTTTGAAAAAATTGTGTGAAAAGGAGAAAATGCTGGTAACCAGCATTTTCTCCTTTTCTCACAATGTTTTCTGCCTTACCCAAAACATAGTTCAATTTTTGATTCACTTTTATTTTGTCATCTGCAAATGCTTCCAATTTGGACAGGTCCAAAATTCTGTCATTTGGTAAAGAGTTAAAAGGCATTTACCAAGTATCCAGTTAGCAGATATAAACCATAGGTGTTAAAATCAATGTCTTAGGTTATTATCAAATTACCCTCTATTCAACATTTGACAGCTGAAACTATGTAGAATTGTAAATTATGGGGTAGTGCAAATTTTCCGTGGTAAAACAGGATGAATTATATAGAGATTCTGTTTTGAATGAGGCTGTTATGGGAGCTTTCTGTGGCATTCAAAATGTTCCAGTGTTTGAGGCAATGCTGAAGCCACTGAAGTTTACCTGTATTTATATAATTACTATGTATTTAGTTTTGAAAGCTTTGTATATCACTTTAAGGTTCTGTATACATCTTTTAACTCTTTACCAAACGTCAAAATTTCAGACTGGTCCAAACCAAAAGCATTTGCAGACCACAAATTTAATGTTGCTCAAAAACTGAAATTTGCCTTTGGATGGGTAGAAAACATAGTGGTTACCAGTAGTAGTAATCATTTCTGGTTTTCTTGTTACTCAAACAAAATCTTTTGGAAATGGAACGAATTTACAGTCCAATGAAAATGCCGAATTTGAAAAATCAACAAAATTTCATACCAACGAAATTATATGAAACCACTGTATTGTGCAAAAGAAACTCCCGAAAAATATTTATAGGTGCACTTGCCGACACAACATAAGTGAAATAATGTGGAAAATGGAGATAAACACAAAACTAACAAACAAACATACTTTTATCTACAGAAGAAAATGAAAGACAACTTTGTTATCTGGACAAAGTATCTCTATACATGAAAAACAATAGAAACATGTCAGAATATTGCACTTTTATGTTTTGACAAAAAAAATTAATATCTCCCTTTAAAGGTAATAGGTAACCGAGGAACCATTGAAATAAACCCTAGATTAATGATGCAGAAAGAGTCAACAGTACAAGGTCTTAATTTATGGAACATGCTCTGTGTAAGTTGGACTGCAATGGTTGCATATCATGGTGTTGTGTGCTTTTCCTGGATTAATAATTAAACTCTTTACCAGACTAGTCTATTTTGAAATTGTTTGAAATTGACAATTATTAATGTTATTCAACTGCATGAGAGTTTTCTTCAAAAGAGAAGAAAAAAGTGGGAGAAAAGAAGAAAAGCATTTTCTTTTTTTCCTGTGATATTTTTGAAAGCCCCTTTCCCCAGGGTCATTAAAACACATAATTGTTTGGTAAAGGGTTGAATACTAATATTTAACCCTTTACTGCACAATGCCACCTTTTAACAACTCTGGGAAAGAAGCCTTTTGAAAACATTGTGGGAAAAGGAGAAAACACCAGCATTTTCTCGTTTCCCACAATGTTTTCCTCCCTATCAAAGAAAAATTGCACCATTTGAGCCACACTGGAATTGTCGTCTGCAAAGGCTTTCAGTTTGGGCAAGGCTATGGTTTTGTTGTCTGGTAAAGGGTTAAATGTTTGCACCTCTAACAAAGACTTATTATACTACATGTACATGCAAATCCATTATTGCTACTTTGGGCAAATTCTTCTTTTACAAAAATCTTTTCAAGATTTGTCTGCTTCAAGACAAAACAAGTAGTCTGCCTGTGGTGATGTATAAACCCTTTGCTATGTGATTGTGTGTTTATACTACCCAGACAAAGAATGCTTTTGTAAACATTGTGAATAAAGGAGAAAATGCTGATAACTAGTTGATCAACCCCATGTTCAAAATATCCAGTTGCAATATCAAGATGGTGTTTGTTTTTCACTAACAGACAGTGCAGATCTAAGATTAGTTGCATGTTTTGTGCAGAATGATCTTGATCTACATAGGTGCCAAAAGGACCTAAAGCTAATCATAGGGCTTTAACCCTTTACCGCACAATCCCGACTTTTACGACCCTTAGGAAGAAGGCATTAGAAAACCATTGTGGGAAAAGTAGAAAATGTTGGTAACCAGCATTTTCTCCTTTTCCATGATGTTTCCTACCCTTTCAGACGAGAAATCATCATTTAAACTACATCCACTTTGTTGTCTGCAAATGCTATTAATTTGGTCAAGCCCAAAATTTTTTCGTCTAGTAAAGGGTTATGGGATATTGCAATTTTAAGACTTCTGTAGGCAGCATAATGAAATGGCCCAAGAGGTGTAAACCGAAGACCAGCCTATGGATTCTTTGCAGTCTGATCATTATTTACACAGTGAAAGGTCTTTGCAGCCTGATCTTGATCTACACAAACTGCAGGCTTTGTGCATTCTGATCTTGATCTAGACAGCCTGCAAAAGTAATTAAGGTTGTGCTTAGATTAGTACTCAGTTGTTTTATCTAATTAATTACTAATAGCATGTTCATATAGGTAGTTGGCAACCGTGGGACAGTGGAGATTAATCCGCGAATCACAATGCATAAAGAATGCATGATAACTGGTATGTCATTGATGAATACAGCCACACAGGTACTTGTTCATAATGTAGTCTAGCTCAGTTTTCAATTTTAGAATTTGACCAAATTGAAAACATTTGCTGAAGCATTTACAGATGACAAATTAAATGTAGCGCGTTTAGATTTATCGCAGAAAGGGATTAAAAGTGCAAAAATGAGAAAATGCTGGGATTGTTTCTGGAAGGGTTATAGACAATTCTAGCACATAGAACATTTGGAACACAGAAGTTAAACAGCATTTTTTTTTCCCACACTGTTTTCAGACACCTTCTTCATAGGGTCTTCTTTCATAGGATTGTTTGGTAAAAGGTTTATTTGTTGTCTGCAAATACTGTACTTTCACTTTGGACAAATCTGAAATTTTGTCATCTAGTAAACTGTTTTTAGGATTTACATGATTAAATAAATAAATATAAAAAAACATAAGCTCTACTCCTATACTACTGAGATATGAATTATATGTTTTCTGTGTTTTTTTCTATAAACTGTGGTGAAAGCCTAATTATTTTATTTTCAAGACTATGTTGATGGGAATGTGTCACAGGTCAGTTTGTACATATCCAAGATCATGGTTTGTATTCACCAACCATGCTTTAGGAATATTCTTAGACTAATTATACATTTAGACAGTAACTCAACTTCTGATTGGCTAAACCAATTGGGTAAGCCAATCAGAAGTTTTGTTACTTTCAGATTAAAAAATTCTAGGAGTGTTCTTGAGATTGGTTGATGAATCTGGACCCAGGCTGCATGTTCAGTGCCATCTGATCTTGATCGGTATTGCCCTGTAAGTTTACTTCAGCATCTGAATTTCTTAGTAAATCTTTAATGAGCAGCAGTGCATTGTACAAGGCAAGTACTCATATAATGTGGATTCAGTTTTCCTAAAAACAAGCTGAATCTTGTGCTAGAAAAAACGAGCTGAATCATGTGCTAGAATCTTCCTCTGAGGTGCAGAAGATTTAACCACAGCAAGCAGACTGCACAGGATGACGTGGCTCAACTCTTTTTGCAGATGCATTATATTTTTTTTTACAGAGTACAACTGAAATCTATTGTAGGATGAGTGGGCAGAATTGCATCTTGGGGTAGCTGAGGGAATCCAATCAGGCTGGCTGGTTCCCTACATCAATAAAGAGTATAGCCTTGATGAAGCATCGCAAGCCCATGAAGATATCATCAATGGGGGACCAGCACTAGGAAGAAGAGTATTTGTTTTATAACTAAAAGACTGAATATTAGACGTTTTGTAAAGAAATGACATTAAATAATTTTGCTTTTCAGTCATTTCTCTTCTGCTTAACCTTTTACCAGATGAAAGAATTTTAGCTTTTGTCCAAATTGAAAGCATTTGCTGATGACAATTTCATTGTGGTTCAAACAGTGCATTTTTTTAGCTCACCTGAGCATGAAGTGCTCATGGTGAGCTATTGTGAACGTGCTGTGTCCGTCGTCCGTCGTGAGACGTCCGTCGTCCGTCGTCAACTTTTCACCTTGTGTACGCTCTAGAGGCCTCATGAAACTTGGTCAGAATGTTTGTCTTGATAAAATCTCGGACGAGTTCGAAATTGGGTCATGTGGGGTCAAAAACTAGGTCACTAGGTCAGATCTTAGAAAAACCTTATGTACACTCTAGAGGCCATATTTTCCGTCCAATCCTCATGAAACTTGGTCAGAAAGTTTGTCTTGATAAAATCTCAGACGAGTTTGAAATTGGGTCATGTGGGGTCAAAAGCTAGGTCTCTAGGTCAAATCTTCGAAAAACCTTGTGTACGCTCTAGAGGCCACATTTTCCGTCAGATGCTTGTGAAATTTAATCAGAAAATTTGTCTTAATAAAATCTCGGTCGAGTTCGAAATTGGGTCATGTGTGGTCAAAAACTAGGTCACTAGGTCAAATCTTTGAAAAACCTTGTGTACGCTCTAGAAGCCACATTTTCAGTCCAATCCTCATGATACTTGGTTGGAATGTTTGTCTTGATAAAATCTGGGACGATTTTGAAATTGGGTCATGTGGGGTCAAAAACTAGGTCACTAGGTCAAATCTTAGAAAAACCTTGTGTATGCTCTAGAGGCCACATTTTCAGTCAGATACTTGTGAAATTTGGTCAGAATGTTTGTCTTGATAAAATCTCGGATGAGTTTGAAATTGGGTCATGTGGGGTCAAAAACTAGGTCACTAGGTCAAATCTCCGAAAAACCTTGTGTACGCTCTAGAGGCCACATTTTCAGTCAGATGCTTGTAAAACTTGGTCAGAATGTTTGTCTTGATAAAATCTCAGACGAGCCCGAAAGTGGGTCATGTGGGGTCAAAAACTAGGTCACTAGATCAAATCTTAGAAAAACTTTGTGTAAACTCAAGAGGCCACATTTTCAGTCAGATACTTGTGAAATTTGGTCAGAATGTTTGTCTTGATAAAATCTGGGACAAGTTCGAAATTGGGTCTTGTGTCAAAAACTAGGTCACTAGGTCAAATCTTAGAAAAACCTTGTGTGTGCTCTAGAGGCCACATTTTCAGTCAGATACTTATGAAATTTGGTCAGAATGTTTGTCTTGATAAAATCTGGGACTAGTTTGAAATTGGGTCATGTTGGGTCAAAAACTAGGTCACTAGGTCAAATCTTTGAAAAACCTTGTGTACGCTCTAGAGGCCACATTTTCAGTCAGATACTTGTGAAAATTGGTCAGAATGTTTGTCTTGATAAAATCTGAGACAAGTTCAGATTTGGGTCATGTGTTGTCAAAAACTAGGTCACTAGGTCAAATCTTCGAAAAACCTTGTGTACACTCTAGAGGCCACATTTTCAGTCAGATACTTGTGAAATTTGGTCAGAATGTTTGTCTTGATAAAATCTGGGACGATTTTGAAATTGGGTCATGTGGGGTCAAAAACTAGGTCACTAGGTCAAATCTTAGAAAAACCTTGTGTGCTCTCTAGAGGCCACATTTTCGGTCAGATACTTGTGAAATTAGGTCAGAATGTTTGTCTTGATAAAATCTTGGACAAGTTCGAAATTTTTTGTCTTGATGATATCTCGGATGAGTTCAAAATTGGGTCACATAGGGTCATAAACAATGTCATTGGGTCACATTGAAGAAATACCTTTTGGGCACTCTAGAGGCCACAATTCTAGCTAAATTGACCTGAAAATTGGTCTACATATTTGACTTGATGGTATCTCTGATCAGTTAGAAATTGGATCTCATAGGGTCATAAACTAGGTCACTGGGTCAAATTCAAGAAATGTATTGTGGGCACTGTAGAGGCCACAGTTTTTGCTCAACTGACCTGAAAATTTGTCAGCATGTTTGACTTGATGATATTTTGAATGGATTTGAAATTGGACCACATAGGGTCATAATCTAGGTTACTAGGTCAGATTACAGAAACCCCTTGTGGGCACTCTAGAGGCGGCAATTCTTACCCAATTCACCTGAACCTTGGTCAACAAGTTTGTTTTGATGTTTCGGATGAGTTTGAAATATGGTCACATAGGGTCATATACTAGATCACCAGGTCAAATTGAAGAAAGACATTTTGGACACTCCAGAGGCCACATTTTCAGCTCAGTGGACCTGACAGTTGGTCAGAATGTTTGTCTTAATAATATCTCAGATGAGTTTTAAATTGGATCATTATGACCCTGGAGTGAAATTTGGCCTATTGACTCAGGTGAGCGATCCAGGGCCATCATGGCCCTCTTGTCTTTGATAGGGTAGAAAACATTGTGGGAAAAGGAGAAATGCTGGTTACCAGCATTTTCTCCTTTTCCCATAATGTTTTCAAAAGCTTTTCTTCTCAGGGTCGTTAAAAGTCGGGATTGTGTGGGAAAGGCTGAAGCCTTGACCAAACAAAGAAATTCTAGACTCATCTGCTTTGAAGTACTTGCAGACGACAATCAAATGAGGCTGTATTTGGCTGTGATATAGGGTAGAAAATATTGTGGGAAAAGGAGAAAATGATGGTTACAAGCATTTTCTTCTTTTCTCATAATGTTTTCAAAAGCCTTCTCCATCATGGTTGTTAAAACCAGGGATTGTGTGATAAAGGGTAAACCTATTACCTCCTGAAACAAGTTTGCAGCAGATGACTTTGAAAACATCCTTGTAAAATATTATGGATGTATAATTCATGAATTTACACTTGACTACACAATCCTGACTTTTATTTACCTTAAGGTGAAATGTTTTTGAAAACATTGTGGAAAAGAGAGAAAATGCTTGTAACCAGTTTTTGTTTTTTGTTTTGTTGTTTCAACAACTTGCTCCTTCCTTAAAAAAGTTTGCAATAGATTACTTTGAAAACATCCTGATAATTGCAGATAACCATTATGACTTAAGGTCAAATGCATGTTAAAAAAATATTGTGGCAAAAGAAGAAATTTACTTGCCAAGAGCAATTTCCCATTTTGGCCTCAACGTTTTCAAAACTGATCTTTTGTACAACCAAAAAGAGGTCATATACAGGCAACAATGTTTTAACCCTTTAGTACACAATCCCCACTTGTAACAAACCTTAGGAGGAAGCCTTCTGAAAACATTGTGGGGAAAAAGGGAATGATTAGAGCCACATTTAATCTGTTGTCTGCAAATGCTTTCAAGTTGGACTGATCCAAATGTTGTTGCTTGCTATAGAGTTAATATGTAAACATTTGGGGAATATCAGATATGACTGTACTTGTATTTTTATATACCGGTACTTGTATATACCTGCAGGGCTGTGTTGTGTAATATTCCTAACTGTATGTTAGCAATGGTCTTTCAGTTATAATTATTTAGATCTCTTTTAACCCTTTGTCTGATTTTGAAATAATTCACACATGTGTGCGCCTTGATGAGACAGCATGCAAGATGGAGATTTGAAATGTCAAGGTCGCATTAGCAGTCAAGGGTCACATGCTCTTAAATCATGTCTGCCCCACGTCTCTTGAGCCCCTGGTCTAATTTTGAAATATATTTTACATATCTTTGCACCTTGGTGAGAAAGGGTGCAGAGCAGAGGTTTCAGACGCTCCAGGGTCAAACTCAAAGCAGGGGGTCAAGGTTCACATGCTTTTGAAAGCTTCCTTTTGGGCATATGTTGCTTTGCTTTTTGGACCTCTTGTTGACCCCATACCACACAATCCTTTCTTTAGGAAGAAGCCTTCTGAAGACAATGGTGGTAACCAGCATTGTCTCCTTTTCCCACAATGTTTTCTACCCTATGAAATACAAAGTCCATCATTTTAGTCATATTAAATTTTCGTCTGCAAATGTTTCCAATTTGGACAAGTCTACATTTTTCTCCTGTGGTAAAGAGTTAAAGATAGTATTTTAGTCACAGTCAAAGATAGTTGTGATTTGTTTGTGAACTTGAAATATATAAAAACTTTGTTCGGTATTTCTCATAAGACTCTTGAGTTGTTAGGATTTTATATTTTCACTTCCGAAGATTTGTTAAGGATTCAAAATTTACTGTAAATTATTATATATGTATACTTAAAGTTATACATGCAGCATAATCAGTATTGATGCATCTGTGTCATAAATAAATGGTGCTATTTGAAATTCAGACCTTGGTTCTTATTGTTGATTGATTGATGGATTGGATGGTGTTCTAGGCCTCTTTCAGTCATATCACAGTGACAGCTCACATATTCATGTATGTCTTGGTTTTCACCAGTACTAGGCTTGGGCCCTGAGGTGTCTTGCCAAAGGACACTCCCATGAAAAACCCAGATCTTCCAGTAAAGATTAAATCCAGGGCCTTCAGATTATGAGTCCTACACTTTACCACTGAGCCACGCAAGATTCCTGGTTATTGTTGTTATCATTTATTATCATGATCTTAGAAATATGAGGGTCATTCAATATATAATGCAACCTGTTAAATAATTTCCAAAATAAATAAATGAATATTTTAAGATAGTTGCCGTTCTACATTCCTTCAAGTAATATCCTTTGTTTTCAATGACAGACTTCTACCTCTTTGTCAGGTTATCTATATCCGTTGCTATGCAACCATTCTCCAGTGCTTTCACCCTCGTGGCCACGGTGGATTCAAGCCCCTCTAATCATTATGGCGAATACCCCTCATATCCTCCTTTAGTGTGGGAAAAAGATCAAAGTCACGTGGACATATGTCCGGGGAATTAGGAGAATGGTCCAAAGTTTCCCACTCATACCACCCTAGCAATGACGTCAGCCTGTCTGCGCCGGGCAGTGTTGTGTTGTTATCCAGAAGTATTGGACTGGCTGCCAAAAGGTCTCCTTCTACGAATCGCTTGTCTAAGCATTCTTTTAATATAGTCTACATAGTATTTCCCATTAATGGTTTAACCACTCTTAACCTTGTGACTAGTTAGAATTCCATGTCTGTTTTATGCAAAATTCATTAACCTTTTCTGTGTAGACTGAGTTCTTCTATACTTCCGACCTCGAGGAGCTTGGTGCTTGCTGCTTGCTTGATTGTCTCTTCAGTTCCAGTTCATATGACTTCACCCATATTTCGTTGATAGCAACAATTCTTGATTAAAAGTCTTGTCCTGATGAATTGCTGGTAAGCTGTGAAAGGAGATGGGTGGCAACTTTCAATTCTACTTGATCCAACGTCAAATGATGTGGCACCCACCTGGCAGAAACCTTTCTCATTTTCAAACTGTTCATAAAATAGTATGAACTGACCCGACACTTATTTCCAGCTCATGAGCCATTTTTTCGCATGTAATCCTTCTGTCAGATTTCAACAAACTTTTTAATTGTTCAGTGTTATAATTGTCTGTAGCCATTACAGTTCTATCTGCTCAGTGGGCATCTTGAACACACTCCCTGCCATTTTTGAACTCGTTCACAGTAGTATGTAAATTGGGGTTCAGGTGCACACCTATTTCTTTTCTAGGGCATAACCATAAATCTAACCACAAAACCCGTTTTGCCATTCCATTTTTATGATTAAATTTTAATCATAAAAACCTGTTTCCTAATGGACACAACCAACCACTAACCCTTAAAAAAAATCATATACATGTAACCATATGTGTGCTCAAAATAATTTATAACTACAAACACACATTAAAAAACCTCTTTTATAATTATTTTAAAGTAATTTCAATTTTTTTCAGCCACTAAAAATTTTTTTGATTTCAGGCAAACCTACTTAAAGGGCCCCATATGCCTTGTGCTGCAGCGGGGGCTTTAAAAAATTGATTTTAAAGTTAAGTAATTATTATCTATTATATAAAATGCCGGTGTTGAATAATTGTGATTGGCGTGTATTGCAGAAGATTATGAGAGTTCAAATATATAAAATTGAATTTTCACATAAAATCAAACGGCAAGAAATAATAAAATATTTACCCCAATATATAAATAAAGATTATCTTTATTCGTTAGGAAAACTAAAAACTGCTATTTATTATGAATATAGTAAACATAGAGTAGAAGAATCTAATTATGACACGACTATTTTCGTGGGTTGGCCACGACAGACTAGAAATGAGTTTTGTGATACAGGAGATCCTCTTTTTATAGGTATAAGAATTCCATTTGACCAAAGTAATAAATTTTTAGCTCCACTGGCCGAAGGCCAGCGGGCTTATGTCATGGCCCGGTGTCCGTCGTGCGTCCGTGCGTCCGTCCGTCCGTCCGTCTGTCCGTGCGTTAACTTTTATTTCAAACATCTTCTTCTCTGAAACTACCCATCCAATTTTCATGAAACTTCACAGAAATGATCCTGCCATGGTCCTCTTCAGAATTCCTTGAAAGAATTTGATTCCTTCAAAAACTCTGGTTGCCATGGCAACAAAACTGAAAAATATTGGAAATCTTTAAAAATCTTCTTGTCTGAAACCATAAGGCATAGGGCTACCAAATTTGGCATGTAGCTTTATGTAGTAGACCTCTATCATGTTTCTTGAAATTATAGCCCTGGGGTCAAAATTGGCTCTGCCCCAGGGGTCACAAGTTTTACATAGGCTTATATAGAGAAAACTTTAAAAATCTTCTTGTCTGAAACCATAAGGCAAAGGGCTACCAAATTTGGCATGTAGCTTTATGTAGTAAACCTGTATCATGTTTCTTGAAATTATAGCCCTGGGGTCAAAAGTGGCTCTGCCCCAGGGGTCACAAGTTTTACATAGGCTTATATAGAGAAAACTTTAAAAATCTTCCTGTACCTAGCCATAAGGCCTAGAGCTACCAAATTTTGCATTTAGCTTGATCTAGTGGGGGTCTACCAAAAGTGCCCAAATTATAGTCCTGGGGTCAATTTGGCCTCATGCTGGGGGGGGGGGGGGGAGGGGGTTTCACAAGATTTACATAGGCTTACATAGGGAAAACTTTTAAATCTTGGTGTACATAGCCATAAGGCTTAGGCTACCAAATTTTGCATAATTATAGCATTATCTAGTGGACAACTACAAAGAGGGCCCAAGTTACAGCCCTAGGATCAAGTTTGGCCCTGCACCAGGGGTCACAAGTTTTACATGGGTTTATGGAGTGAAAAGTTCAGAAACCGTCTTGTTACTAGCCATAAGGCCAAGAACTCCCAAATTTGGCATGTTATTCTTCTAATACACATATTCCCCATTTAGTCCGAGTGTAGCCCTGGGGTCAAAGTTTTATAAGGGCTTATATAGTGAAGACTTCTCTTCATGGTTTATATTTATAAGCCAGTGGAGCGATACAGGGCCATCGTGGCCCTCTTGTTTAGTGTTTATGACAACGCTTTAATTAATTTGATTAAAAATGGTGATAGACCACCACAGCCTAGTAATTATAATTTATACCCATTGTTAACATTTAAAAATATTCATCCTGCGGAGCATTTTTCTTTTACTTCCTTCGTAGCAGAAAACGAAGATTATTGGTATAGTCTAGTTTTACTTACTAGAAGTGAAGGTTATGATCTTCATTCACCTATTGATGTGGGTAGAGATGAAGAATATGAAGAAGAATATGTATCAGATGAAGAATCTGATGTATTAGACGAAGATATGCCACACAAACCAACATTTCCTGAAAAAGAATGTGCAATTTGTATAAGTAATAAACCAAATATACTTTTTTGTAATTGTGGACATATACCACCAATATGTGATAGTTGTGATAAAATAAAACCATTAAATAAATGCCCAATGTGTAGAACAAAATGTGATATAAAACGTAAAATATAACTTTTTTTTTACAAAGTTACTTATAATTTTTAACAGGGAATATCGGGGGACGTATTTATCCGAGCATAAATTCTGTGAACCCCAAACACAGAGAGTCTTAAACTTTGATATTCCTGACTTAACTAAATAATGTTGAAAAACGTTAAACTAAATCAATCATAGATAAGGCGTGTCATGACACTACCACGATATAAACCATTTTTTCATGCCTCCTTACCGAAAACGAAAGAGGAAGTTATTTAGTGCACAACCCTTTAACTTTCGCTTAACACACCAAAAACTGAAAATGGTAGTATATTATAATATCAACAAACATTTTTACCCTGTTTTTTTTTTTTTTTTTTTCTTTTTTTTTTTTTTTTTTGTTTAACGTGTACAATAATTGTATAAAATACTTATTCTGTTTTTAAACAGCTGCCTTACAATATTGTGTTTTTAATGTGTAAGAAATGTATTGATGTGGTATTAACTTACGGACTGTTAGGTCACGCCAGAGGTTACCATGTTGTTAGTGTTAGCTAACTTACGGGCTGTTAGGCCTCGCCAGAGGTTAGAATTTTTTGGTATTAACTTACGGGCTGTTAGACCACGCCAGAGGTTACCATGTTGTTAGTAAAAACATTCTTACAAAATCAAAGATACAACAAGGAAGTAAGACTGCTTTATTATCATAAATAAAAATCATATTTTATACAATTTCCATATACAGTTCATTTTTTAGAAAAAACAAAGCAAAAAAATTATTAATATCATAATATACTACCATCATCCTCAAAAGTCCAGTCTAAAGTAATATTATATGTGTATACACATTGCAAAATGTTAGACAAAGTTGTGAAATACTATACCACGTAAATATTTTAAATATTTAACCCTTTACCGGGTTAAAACTTTTTTTTACAAGTCTAACTCTGTTAGTCAAATACGCGTTTTTCGCGTTGGGGTTGGTAGATCTAGTTATACAGTTTATAGTGTCGCATTGATTTACTTCTAGAGGCTATGGAAAAACTACACAACTGCAATTTTCTCGTGCTTTTTTTATTATGGAGTAGCCGACCTGTTCAACCCCGTTTATGACTATGCTGACTTTTACCTCTTCTGGCAAAAACCTATTGCCTTCAGCAACCATTAAAGTCCCTTCTTGTAATTCTACCTGAGGCCGCCATACAATAACCTCCTAGCCCATGATCCCTTCCCGTGCTTCCATTGCCGAAAGAAAACTCGTAATTACCATCTCCTAAAGGTCCTTGTTCCTCGGCACACACCCCTTATAATAGGTTTAGGACCTATGAGAGAGGCAAGCGACACTTTTTTATCCACATAGGATTTTGTTGCTAAATCTCTTTCTTCTACTGGTGCTGCAGAGTTTTTTTTATAGAAAAACCTTGAAGATCCACATTGGCTACCGCTGTAAAACTTCCATCCAGATTTTTTACAATAGCACCACCGTTATCGACGTAATTTTTATTGGCAGCGGCGCTGCGATCTATAGGGTTTGGTAGGCCAGTAATCGGGTGACCCCTCATATCTATTTTACCAGCCATTGAAAAAGATCCGTCTTGGTTTTTGGTTAAAGTGTTTTCACCCGCGGTAGCCGCCTCAATGATGGTATGTACGTAAAACTTATTTGCGGCTTGTTGATTTTCTATGGGCGTTCCGACGTTGGAAATTCTCCTCCCATCCACAGAAACGTCACCAGTTGCCATATACCCGTCAGGTCCGTAAATAAAAGCTCGATTGGCAATATCCACATAATTTTTAGTTGCAACATCTTGTGGTTCTGCAGGTTCTATAACGTTCGTTAAAGTATACCCCTGCATATTTATATCTGCAACAGCAGAAAAGCCACCATCTTGTTGTTGTACTATTGCTCTACCGCTTGTATCCACATAATTTTTAGTAGCAACTTCATTCGGTTCTGTTGGTTCCTTAACATTTTTTATAAGATTATAATTCATGTTTAAATATCCTTGTACATTGTATCCTCCATTTTCATCTAACAACCGAGTGTTAGAGTCAACATAATTCTTTGTGGCAACATCTTGAGGATTTACTGGATTACTAACCCTTGTTAATGTGTTACCATTCATATTTATAGAACCGCTAACAGCAGTTGTTCCATCTTTTCGTAAAAAATTATTATTTATGTAAGCGAGTGACACACCATCACCAGTTGTTTTAACATCATCCATTCTTCCAAATTTATCAACAGGCATTTTTTATATTGCTAAAAAAGTTTATTTAAAACATTTTGAAATTTATTACCCGAGCATAACTCTTTAAGAATGTATAAACGTAAATGTCCACAGAATACTGCTCCAACATGTTGTAATTGATCACTATTATAATGTATTGGACTTTTTAGGTACTCTTGAATTTCAATAGGTGGTTGTATACCATAACTATCAAAATAAATTTTAGTTTTACCGTTTTTATACCAAGCAACCCAATGTGTACCAGACCAAATTGTGTCATCAAGATTTAATATACCACATTCCTTTTTTCTACACTTTTTCGGTAGAGTGTTTCGTAAAAATACTCCCCTAAAATTCCTTATTTTTAATTTTTTTGCGGTATCTTCCAATTCTAAATTGTTTAACGGTTTGTTTGGTAAAATTATGTTATCAATTGCAATATGTAGCATTTTTTTATATTTAAATATTTACAATGGCATTATTATCAACCCATGAATTAAACTCGTCAGGGTAACCTTTCCATTTTACTAGAGATTTCTTTTTTCCTTTCTTAATAACCTTTTCTATCCTATACAACTCTTGACTAGTTTTTTGCAACTCAGGTTCATAAAAGGTACCTTTTATTTCTTCTCCATTAAGATCTACAATTTTATATGTTACAGGTGATGTATATTTTACTTCAGAAACTGTAAAACCTCTTCAGTCCATCTAGTGGTATAACCTTTCTCAAAAGTCTTTTTCTTTTTACTTATCCTTACTTTGTCTCCAACGGAAAACTTAGGTTTTATATCTCTTATTTCAAGATGATCAGGGTAAAGAGTTTTCCAAACTTTGGTTTCATTTTCATTTTTACTAGCATTTACTGGTGTCATCTTAATAGAAGAATGCCTCGTGTTATTATATTCTTTAACGAGATCTGGTAACACGTCAATGTAAACTTTTGTGGAGTGGGCAGAGAAATACTTCCACATTTTTTCTTTCATTTTTCTAATCCATCTCTCAACCACGCTAGACTTTTCCTCGTTTTCAGTGGAATATAATTCAATCAAGTCTTTAACTTCTTTGTTATAAAACTCTTTACCCATATCCACACACATTTTATCAGGTTTTCTTTCCTTAAAAATACTCTTTAATGCAACAGAAACAGATTTTCCTGTTTTGTCTTTTAATGGTACTAGGTAACCGTATTTTGAAAATATGTCAGTGACAGCAAGAAGATATTTGGCACCAGAATTAAATTTAGAAAATGCTTGCATGTCTACTAAATCTGCAGCCCATATCAATACCGTTTACTCTAACTCTCCTTTTCTTAAATTTTCTTTTTACGGGTTTGTGTAATTCTTCCGATGAATTTATTAATTTTTCTTTTAATTCCCATACCAAATTTAGCCTTAGTCCCTATTAATGAGGAAACTAACCCTCGTTCCATTCTTTCCTTAATAGAAGGATTGTGGATTCCTTTTAACTCTTTTTAACATATTTTTATCACAAATAGCATTTCTGGTAGCCGTGTCATTATGTTTAAGATAACAAACATCGTGATGGTATGCTGCTTTATCAACACGGTTTATTGGTTTTGACCATTCTCTTGGGGTTAAATCAGGGTTGAGTCTTTTTTTTTAATTTAGTACCAGGTCCCGTAAAATTATGCCCAGGTAGATGCATTTCAACGGGTAAATTATTTATAACTTTATTAAGTAATGAACCACCTTCTTGTTGTTTAATAAATTGAGTTTTAGTTGTTCCACATTCTACACATTTTCCACGTTTCATATTTCTACCATTTTACTAACTGCATATTCTATATTGGTTGTAATCGGTACGTTTTTAGATTTAAGCGCAGTACATTTTTTTTTTATATAATATTATAAAAACTTATATAAAATGGACATTGTAAATTTATCATGGAACAAAGTAGTATCAAAGAGATTTAATCACCCTCTTCTACCAAAAAGTATTAAAGGGGTAATAATGGGTAAATCAGGATGTGGTAAAACCACCCTTTTACTTAACCTTTTGTTAAGACCAGAATGGCTTGACTATGATAATCTATGCGTTTTTGGCAAAAGTCTGTTTCAACCAGAATATCGTATACTTAAAAAAGCCTTCGAGGAGAAATTACCAAAATCACTTATCTTAAGGTTGTTTAATATTCGAGATGAGATACAAGATTTAAATGTTCCTCCGACAGCGTTGATTGAAGAATGGGTTAAAACGGTTAAAAACAAATCTGATATAAATTGTAATTTTTTTGAAAGTGTTGGAGATGTACCTGATCCGAGAGAGTTAAACTCAGAAAACAAAAATTTAATGATTTTTGATGATTTACTTTTAGAAAAACAAAGTAAGTGCGAGTGCTACTACATTCATGGAAGACATAGTAATGTTGACTGCTTTTACCTACCACAAAATTATTTTAAGTTACCGAGGCAGACTATTAGAGAAAACGCAAATTTTATTTGTTTATTCCATCAAGATCTTAAAAACATGAATCATATCTATAGCGATCATGTAGGGGATGATATGTCTAAAGAGGAGTTTCGTGAATTTTATAAAAAGGGTTGGGAAAGTCCTCATGGTTTTGTTGTCATTGATTTAACCGGTAAAAAAGATAATGGAAAGTACAGAAAAGGCTTTGACAACTTTTATATACCTAAATCAGTATCAAAAAATTGAAAAATATATTTTTACACACATAAATAATATTTTTAGTAAATAAAAAAATGGAAGATCTTTTAAAACAGATTGTAAAAAATACGGAACATAAAACGCCATTTCAGATTATAGTGAGTGACAACAAAACACGTTTTAGAACTAGGTTTACCCCTCCAATTCAACTAGAAAAGGATAAAAAATATGAAATAGCGTTAGTAAACCCTGAAACTTACTATTCTTTTCCAAATATTGATGAAACAAACAACACTTTCGTTTATTCTCCAGACAATGGTGGCACATGGGTTAAAATAAAAATACCTGAAGGAAGTTATGACCTTGTTGATATTAATGATACCATTCACCAAGAAATGAGGAAAAAAAGGTCATTACGATATAGTTAATGAAGAGTATTATATTAACATTTCTGCAAACACTAATACCCTAAAGTCTGTCCTTACCCTTGAAAACGGTTATCAAGTAGATTTTAATCAACCAAACACCATTTCCAAAGTATTAGGATTTACCCACGCTAAATATACACAAGGACTTCATGAATCAGAGAATGTATTAAATATTCTTAGTATAAACAGCCTGCTCGTTAGCATAGATATTTTTTCAGGAAGTTATGTTAATGGTTCAACAAAAAACACTATTTACTCTTTTTTCCCAAATGTTTCCCCCGGTTATAAAATAATTGAGTCACCGGTTAATTTGGTATACTTACCAATAACATTAGATGAAATACATAACCTTGAGGTAACAATTACAGACCAAGATGGAACATTACTAAATCTTAGAGGTGAGAATTTAACAATCAGATTTCATATTAGAGAAGCAAGATAAATAAAATACATATAAAAATGACAAGTTACACTACTGTTAAAGTAAATATATCAGAAGGGCAAAAGCAAAAACTTCAATCTGCTGTTAAAGGCAATTGCCCAGTAAGTATTCGTTTAGGGCATGAAGATTTACAAGGTAATGATATTATAGCAATTACCAATTCACAAGCAAAAAAGATGGCTAAAGCCTATAAGAATGGTAAAGGTACCACGATTAGAATGAGTGCAAAACAACTTAAACATAATATGAAAATAGAGGGAGGTTTTCTTGGAATGTTGGCTGGATTAGCCTCAGCAGCATTACCTGTCTTAGCAAGGACTGTTTTACCAGCGTTAGGTGTTGGTGCTTTATCTGGTTTAGCCTCATCAGGAGTAGAAAAAGCAATGGGGTCAGGTCTTTACCTTAAAAAAGGGGGATGTGTTTGCCAGTTAGAAACTGATGGAAAAGGGCTCTATTTAGGACCTGCTAAAGGTAAAGGTTTAGAATCTGTTGGTGATGGTTTGTATTTAAAAAAAGGAGGAAAGTTTTACGATGGAAATGGACTTCTTTTAGGGCATAATAGTCCATTTGCAAATATACCTATTTTAGGGGCTATATTATAAATAATTTTTATGACAAAATAAAATGAGCGTTTACAAATTTGGCGTAAAACCTAAGATTACTCAACCAAAAACAATTTATTGGCAACCATTGCAAGACGCAAAACATCCACCTCAAAAAGTAAATACGGTAACTTGGAAAATTTTCAGTCAAGAAAAGATTATACTAAAACCTAATGAAGTAAAACAAATACTATTAGGTTTTGGGTTTATGATGACTAAAGGAGTTGTTTTAACCTCGTTACCGTACTCTTTAAAATTTAAGCGGTGTAGTTTACAAAATGAGATTAACCTCGAAAACGCTAATGATATTATAATTACTATTACAAACAACTCTAACAAAAATGTAACAATTGAGAAAAACGAGTTTTTGTGTCTAGTTTATTACACAATTTAAAAAAAAATCATTCTAATAAAAAATGGAGATGAAAGGAAATATTTATCCAAAATTACCACCTTCAGCCCCAGATATTGAAATGATGCCCCTCAATGACAGTGGCCATTCATACCGTTTACAAAAGATATCTGAGGTACAAAAGTTTCTTGAAAGTGAAGTTCAGAAAAGAGATGCTCTTGCAAAAAAATATTTTAGAACTGCTTATATACAGTCAAACTCCGATATAGCGAATTTCACGGGACCGTCAGATTTAATTCGCTATAAGCATAATTCGCTTTATTGATAGTACGAACTTCGTTATATTTCGGGACTCAAAGGTGGACACATGTACATGCAGTCAAACATTTATTTGGTATTTCGTTTCTAATGAAATTGCTTTCCTTTTTTTGGAATCCATGCTCAACTTGAAACAATCCCAACAAGAACAATTAGCACTCAACAGTACAATGGGGCAGGTAGGAAAAACTAGTAGCCGATTTCGTATTTATTTAATCGAGTGAGCGATGTTAATCATTCAAAACACATTTTATACCGGTAGGAATTGAAAGCATTTGCAGACGACAATTTTCTACTTGTGGCAAATTATACCTTACCACGATAATTATTGATCGATAACGCAGTCAGTTTATGTTGTGTAGATCAACGCCTCTAGCGTCAACGTGTTAACTGGGCAAGCGGGGAGGTGTGAATAACTGACTTGGTAATTAAAGACCCTTAGATGCGACTTCAGTGTAACCAAGGTATTTTCAGTTGAAATGGATATCTGCGGACCTGATTTTTGATTCGCAATATGCGAAAATTCGTTATATCCAAATTCGTTTTAACAATTAATTTTTACAAGGGCGAAAGAAGGTTTTTGCCGGGGAACTGATTTCGATTCGTACTAAGCGATAATTCGCATTATCAGAGTTCGTTATAATTAAGTTTTACTGTAGTGGATAATATTGATACAGTTTTAATTACCATAACAATGGCAAGCGGTGCTGGGGGGATTGGGTTATTGTCAACCTTAGTCGCAATACCAGTTGTAATAGCATTAGAAGCGTCAGCCCTTGTTACTGGTTTAATGAGTGTTGTTGGTAAATATGCAGTAAGCTCCTCAAGAAGTAAAGGTGAGAAACATCAGAAAATAAAAATGATTGCTGATAGCAAACTTAAAACAATATCCACACATACATCAAAAGCCTTAATTGATAATCATATATCTGATGATGAGTTTAAGTTAATTATGGAGGAGTTGGAGAAATATAAAACTATGAAGAATGAGATAAGAACCAAAACTAAAAAGAAGATAACGGCTGAAAATGAAGAAACGTTGATTGAAAGGGGGAGGCAAGAAGCACGTGAGTCCTTTCGGAGGTTGGTGGAAAAGAACAATAAAAGAAATGAGACGAATTAGTTTCCCCAAGTTTAGTTGCAGTTTTTCATACGAGATTAGCAATAACCAATGTGATGGTTAAAACCTTTGTGTTATATAACTACCTATTGCTAAAAACTATGTTGAAAATGAGATAACAAATTATGTTTGTAATATAAAATGTCATTTTTAAAAATCACTGATCCTGCAAAAAGGGACTTAATTGTAAAAGAATATCTTGAGACAAAGAAAAATATTCGGGATAATTTACTAACAGAGAGAACAGGTGAGCAAGTATTGCAAACTGAACTTTCAAAGTTTTTATAAACCTATTACAGAAACACAAAAAGCCGCAACAAAGGAGACCACAGAAGGGCTTAAACCTATTAAAGAGGGTATCGAACAGTTGCCTCAACAGTTGCCTCAACAAAGAGGATATCTTCCTCTTCCCAGCCTATTTCCTAGTTATAGATCACAACCATCAGTCCCTGAAGATCCTGAGGAGGAAATGGGGGCTATATCATTAATAGAAGAAAAAGATGCTGATAAAACAATTGGTATTTATGAAGAAGGAGGAAAATATTATATTGGTAATAAACATTTTTTTTATGATGCAGGTCATAATTATTTTACTATTGGTGATAAAAAATATGAAGCAACGGGTGGATTGTGGGAACTTATTACATCTAACAACCCAAGAAGTAATTATTCTGCTAAAGATTATTCAAACTATACTGAAACCTTGAAACAAACTAGCGCTCTACACCGCGGTAATAACCCAAACAATCCTTACCCCAAAAGCAGTAAAGGACAAAAATGGAAATTTGTTAAACCTATTTGGGAAAGGCTCACAAAAGTAATGTCCTTAAGAGAAAGAAAAATAACTGGAGAAGGAATTGTTATCCCGTGTGACCCTAACGCATTAGTAGAGAGGTTAGACCTGTTGATGGCAAGTAAAGCAGCAGGAAACACAGGTGTGAGAAACGAACTTGTTAGCATATGTGATGAATTAAAAAGGTAAGGTGTTTTAGATTCAAACAGTTATAAAAATTTAATGTCTATACTATAAAAATGATAACGACAAGAAAGCGAGGATTTAAAAGAAAGTATTCATATGGTGGTGCTGGAATCTTTGACAGCATTGCTAACTTTTTTACAAAACTTTTTGCAAGTAATGCGGCTAAACAAATTGCGTCTTCTGCCTTTGATGTAGGAAAGAGTGTTGCTAAGGAAGGAGCAAAAAAAAGCCTTAGAGGCTGGAAAGAGTGCCGCTGTAGACGCAGGAAAGAGGTTAGTTGAAAAGGCTTTGACATCAAAATCTCAAAAAATTTTACAAAAGTATGCCACGAAACCTACAACACAGGATACTCCTACAACACAAAACATTAATACCTTAATAGATGGAAGTGCCATTGCTATTCAAGATTTTGTTAAAAAATTACACAGTGGGTCTGGCATTAAAGTATTACGAAAAAATGATTTAAGTTAAGTAATTAATGTCTATTATTAAAAAGAATGACAAAATTAAAATTTGATCGTATATATTATGCTAAACATAATACATCTAAAATTAACATATTTGGAGCATCTTTTAAACTGGATGAGGACTGTGAAATCCTTACAATTAATGAATCAGAATATGGTTACCAAAAAGCCATTGTAAAGTTTTCTCCTGAAAAAGTAGAGATAATAAAAAAGATTGAGGAAGAGTTAAATAATCATTTAGAAACTAATGGGTTATCTCGAATAACAACTGTGTATGGAAATAGGGTTTACCCCAAAACGAAAAGTTTTTATCCAATAGATAAACTGAAAAGCATTAAACTTAAAGGTGTGTTTGTTGATAATGAAAAAAGACCTTTTCCCCAACTCTGGCTAGAAGTTTAAATTCAATTATAATTTTGATTTAAAAATTATAATTGCATTAATAAAAATAGACATTTTAAACATTAAAGAACCAATTTTAAAAGACGATAGTATTGATGAGTATGAACACTTTGAATATGAGCCAATTACAGGTACCAATCTAAACAACTCCGGAGGAGATATCAGGATTAACATTGAAACCCAAGATCTTTTTACACATCCCTCTGAGTCTTATTTACTTATTATAGGTTAATTAGTAAGAAATGATAATGGTGCAGTTTATAATGCTAGTGACGACATTTCGTTAACAAATAACGGTTTGATGCATCTATTTAAAAATATCAGGTATCAACTTAGCGGCCAAGAGATTGAAAGCATAACATATCCAGGACAGGCTACCACAATGCTCGGTTTGTTAAAATATCTGGATGATTTTTCTAAATGACAGGGGTTAAATCAATTATGGTATAAGGATACTGCACCTCCTGCAGACAATACCAATAGTGGTTTTGAAGTAAGAAGACAGTATATTATACGAGATGCGCTACCACGTGGTACTTTCAGTTTTAGAGTTCCGTTAAAAAATATATTTGGTTTTTGTGAAGATTATAATAAAGTTCTTTATGGAATGAAACAAACTCTTACCTTGACAAGAAATGATGATAATGATGCAATTTTTAGAGATGCTGGTCTTAATGCAGGTCGAGTTAATTTAATTAAAATATCGTGGTTTATGCCTCACGTTATGCCCGCTGATAAGGAGAAGATGGAACTTTATAAATTTATCGAGAAAAAAGAAAAATTTCCAGTTGGATATAGAATGCTACAATGCGACTCTATTGCAGTTCCTCAGTCAACAACATTTACCTGGAGACTTTCCGTTAAACCATCTCCTGAGGTGCCACGTTTTATCATTGTTGGCTTTCAGACTAATAAAAGGGGTAATCAAGCAGCAAATCCATCCATATTCGACAACGTAAACATTAAAAATATTTATGTTATGTTAAATTCCACTAGATATCCTGCGGCTGACTATAATTTGTCTTTCCCTGCTCATCAATTTAGTAGAGCATATGGTGACGCTGCTTTGTTCAGATCTAAGTTTTATAACATGGATGAGTTGGTATCAAACCCTAACATTACCCCTTCAGATTATAAAACCCTTTATCCTCTGTTTTTGTTTGATGTTTCTAAGCAGAGTGAAAGGTTAAAATATTCTGTTACTGATATCCAAATTAAGGCAAATTTTAATGCAAATGTGCTTGCAGACACAGAAGCATATGCTGTTATTATTAGTGATAGATTAATTAACTTTCAGTCTGATGGAAATAAAATGAGTGTAGTGTATTAAGGAATTATGTTCATTATATAAAAATGATAAAGATCAAAGATTTAAGAAAAAAAATACTTACAGATAATAATATAAAATTTTACTCTTACTGGGATAAAAAGAAATTAGTTTAGTTGGTGAAAGAACATGGTTTGTTCCCAGAGGAGCCATTTAAACAATGTGAAACACCTATATTAGTAAGGAGCAAAGATCCTAAATTTGATAGATTAAAAACTATTATGCATAATCCTAGAAAAGTTAGTTTAGAGGATGTTGAAACTGAGGAAATAAAAACTTTTCCATCAATTTACAAGGCAGGTAAATTTATAGATCATTGTCCTCAAACGATTTTGAACTGGAATGGAAAAGTTTGGAATAATAAATATAAGATTAATATTCAGTAATTTTATTATGATATAGTCATAATAAAATTGATTTAAGTTTTTTTCTACTATTAAAAAACATGTCACTATTTAGTAAAATTACAAATGTAGCCTGACGGGCCACGTCTTATGTTTACTCCGGAGCACGAAGAGCCGCTGCAGTGGTAATCCCTGAAAGCGTGCAAAGAAGAATATCTGATTTTACTAATTGGTTAACCGGTAATGTGGAGACAAAACAGATACCGCAAGTGTTGGATGAAATTGTTGAAAATGTTAGAGAACATTACCCCCCAAGGCCTGATTTTACAATTAGAAGGGATGCATCTGCATTAAGAAATTTTACAACACAATGTGTAAAAATAGAAATGCCTCAAAAAGGATCAATTATTGAATTTAAAACCCATATTAATTCACAATGGTTTCACTTTGTTATATATGCTGACTTTGAGTCACATATTAAACCACTACACACCGTTGAACCAAATCCAGAAGAAAGTTATACTAAAAAATATCAAAAACATGAGCCATCTGGGTTTTGTTTCTATGTTAAAAGTTTTAATGAAGAAGTTTATAAATCAAGGTTAATACATTATACAGGAAAACAAGCCTCAAAAAAATTTATGCAAAAGGTAATAAGAGAGGTTAAAAGAATTTATAATATTCCAGAGAAAAAAATGATATTTGAGGAAAAAGAACAAACGCTTTTTAATGGGGCGACCGAATGTCATATTTGTAAAAAGGAGTTTACTGCTGATCCTAAAAATGGAAAGGTAAGAGATCATTGTCACTATACTGGAAAATATAGTGGTGCCGCGCATAGTTTGTGTAATATTAAATACCGTAAACCTAGTTTTATACCTGTATTTTTTCATAATCTTTGTGGGTATGATAGTCATTTATTTGTAAAAAATCTTAGTATAACTGAGGGAAATATTGATGTCATCCCTAACAATGAAGAAAAGTATATTAGTTTTACTAAAAAAATAACTGTTGGTCAATATTTTGATGCAAAAGATGGAAAAACTAAAAATAAAACTATTGGCATCAGATTTCTTGATAGTTTCAAGTTTATGGCTTCAAATTTAGAAAGTTTAGCAAGTAATTTGGAAGATCATCAATTTGAAAACTTGTCAACCTTTTATCAAGGTAAATTTTTTTATCTCCTTCGTAAAAAAGATATATACCCGTATGAATATGTAAGTTCAATGAAAAAACTTAAAGAAAAACAGTTACCGCCTAAAGAAGCATTCTACTCTAAGCTTACTCGTGAATCAATTACTGATGAAGACTATAATCATGCAAATCAAGTTTGGAGATTGTTTAAAGTGAAAACACTTAAGGATTATCATAATTTATATGTTAAGTCTGATGTTTTACTTTTAGCGGATATCTTTGAAAACTTTAGGAAAGTTTGTTTTGAAAATTATAATTTAGATCCTGCATGGTATTTCACTGCACCAGGTTTATCTTGGGATGCAGCTTTGAAGTTTACTGATGTAAAATTAGAGTTATTAACAGACCCTGATATGCTTTTAATGTTTGAAAGGGGTATCAGCGGTGGGGTATCTACGATTATCACCAGATACGCAAAAGCAAATAATAAATATATGGGTAAAAAATATGATCCTAATAAACCTAGTAAGTATATTGAGTATTTGGATGCAAATAATTTATATGGTGGAGCAATGAGTAAAAAACTTCCTACTAGTAAGTTTTTTTGGATGACAGAAAAAGATCTAGATAACTGGAAAAAATATTTATGTGTTTTAGAGGTTGATTTAGAGGTACCTAAAGAGTTACATAATTATTGTAATGATTAGCCTCTTGCTCCTGAAAATATCAAAGTAAATAAAGTAGATAAATTAATCCCAAACCTATGGGATAAAACAAAATATGTTATTCGTTGTAAAAACTTAAAACAATGTTTAAGTTTAGGTTTAAAACTGAAAAAGATCCATCGAGGAATCAAATTTAAGGAAAGTGATTGGCTTAAACCTTATATTGATCTTAATACAAAACTTAGGGCTTCAGCAACTAATGACTTTGAAAAAGATTTTTTTAAGTTAATGAACAACTCAGTATTTGGAAAGACTATGGAAAACAGAAGTCGTGTGAATGTTAAACTGGTTACTAATAGAAAGGCTGCAAAAAAGTTAGTTACTAAATCAAATTTTAAACATTGTAATATCTTTGATGAAAATTTAATTGCTATACATATGGGAAAGACAAAGTTACTATTTAATAAACCTGTTTACTTGGGAATGTGCATTCTTGACTTAAGTAGACTTTAATGTATGACTTCCATTATAATTATATTAAACCAAAATATGGTGAAAAAGCTAAACTTTTGTTTACTGACACTGATAGTTTTATGTATGAAATTAAGACTTATGATTTTTATAAGGATATATCTGGTAATGTGGGAAAGAATTTTGATACGAGCAATTACCCTAAAAAATGGCATCCTTCTGGTATACCAGTTGGTAAAAATAATAAAGTATTAGGTATGTTTAAGGACGAATGTGGTGATGAGATTATAGAAAAGTTTGTGGGGTTAAGAGCAAAGTTATATAGTTATAAAATGTTAGATGGTGGTGATAAAAAGAAATGTAAGGGAGTAAAGAAAAATGTGGTTAAAAGAGATATTACTTTTGAGGATTACTTAAACTGCTTGTTAACTAAGCAGGATCAGCATAGAAAAATGAATGTTATTAGAAGTTATCAACATGATTTATACACAGAGGTAATAAACAAGGTTGCCTTAAGTGTGGAAGATGACAAGCGGTTTATATTAGAGGATGGTATTCACATCTTGGCTTGGGGACATCATAGGATTGAGGAATTAAATGAAAATTAAAATATAACTTTGTAAAAAAAGTTATATTTTATGTTTTATATCACATTGTGTTTTACATATTGGACATTTATCTAATGGATTTAATTTATCACCACTATCACATATTGATATATGCCCACAATTACAAAAAAGTTTATTTGGTTTTGAAGAATAGCAAAGAATACATTCTTCTAGTTGAAATATTTCTTCCCCATTAATATATGATAGTTTTTTTGCTTTAAATACTTTATTTAATCTAATTGCTTCATTCCCTGATACCATTCGTCCAAGTATTTCACTAAATTGTGGTGTTGGTACGTCGAAACATATAATGGGGGTAGGAACTACAATGTAAATACGATAATCATTTTTAATACTGCTCATTAATAAATTATCATGAATCACTCTCAAAATACTGCTACTCATAGAATGCGTGTAATGTCTCCTTCCATCTCTAAAATTAAGACACATATTAAATACTTCTGTTTCTTTTTTAAATTTACTAAATTCATAATAGACAGCAGATTTTACTTGATTAAACAAATCCTCATATGTAACATCCTTACCAAAAGTATTTAAATATTTTGGATAAAATTCTACTCTATAAAATTCATTGTATAATAATTTAGGTAAATGCTTAAGTTTGTTTTGTAATGTATTCATTAATTTTAATATAAAACCAGTACTTGTATATACAACACTGGCATTTTATATAATAGATAATAATTACTTAACTTTAAAATCAATTTTTTAAAGCCCCCGCTGCAGCACAACGCATATGGGGCCCATTAAGTAGGTTTGCCTGAAATCAAAAAAATTTTTAGTGGCTGAAAAAAATTGAAATTACTTTAAAATAATTATAAAAGAGATTTTTTAATGTGTGTTTGTAGTTATAAATTATTTTGAGCACACATATGGTTATATGGTTTTTTTTAAGGGTTAGTGGTTGGTTGTGTCCATTAGGAAAACAGGTTTTTATGATTAAAATTTAATCATAAAAATGGAATGGAAAAACGGGTTTTGTGGTTAGATTTATGGTTATGCCCTAGAAAAGAAACAGGTGTGCACCTGAACCCCCAATTTACATACTACTGTTCATCTTGTAACTCGAGATTACAATAGAGCATATGTGCTCCAAGCTTCCTGTAATGCACTAAATATTTCCTCTGCTGTTTTGTTACATAGGTATTCCATCTTTATGAACCTGCTGATCCTCAGATGTGACCGTGGCCATGACGCTTACAGTGATGTCATATAGCATCATATATTGATGACATCATTGCACATGCCATCACATGACATTACATGCTAATTGCATTTTTATCGGAGTATTTGCATGTCAAGTTTGCATGTGATTGGTTGCGTACTTAAGAAATTGTTAGATAAGAAATTATTAGATATGTAGGTTGCATTTTATGTTGAATGACCCGCATAGTTTGTCAAAATTTGGCCCCCAGTTAACTCTTTAGCAAACAGTAAAATTTTAGACTTCTCCAAATTGAAAGCATTTGCATACGACAAAAAAAATGTGACTGAAAAAATGAAAATTTGTTTTTAGGAAGGGAAAAAAACATTGTGGGAAATGGAGAAAATGCTGGTTACCTTTTCCTACAATGTTTTCTTAAGGCTTCTTTCTCTGAGATGTTCAAAGTTGGTAAAGAGTTAATAATCCTCTACCAGACAATCCCAAACTTTAATTACTATGATGAGAAAGCATTTAACTCTTTACCAAATGACAAAATTTTATACTTCGCCATACTGAAAGCACTTGCAGACCATAAATGCTGCTGGAATGTTTGAATTTGCCAAAGGATCAAAAGGGAAGAATAATTGTGGGAAAAGAATAAAATGATGGCTACCAGCCATTTCTCCTTTTCCCTCAATGTTTGCAAACACTGTTTCCTCAGGGTCATTAAAAGAAAGTATTCTGTGGTAAAGGGTTGAGAACATCATTGGAAAAGGAGAAAATGCTTGTAACCAGCATTGTCTGTTTTTCCAACATTGTATTCAATCCTTTCAAAGATAACTCACATCATTGGAGCCAGGTTGAAGTTGGCTTCTGGAGATACTTTCAACACTGACTGGTCTTAAATATTGTTGTAAGGTAAAGGGTTAACTCCCAAGTATGCATGCCAAGGGTGTAGATCCAGAAGAAACTGCACAGAACATGTGGTTTTATCATTAAGTCTAAAACTCTTTACCAAATAACAGAAATTTAGACTTGTCCAAATTGAAAGCATTTGCTGACAACAAAATAAAAGTAACTCAAAAGTCAATTTTTTTTTTAGGAAGGGTAAAAAAAATTGTAAAGGAGAAAATGCTGGTTACCAGCATTTTCTCCTTTTCCCATAATGTTTTCAAGAGGCTTCTTTCTCAGGGTTGTTAAATGTCAGGATTATGGGATAAAGAGTTAAGACATCCAAAATTTTAGACATTTTGCATGCAACTAATTGAATGTTATTCAAAACATGAAATTTGTCATCCAAAAGTTGGAAAAAATAGTGGAAAAAGGAGAAATTAAATTCTGGTTTACAGCAATTTCTCCTTTTCCCAGAATGTTTTCAAAAGTCTCTTGGTTAAAATATGGAATTGTTCAGTAAATGGTCATCAAAACTGTCTGAAATTAAGAAAGATATAGCCTTGAAATTGCTACACTGGGAGTTTGTATATTGACACTGAAATCATTCCCCTTACTCAGCTCAGCAGTCTGAGGCCTAACCTTTGCACATGTACAACAAATTGTGGACTCTTCCAAATTTGATAGTAACTGCAAACAGTGAATTGAAAATTAGCACAAATCAGCTGTAGTTCTCTGATAGGGAAGAACACAGTGACAAAAGGAGAAAATGAAGGTCAATATCATTTTCTCCTTTCACCACAATATTTACAAAAGCTTCTTCCTTTGGGGATTGTGTGCTAGAGGGTTTTAAACTCGTTACCAGACTACAGAACTGTAGACATTTCAAAATTCAAATTATTTGCAGAGGATACACTAGTGTGGCTCAAATGATGGCCTTTTTTATTGAAAGGATTGAAAAAATATTTGAAATGGAATAATCCTGGTTGTCAGTTTTTTGTCCTCTTTCCACGATAATTTCAATTTTGCGTCATTTTACCCTTTACCATATTATCCCCGAGTCTTAAACGCCTAACAGAGAAGACTTTCGAAAACACTTTTTCCCAATGTTATTTAACCCCATCACAGATACATGTAAATTCCACAATTTGAGCCTCATAATGGTTTGTTGTCTGCAAGTGCTTTCAGTGCGGACCAGTCTAAAATTTTCTTGTCTGGTAAAGGGTTAAATATGCAATTGGTGTGTACAGAGAAAAATACATGCAATTGTTTTAAATCATTTACATACGAATAGATTTGTGTGATGTTTTGTTTTGGAGTTGGGGAGGCGAGGTGGCTAAAACAACAAAAAATTTGTCCGCAAACGAAGCGCGGACCCGCATTATTAAACAACATTTAAGACGATAACTTCCGTTACACGAAAGCAAGCTGTCAAAGTTGCTGATGAACCCCCCTTTTTTGGACTATCGGTAAAGATTTACATCATGACAGTTCTATCAGAAACATCTATGAACTTGTTTCTAATTATTTTTTCTCTGAAATATGCAATTGGATTCTTTGGAAATGAATGTGGCAGTTGCAAACTTTCGAGGGAAAAGCGAAATGATTTTCGGGTGTATACTATTCGGACGCGACGACCAGTTGCCCGGCTATCTCCCGTAGCCGTCCGATAGACAACAGGCAACAGCCGATTTATCGACGGCAGCTATTGGTTTTCATATGTACCAAATCCACCAATCAGACAGCTCGTAGCAGAATGCCTTAATTTGTTTTAAAACAACCGAGCAATATTCTATCTTTGGCTAAGATTTTCATGATAGACAAAGATTTTTCTGACCGTTATCAATTTATCAAAATCGTTAAAGTATTCAGTCTTTTTCGATAATGTCTATTACTGTGCATAAATAAGATCACAATTTAAATTTCCAAGTCTCGCGTTATCTCATGAAATCTCGAACCGGGCGGAAACTCGACTTGTAAGCATTGGGTGTTACCTGTTGTTGATACGAAGATCGATAACAGGCTGCCAGTTCATTGCCCGGCTAGCTCAGTTGGTAGAGCTGCGGTACTAGTGTGTCCGGGGGTTGTGGGTTCAAGTCCCATGCCGGGCACACTTTTCTCCTCTGATTTACTTCATTGGCGACGAGGTCAATTGGTGAGCGCGGGTATGCGGCACCATGGGGACTGGAAGGGGAGTTGTTGACTCCCAAGAAATCAGGAGGGGAAGGAGTTGTTGTAATCGGCGTTGGGTAGACTCACGACCAGTTACCCGGCTAGCTCAGTTGGTAGAGCTGCAGTACTAGTGTTCCGAGTGTCGTGGGTTCAAGTCCCACGATGGGCACACTTTTCTCCTCTGATTTTCTTTATGAGTATGCAATCTACATAACAATTCTTTGGTTGCTCACTACATTAAATATAACTGCAGGAGCATGCATTGCTGTAAACCAGAATTTTCCCCTTTTTCCTCTATTTTTTCAAACTTTCGGAAGACCAATTTGTTTTTGGAAGAGTAGAAAGCATTGTGGGAAAAGGAGAAACTGCTGGTTACCAGCATTTTCGCCTTTTCCAAAAATGTTTTTAACAGGCTTCTTTCCCAGGTTCGTAAAAATCTGGGACTTTTTGGAGAAGGGTTAAAGTGATAAAACGATGAGTATCGAAATTTTCAGGTAGAATACTCACAGCATAACTCAGTACCATTACTACCAAACAAAATGTTAGACTTGACCCAGTCTAAAGCATTGGCAGACAACAAAAGTGGCTCAAATGATAAAATTTGTCTTTAAAATGGCAGAAAACATTGCAGGAAAGGGAAAGAAGTTGTTTGCCAGCATTTTCTACATTTCCCAAAATGTCTTACATATCCTTTTCTGTAAGTGTCATCAAAACTCAGGATTGTGTGGTAAATTGTTAAAATTTCATTCAACATGTTTGCAAAGAATATGACACCATTATGGTATTGATTAAATCTGTATATGAGATTGCTGGAATATGATCAGAAAACACTATCTTAGCATTCTGTCAAAATTCCTATATTTTTCGGTGCAGTGAATTACCGGTAATACTTGTAACAGCAATGATGGTGCCGTGGAACTCTACAAATTATTGCCCTTGGTCCTGCCCTGAGAGTCACAAATTTTACTTGGGCCAGAACAAATTGTAAACTAAAGAAAAAATCTTCTTGGTCCAAAAGCTATGTTCTCGTGAAAGCAATTAATTTCTATTTTGGTCCTTTTGAGTTTTTTTGAGGTTCATGCCATAGGCGAATATGCCTAGATTGAAAATCTGCTTTTTGCCATCGGTGTTGTACAAGAATAAATTATGTTTTAACCCTCTCCAACATACAAAGTTTCAGACTCGGTCCACATAAATTAGTAGCATCTAGAACAAACTAATTGTGGTTCAAATAGCAAAATTTGTCTTTGAAAGGGTAGAAAATGGAAAAGAAGAAAAAGCATTTTCTCCCATTCCCATTGTTTTTTGAAAAATATTTTCTTTCTTTTGCTCTGTTTTTTATTTAAAAAATATTTTTCTGCCTTTTCCTCAATCTTTTTTAGAAAGCCTTTTTACTCAGGTCATTAAAACTTGTGATTGTTTGGTAAAGGGTTAACTATTGATTTTCAACACCAGTCTGCTCAACAATAGTGGTGATAGCAGGTAACATAGGTTTCCTGTCATTAAATTTGAAAGTTGTCTAGTTTTAGATCTACTAATCACAATTGCTTGTAATCCTTTTCCAAACAACAAAGTGTAGGCTCTGCCAAATTGACAGACTCTGCAGATGACAAATTTGAATTTGGTGCAAACAAGCCCAGACAGTTACTTAATATGGTACAAAACATATTGGGAATAGGAAATGCTGGTTTCCAGCATTTTGTCTTTTTGCCAAGATATTTTCAAAAGCCCTCTTCGTGATGGTTGTTAAAACACAGGATTTTTTGGTGAAGCCTAAAGGCAGATGTTTTTTTTAGTGTTCTCCCATAAAAGCAAATGTCGCATCTGGGCCTTTTTGTACCTGACTAAATATGTTTATGGATAAAATTTTATTGGTCCAGTGAATGAATCAGAGTGGTGTAAACATTTTCTTGTATCAGACAGGACAACTGATTAACCCTTTACCACACAATCCCAACTTTTAATGGCCCTGAGAAAGAAGCCTTTTCCCACAATGTTTTCTGGCCTTCCCAAAACAAACTTCCATTTTTTGGTAACATTCATTTTGTCGTCTGCAAATGCTTTCAATTTGGACCAGTCTGAAATTTTGTTGTTTGGTAAACGGTTAATTGTCTCTAATCTTACAGCTCTGAAATTTTGTGACCAAAGAACTGGACACTTGTGATTCTGACATTGATATACATCAGACATATTGCCTGTAATCTGTAAGGTTGTATCATGTGAAGGAGTGATACCATGATGAATCCGTCAGGATTACATGTAAACAAGCCAGTTGTAGCAGTCATTGTTGTCGGTAAGCACAGATTTCAAATTATCATTTTAAAAATAAATGATTTATTAACTTTTTACCGGGCAACAAAATTTAATGTTTAACTCTTTACCAAACAACAAAATTTCTGACTCGTCCAAATTGAAAGCATTTGCAGACGACAAAATAAATGTGACTCAAAAATTAAAATTTCTTTTGGGAAGAATAGAAAACATTGTGGGAAAAGGAGAAAATGCTGGTTACCAGCATTTTCTCCTTTTCCCAAGATGTTTTCAAAAGTTCTTCTTCCTCGGGGTCGTTAAAAGTCGCGATTGTGTGGTAAAGGGTTAAACTGAATACATTTGTATACAACAAATTAAATGTATCTCTAATAGAATAGAATATGTCTTTGAAAGGGTAAAAAAACATTAAGGGAATATGGAAAATTGTTGCTAACCAGCGTTTTCTCCTTTTCCAACTTTGTTTTCAAACAGCTTCTTCCTTAGGGTTTGTATGACTAAGAATGGCATTTATTATTTAATTATTTACCACACAATCCTGACTTTTTAATGACCCTGATGAAAAAGGCTTTTGAAAACATTGTGGGAAAAGGAGAAAGTGTGTGAAACCAGCATTTTCTCCTTTTCCCTCAATGTTTTCTACGTTATGAAAGAAAAATTTCATGTTTTGAGTAACACTGAATTTCTTGTCTGCAAAATTAATGCTTCCAATTTGGACAAGTCTGAAATTTTATCATTTGGTGTAGTTAAGAGTTGAACTATATGGTTTAGTTGCTTTTGCAGACAGTATAGACCATAATGAAAGATACATTCAGATCTTGGATCTACTTTGTTCACTACTTTTGTACATATTCTGATCAAAGCATGCTTGATGTAGCAATATTACTGCCATGTTTCAAAGTTGAAAAAGTCAATTTCATAAAATCAAGGCTTCACACATCAAACCACCAAGCAAACAACCCTGTAGAAGGTTATTCCCCCAAGTTTGACTCATCAATTCAGCATCTTTATCTCTACTATGTACCTGTTCAAATTTATTAACTCTTTACCACACAACAAAATTTTAGACTTTTCTATTTTAAAAGCAATGGCAGACAGCAAATTTATTGTGGCTACAAGGTTGGAATTTGTGTTTGATATGATAGAAAGCATTGTGAAAAAAAGCTGGTTTCTTGCATTTTCTCCTATTCTCATGATGTTTTAAAAGCCTTTAACCTCAGCATTATTAAAAATTCAGATTGTGTGGTGAAAGGTTAATTCAATAAACAAACAAGCAGGAAAAGGGGGAAGAGAGGGTTATTTCCCTAGCTTTGACACATTGACTTCTTTTTTCATCTCTACCTGTTCAAATATGTTAGCCCAGTCCCGGTAGTAAAGTCGGTAGCATATACATAGGACTTGAGAACAGGGGGTTGTTGGTTCTAATCCCCAGGTTGGTCAATTTCTTCTCAGGCACATGCTTGATACAAGCAATTACCCCTTTTCCAGAACTTTTTTCTGAATTTAGAAAAAAATATATTTAACCTTTTAAAGAAATTATTGCAATTTAACACTCTACCACAATTTCCCATGTTTTAACAACGCTGATGGAGAAAGCTTTTAATAACATGGTGGGAAAAGGAGGAAATGCTGGTAAACTTTACAGACAAGGTTTTCTCATCTTCCAAATATATATCCAATCATTTAAGCCATATTGAATTTGTCATCTGTAAATGTGGTCAATTTGGACCAGTCTGAAATTTCGTTGTCTGGTAAAGAGTTAAGGTTGATCATTGCAGTCTGATCTTGATCTTCACTGTCTCCAAAAACAACATGATACTTTAACCCCGTACCAAAATATTCTTTGTTTTAATGACTCTGAGAAAATGGGCTTTTGAAAACATTGTGAGGAAAGGAGAAAAGGCTGTTAACCAAATTGTTTCAAGGAGAAATCCCATTATTTAAAATTGACTGGTGTAAAGTTTTGTTACCTGGTAAGGACTCGACCTATACCACATAATCCTTAGTTTTAACGACCTTGAATAACAAGGCTTTTGAAAACATCGTTGGAAAAAGAAGAAAATGCTGGTTATCAGCATTTTCTTCTTTTCCCACAATGTTTTCTATTCTTTCATGGGCAAATCCCACAATTGGAACTACATTTAAAATGTCGTCTGCAAATACCTTAAATTTTGGCCAGTCTAAAATCTTGTCTTTTGATAAAGACTTGAATAGGTTAAAAAAGAGGACTCTGTCTTGTCTGACCAGCATTAGTTTGTTCAAAAGTTTGTTATTGCTCAGATCATCTTCAGATATTGAACAAATATTTGATATTTCTCGGAAACAGTGCCAACAGGCAGGTTGATTTGCTATGTTTGTTAGTTTGTTGTTTAATCCTTCTTTCAACGGAGTTTTAGCTTTATCACAGTAACCACATGTGTCCTTTATTTCTAGGTTTTGTTCATATGCATGTACATAACAAACTTTCTTTTCTGTATCTTGATTTGTTTGATGGATTGAATTGTGTTTTAAGCAAATGTTGACATAATTTCAGTCATTGTAATGGTGTTCCCTACCCCGCTAGCACTGTCAGTAGTGTACAGGACTTGAAACCAGGGTTCGAATCCCCAGCTTGGCAAATTCTTTTTTCAGAGGATTGATGATAGTCATTTGTCACAGGATTCATTACTCTCTCAATGCTGAACATTTTTTAGATGATGGTTATGTAGGAAAGAAGCTATTGGTTTTGGAAGAATATTGTACAAAGTACTGGTAAAAGAAGGCCAGGAAAGCATGGTTAGGTGCACAAGTCACCATGATGTAACTAAAATAATGTTAAAAACTATTTTAACCCATTACCATGCAATGACGACTAGCCAATAATGACCTGACAAAGAAAACTTTTGAAAATATTGTGGGAAAAGGAGAAAATGCTGGTAAAGGGTCACACACCAAACAAGCAAACATGTCACAGTGACAGTTCACTTATTCATGTATTTGCTTGGTTTCACCAGTACTTGGCTTAGAGTCTGATGTACCCTACCCAAGGACATTCTCATGAAAAACCTATTGCTTTGAGTGAAGCTCTAACCCAGGGGTTCCAGGATACTAGTCCTATATTTTACCACTAATCCATGCAGGGCCCTTCTTCACAATAATTTATATGACTTTCAGGGTTTATTGAGCTTTCAACACTATTTAAGTCTTTACCAAATGACAAAATTTTAGACTGGTCCAAATTGAAAGCATTTGCAGACAACAATATAAATGTGATTGAAAAACTGAAATTTGGTTCAAGAAGGTTAGAAAACATTGTGGGAAAAGAAGAAAATGCTGATTACCAGCATTTTCTCCTTTTCGGACAATGTTTTCAAGAGGCTTTTTCTTCAGGGTAGTTAAAAGTCGGGATTGTGTGGTAAAGACTTTACCACACAATCCTGAGTTTTAATGACTCTGAGGGAGAAGGCTTTTGAAAATGCCTTCAATTTGGGCTGGTCCTAAGTCTTTACCACAGGACAAAATTTTAGCCTGGTACAAGTTGAAAGCAGAGGACATATGAAATGTTACCAGCATTTGCTCCTTTTGCACAATGTTTTCAAAAGCCCTACAAACCTGAGGCAGAGGCCATGTGAAAAAATAATGGTATAAGGAGAAACTGCTTTTTATCAGCATTTTTCTTTTTCCCACAATATTTTCGCCGTTGTCACAGACAAACTCCATCATTTGAGTAATTTCTAATTTGTCATCTGATCTGCATTTTTTATTTTTTTGGATTTGGATGAGTAATGAAAAATCTGGGAATGGGTTAAACCAATACTAGGCTTGGGATCTGCAGTGCCTTGCAAAAGGTAACCCAAGATCAGGACCATGAGTATTTACAAAATTTAGGCACTTTTTGATGCACTTTTACACTACAAGCTCGGTGGCGCAGTCAGTAGCATACAGGACTTTAGATCAGGGCATCACTGGTTTGTATCCCCAACTCTACAAACTTATTTTTTCAGATTGATGATATTGCAACAGGATTCACTCCTCTCTCATCTCTGAATATTGTTTTGATGATTGTTATGTGGGAAAGCAGCCAGTGGCTTTTGAAGAATGGTGTGCATAGTACTGGTAAAAGAAACTCCAGGACAGCATAGATAGGTGCACTGATAGCTGCAGTATAAGTGAAATAATGTTGAAAACAGGGATAAATATCAAACAAACAAACATACCAGCACTTATCTGTATACATATATAATTTTTATGTTCATGTTAGTCAATAATGGGCAAAGAATATGCGCATGTCTGTACAAATAACTTCAGATGATATGTTGCAAATATATATACATCCTCACAATTTTAACCCTTCACCTAACAATTAAGTATTCTTATGACCCTTTGACCCTGCCCCAAATGCTTTTGAAAACATTGTGGGAAATTCTAGTAACCAACATTTTCTCCTTTTCCCATGATGTTTTCTTCCCTTTTGAAGATAAATTTCATTGTTTAAGTCACATTGTATTTCTTGTTCAAATAATTTTAATAGGGAAGAATCTAAAACTTTGTCATTTTATTAAGATTAAAGTACCAGCAATGGACAGCCATTGAAAAGGGTGTAGAAAAAAGAGCTTTCACTTGTTTGAACTCCCTTTTTAAAAGCAATCCTCCTTTTTCTTGCATTTTTTGATGTACCAAACAATTCAGTGTTAGAATGACCCTGTGGATGAAGACTTGAGTAAATATTGTTGGAAAAGGAGAAAAATGTTGGCAACCAGTATTTTCATCTTTTCCCACAATGTTTTCTAATCTTTATAAGACTATTCTCATCATTTGAGACATAATGTGATTTGTTGTCTGCAAGTGCTTTCAATTTTGCCATAAGGCAAAGAGATAAACTGGCTACCAGTGGCCTTGGAAGGAAATTATGTGAAGACTTCAAGTACAGGTAATAGAAACTCCAGGAAAGCATTCATAGTTGGACCGTACAGTGTGATATACAGTAACCGAAATAATGTCAAAAATGCTGTGAAACATGGTAGAAACAAACAAACAAATAAAAATGAGTTGTGCCCTGTGAAAAAGGGGCTTAATACATCTGCAAAAAGTATCGACCCAGGTTAGCCTGGGCAGTCCGCGCAGGCTGACTTTGGCCGAAGCATTTTGCTATTGGTCAATTTCCTGTATGCCAAAGGACCAGTTTACCTCATGATTCGGTCAGTTGTTAGATAAAATTAACCTTATGGATCAATGATCATGTGATGACTTGCTTGAAATTATACATCACACAGAGATGTATTAGGTCCCCTTTTACCAGAGCATGGCTCAAATGTACTGAGCAAATACCTGTCATAAGCGGGCTTATGGTGAGTGTCCCTTAAGTATTTGCTAAATTAATGTTGGATTGTACATTATTACAAGTCATGTGAAAACATTGTGGCAGATAAAAGATTTGAGAAAAGATTTGAGCCATACTATAACAAAATGGGGTTTAATGCAGCTCTATGATGTATGATACCAAGCAAGTCATCACATTATCATGGATCAGTAGTCTTTTTTGTATAAAGACCAACTAAATCATGAGATATACTGGTCCTTTGACATGCAGAAAATTGACAGAAAGCAAGAAATTTCAACCCAGGTCAGCCTACATGGCCTGCACAGGCTGACCTAGGTTGATACTTTCTGCAGATGCATTAATCTACCTTTTCACAGGGCATGGCTCAATTATTTGTGTTTTATTTCAGCTATTGTGGTGTCAGCCTATCTGTGGTTCCAACATTACTCGAGCAGTTCAACAGCGGAGTTGAAGATGGATGCAGTAGACAAGGCAAAAGCGTCCGTTGATGCAGTCAAAGTACATTATGAAACAAAATTGTCCTTCAAGGTCGGAGATAAGGTATTAAAGATTGTAACCCTTTCGGCACCATATGCAGAAATTGGGGTTTTAGCAGACTGCATAGATCAAGATCACACTACACAGAACAAGCAGTGTTATCTTTGATCCATACGGTTGGCTTGTTTAACTCTTTACCAAACAACAGAATTTTAGACTTGCCCAAATTGAAAGCATTTGCAGACGACAAAATAAATGTTGCTCAAAAATTTAAACTTGTTTTGGGTAGGATAGAAAACATTGTGGGAAAAGGAGAAAATTCTGGTTACCAGCATTTTCTCTGTCCACAATGTTTTCAAAAGATTCCTTTCTCAGGGTCGTTAAAAGTTGGGATTGTGTGGTAAAGGGTTAATAAAGTCTGTATGGTAAAAAACCTTTCAGTGGATCATATTTTCAGCTGTGGAAAGCGTTTAAAGTTACATGAGTCATGCACTGTGAAAATGGGGTTAAATGTATTTGCAAATTTATGTGGACTTTGAACTATATCTCACCGACAGTTCTTAAAAGCATTCTACATCAAATTCTTAAGTTTCTGATTAGTTAACTCTTTACCACACAATCCCAACACTTTTAAGGACCCTGAGAAAGAAGCCTTTTGAAAACATTGTGGGAAAAGGAGAAAATACTGGTAACCAACATTTTCTCCTTTTCCCACAATGTTTTCTACCCTTCCCAAAACAAATATTAATTTTTCAGTCACATTTATTTATGTCTGCAAGTGCTTTCAATTTGGACCAGTCTAAAATTTTGTCGTTTGGTAAAGAGTTAAACCAATTGGTTGAGCCATTTAGAAAGTATTTTCCTTGCTAATTCAAAAAATTCTTGAGAATAGGGATGATCTCTTTACCAGACAATATTTAAGACCTGTATTAAAAACATTTGCAGATGACAAATTCTGCTTAACCCTTTACCACATGCCCAAATTTTAGACCTACCCAAATTGAAGGCATTTGCAGACGACAACTTCATTGTGGCTCAAATGATGCGATATTCTTTGATAGGGTAGAAAACATTGCAGAAAAAGGAGAAAATGCTGGTTACCAGTATTTTCTTCTTTTCCCACAATGTTTTCAAAAAGCATCTTTCTCAGGGTCGTTAAAAGGCAGCATTGTGTGGTTAAGGGTAAAACGTTGTGAGTTGTTTTAAAAAGAATAGAAAACGATGTGGGAAAAGGAGAAAATCCTGGTACTAGGATCTTCTGGTTTTCCCACTTTTATTTCACAGGCCATCTGCACCAGGATTGTACAAAGACAGGATTGCTTCGCAAAGGGTGAAAATGCAATTTAAAATGGTTGGTGATTAGGAAGTCGGGTCAAACCTGGACCAAAATTGTTTTTCTAGGATGTGACGATAGCTTACAGAGAGGTAAAACCAGACAGACCAACGTTGGATATTTTGTTTCTTCATGGTATGAAATTCAAGTCAGAGACCTGGGTGTCTGATCCAGTCAAAACTCTACAGCTGATGTACAACTTAAATTACAGGGCTGTGGCCATTGATCTTCCTGGTAAGTAGTCAGGGGTAGGGATAATTGTCATGACTACCAACAACATAGGTTGTTATGAAGAGTAAATGTTTTTAGAAATAGATAATCTGATGGCTGAAGGACAATTTGGAAATACAGAGCATGGGAGATGTGGCCGTTGGTCTTCCCATCAACTCTTTACCAAATGATAAAATTTTACACTTGTCCAAATTGAAAGTATTGCGGACAACAACTTTTCATGTCCTTGTGACTGGTCTGATTTACAAGTTAGGGGAGTTGGTTGATAAAACACAGCTATATGAGCTACAGAGCTGTGACCTGTGGCCATTTTAGATAGCAAAGCAGATTGGCAATGGCTCTTTGGTTAAGGCATTGGATTTGTAATGAGGATATTGTGTTTGATTCTTTTTAACTGCACTGGTGAAAACCGAGTTTCCTTTGGCAAGGTTCAAAAGAGCTGCAGTTTAGTAAGAGTGAAACAAAGAAAATACATACTTCAGTGAAATAATGGTGACAACCGTATGAAACACCATTCAAATGACATTGTTTCATGTCATTGATCTGGTTGTTATTGTTGTCATCATCAGCATCATTAGTAGTAGTTTTATTACTATTATAGTCCTTTACCAAACAATCCATTGTTTTAAAAACCCTGAGGCAGAAGGCTTCAGAAAAAGTGAGAAAAAGTGGAGAATTTTGTAATGGTCATTCTCTACCTTTTCCCCCCAAATGTTTTCTGCCCTTTCAGAGGCAGATCCTGTTATTTGGAGAACATTTAATTTGTAATCTGCAAATTACCTCAATTTGGACAAATCTAAAATGCTTTTGTTTGAAAAGGGCTTCATCTCTTTACCAGGCCACAAAATATTTGACCCTGAATTGAAAGCATTTGCATATGACAAATGTTACTTAACCCTTTACCACACAATCCTGACTTTTAACGACCCCAAGAAAGAAGCCTTTTGAAAACATTGTGGATAAAGACGAAAATGCTGGTAACCAGCATTTTCTTCTTTTCCCACAATGTTTTCTACCCTTTAAGAAATAAATTTTATGTTTTGAGCTACATTAGAAAGGTCATCTGCAATTGATTTGAATTTGGACTAGACTACCTTTTTCTCCTGTGGTAAAGAGTTAAGTAATGGGATTTGTCTGTGAAAGGGTAGAAAATATTTGAGAAAAGTAGAAAATGCTGGTTACTAGCATTTTCTTATTTTCCCACAATGTTTTCAAAAGGCTCTTTTGTTATGGTCGTTAAACAAGAGATTGTGTGGTACAGAGTTAGCAGCTATTGTTAGTACTGATATTGGTTTTTTAGACTAGCGAAGCTAGTCTATAGGCATCATGATTGACCCAGAGTCAAAGTAAACAAAAGACCACACAGTTGCCAAATGCTGCCTCACAGTAAAATACTTCTTTCTGTTAGAAATCCTAATTCTGTTAAATATGACAATTTGGACAAAAACCACTTAGTTTCTACTACTTCAATTTGAACATGTCTTCTTACAAAGTAATAGACTGAACAGGATGTCATTTATAAGGTACAAGATCTTTACCTATATGTAAATTAAGTGACCTATGCAAAGCAGGGTATATTATCAGTTATTCCTACACCACTGTAACATTATGAATGAATCTAAAAATAGATACACCTAGGTAACTTGTAGCAAATCCCAGCTCCATTAACTCTCACTGGACAGGGAACCCTTATCATTCCTTCAGTCATTCATTATTTAGGTCATTGCGTACTGTTAAATTGTTATATTAAACTGTTATTTTACATCTTGAAAATTAACCCTTTACCACACAATCTGGAGTTTTAGTGACACTGGGAAAGAATCCTTGGTAACCAGCATTTTCTCCTTTTCCCACATTGTTTTCTGCCCTTTTGGAATCAGGTTTCATCAATTCAGCCACATTTAATTTGTGGTCTGTAACAGCTTTGAATTTCGTTTCGTAAAGAGTTAAATAGTTCACTACATCTTGCACTATTGGATATTGACTTATAGATTGTATGGTGTTTAAAGCCGTTTTCAACATTATTTCGGTGATATCCTGAAGGCCAGTGCACCTATCCATGCTTTCCTGGAGTTTCTTTTACCAGCACCACCGTGACTCAGTGATCTTTTGTGGACAGTGTGGAGTAAGATCAGACTGCACAGAACATGCAGTCTTTTCTTGGATCTACACTGTCCGAAAAGAGGATATATCTTCTCCAAAATGTAACTTTGAATAGCAATATTCAGGTGTTTACCATTGGCTTGAAAGTTTCATCTATTTTTTCTAGCAGGTTAAGGGTTAAACTTAAACTGGATTATAGCCAACGAATAGCATGCATAGCTCTGGTAGTTCAGTCAGTAGCATACAGGACATGAGAACAGGAGGTCGCTGGTTCAATCCCCGGCTCGGCCGATTTCTGTCCGAGGACTGATGATAGTCATTGCGACAGGATTCATTCCTCTCTCAAGTTTCGACGGTGGTTATGTGGGAAAGCAGCCAGTGGCTTGGAAAGAATATTGTACGGAGTACTGGTAAAAGATACTCCAGGAGAGCATGGATATGTGAACTGGCCGCCGCTATATAACTAAAATAATGTTGAAAATAGGGTTAAACACCATACAATCAGTCAATCAATCAAATTTGCTAGTCTGTCAGTACTTTCAGTACTTTGATTTTTTAAGGCTATGGTGACAGTCCAAGTGCCGAAGTGGACAGAGCGGAGTTTATTGGTGCTGTGATATCTAAACTTGATCTAGACCGACCTGTGATAGTCAGCCCTTCTATGAGTGGTTCATTCGCTCTGCCTTATTTACTTTCAGGTGAGAGACTGACACTGCAATGTGTTTATTATTAATTCTTTACCAAATTGAAATTACAGAGCCCTGATAGCACAATCCATGGCATACAAGACTAGAGAACAGGGGGTAGCTGGTTCAAATCTGCAGCTCGACAAATTTCTTTCCAAGGATTTATGACAGTCATTGCATCAGGATTCATTCTTCTCTCATTGCTTTCCAGTAATTTGATGATGGTTATGTGGGAAAGCAGTCAGTGCCATGGGAAGAATATTGTACAAGTTGCTGGTAAAAGAAGCTCCAGGAAAGCATGGATAGGTGCACTGGCAGCTGAGATATAACTGAAATAATGTTGAAAACAGCATTAAAAACCATCCAATGAATCAACTGTTCCAAAAATATTTTAGGCTTGTCTGTAACAAAAGCATTTGCAGACAACCTATTAAATGTAGCTGAAATGATAAAATTTGTCTTTGAAAGAATGGAAAACATTGTGGGAAAACTAGAAAATGCTGGTTAGCAGCATTTTCTCCATTTCCCCACATTTTCTACCCTTTTGAAGGCAAATCCAGTTGTTTGAGGCATATTAAGAAAGCATTGTGGGAAAAGGTAAAGAGGTTAAACAACAAATTCTTGACTTTTCCAAATTAAAATTAACTGCATGATGACAAACTCAAAATTGCTACAAATGAGATTTAGTTTTCTGATAGGGTAGAAAAGATTGTGGGAAAAAGAGAAAATACTGGATACTGTTTTATATGTCTCCTTCCTAAGGGTCATTAAAACTTGGGAGTGTGTTTTAAAAGACTAAAGGTTTAACTCTTTACCACACAATACAGACTTTTAACGACCCTGAGGAAGAAGCCTTTTAAAAACATTTTGGGAAAAGGAGAAAATGCTGGTTACCATCATTTTCTCCTTTTCCCACGATATTTTCTACTCTATCAGAGAAAAGTTGCATCACTTGAGCCACATAGAAATTGTCATCTACAAATTAATGCTTTCAATTTGGACTGATTTAAAATTTTGTCGTGTGGTAAAGGGTTAAACAAATTTCTCATTCTAGATCCCAGCAATGCCCTAAAGAAGTGTAAAGGCTATATCCCTGTAGCCCCTGTTCAGACAGATGAATACAGTAAAGAAATATATGAACAATTTCAGGTAAGCTCTTTTGTTCATAATCTTTTGCAGACAGCTTTTTTGTTGTGTAGTTGACCTGTTTAATTTAGAAAAAAAAAATTAGAGTAAACTCTATGAAGACATTGCTTATGGTAAAAAGTTCCCCTTTTTATCACACTAGTCGCATTAATATTTGTACTAAACTTTATTCTTTACCAAATGACAAATGTTTAGACTTGTCCAAATTGAAAGCATTGGCAGACAACAAAATAAATGGAACCAAAAAATTGAAATTGGAATTGTTAGAAGGGCAGAAAACATTGCCAGAAAAGGAGATAATGCTGGTTAAATCTTAGATCCACATTTATTTTGTTGTCTGCAAATGCTTTCAATTTGTACAGGTCAAAAATTTGGTTGTTTGGTAAAGAGTTAAAACATACATTTTTACAGAACGGGTTTATACCATATTAGAGGTTTGATTTATGGACTTGGAGTCCAATTTGAAAGGAATAGTCCATCAGATTTCGGACTGCTTAAATTCAATTATCAGAGTGCATGTTTCAGAAGCCATATTAAACAACCATTCTGAATCAAAAATGGTGTTACTTTCTTAATTTAGAATGAAAGTTGCCAACTTTAATTCTAATTTTAATATTCATTGTTCTGCCATTGACTAGAACTTCAATCAACTGTACTTCAACAGATAATGAGACCTATAAGACAGCCATGCTTTTGAATGGTATGAATGAAATATCATCTTTATTTCAGTCAGAATTGTTTATATTTGGCTGTAATTGGGCCTTTAACCCTTTACCACACAATGACGCCTTTTAACGCCCCTGGGAAAGAGGCCTTTTGAAAACATTGTGGGAAAAGGAGAAAATGCTGGTAACCAGCATTTTCTCCTTTTCCCACAATGTTTTCTATCCTATCAAATAAAAGTTGCACCATTTGAGCCACATTGAAATTGTCGTCTGCAAATGCTTCCAATTTGGACAAGGCTAAAATTATGTCGTCTGGTAAAGGGTTAAGTAATGAGCTAACTCGGTACAAGATAACAAAATACATGTATTAGATTGATCCTAGTTGAAGACATACTGATGACAAATTGAATATGGGTCAAATGATGGGATTTGTCTTTTGAAAGGTAGAAAACAATGTTAGAAAGGGAGAAGATGCTGGTCTGACACCAATATTTTCTCCTTTTCTCACGGTGTTTTAAAAGCATTCTTCCTCGGGTCATTTAATCATAGAATTATTTGGTAGTTGGTTTACCTTTTATCAAATGACATATTTTAAACTCTTTCAAACTCAAACCATCTGCAGATTACAAATTCAACATTGGTACAAATGAGCTTAACCTCTCTGATAGGGCAGAAAACTTTGTTGGAAAAGGGAGAAAAATGTTGGTTACCAGCTTTTTCTCCCTTTCCTACAATGTTTTCAAAAATCTTCTTTCCCGGGGTCATGAAGACCAGGGACTATGGTATAGGGTTAAGTCATTACATTTTTACTTCCAGGTTCCAACATTGATAATATATGGAGAGAAGGACAAAGTCCTAGGGCAGGTATCACTCAAAAACCTCAAACAAGTTCCCAACAAAACGATTGTGGAGTTGCCAGACGCAGGGCATGCATGCTATTTGGATAAACCCGATGAATTCCATAGAAATCTCTACTCTTTCTTGGGCAGTTTGAAAGATTAATCTTTCTCTTACAATTCCGAGGCTCAACGACCTCTGATAAAGCTTTTGAACACATTGTTGGAAAAAGGGAAAATGCTGGAAACCAGCATTTTTTCCTTTTCCCACATTGTTTTACAGCGAAAAAATATTATTTCTGGGCACATTTTAATTATGGTATACATATGCTTTACATTATATCGTTTGGTAAAGAGGCAAGTGTTTGCCAGACAACATTATTATAGATTTGTCAATATTGAAAACGTTTGCAGATGAAAAGATTGAAAGACTCAGATGATGAGGTTTTCTTTTGACAGGATAGAAAATCATGTAGATAAAAGAGAAAATGCTGGTCACCAGCCTTTCTCCCATATCCCACAATGTTTTTAAAGCCTTTTTCCCTATGGTTGGAAAAAACACAGGACCACTTCACAAATGCAAATGTAGAATTTACTGCTGCAAGCAAAATTTGTTGCTACTTTTCCTTTAACCCTTTACAACACAATTTCGACTTTTAACGACCCTGAGGAAGAAGCGTTTTGAAAACATTGTGGGAAAAGGAGAAAATGCTGATAACCAGCATGTTCTCCTTTTCCCACAATGTTTTTTATGCTATCAGAGACAAACCTACTATTTATGTCACATTTGATTTTTCATCTGCAGTTGCTTTGAATTTGGACAAGTCTAAAGTTTTGTTGTATGGTAAAGAGTTAACCCTTACCACACAATCCCGAGTTTTAACGACCCTGAGAAAGATGCCTTTTGAAAACATTGTGGGAAAAGGAGAAAATGCTGGTAACCAGCATTTTCTTCTTTTCCCACAATGTTTTCTATCCTTCCCAAACAAATTTCAGTTTTGGGGTCACATTTATTTTGTCATCTGCAAATGCTTTCAATTGGGACTAGTCTAAAATTTTGTCGTTTGGTAAAGAGTTAACCCATGAGGTGCCCAATAAACTCAACAGACACTTTCAGTCAGAGTGAGACCCAACTAGTAGCGCAGTCAAGGTTGCTCTTGTCCAGAGTGTGTCAGCAAAGTGAACAATGTGGATCAAAGATCAGACTACACAATTTGTGCAGTCTGATCTTGATCTATACTGGCTATAAAGGCAACTTAAGTTGTGAAAGGCCCTTTAATGGTGAATATTTTCCTTAGAAGACACTTCGTTTTCTGTCACATGTTTTTCCAATGTTTGACTTGTTCTCACTGGTAATATGACAGAAAATAGTCTATTTAATTAAGTACTAGTATATCCTTTACCAAGTGATATTGTGTTTTTATGATCCTCAGAGATGAAGGTATTTAATAACATTGTGGAAAAGGGAGAAAATGGTTTCACCAGCATTGCCTCCTTACACAGCAAAATTTTGTAAACCTTTGTAAACTTGTAAAGGGGCATTTTTAATTTTTTTTTTTGCCATAAATCAAAACTTTGTGTAAAGCACTGATAAAATATATATATTTATATTTTCTCTGCAAGCGATAAAAAACTTATCAGTTGCATTCAGTGAAAAAGGTGCTATTGTGATGTTTAGAGAATGGGATGGTCGGTGTGCAATTAGTAACTCTTGTCTCGTTTTGTGACATCAAAGGTGACATCATTGTACTGCTTTTATACAATCCAACATGAAAAGCACAGGCTATTCGTAATGTGATATTTTTCAGGGATGAACCTTTCATGATGTTTGGGGAGGTTATAGAAATATGAACATCCCCTTTAAAGAAATATCAGCTTGTTTGAAGTATTATGCAGTCATTTTCAGTTTGGACGAATAGAAACTTCATCATGTCTGAAACAAGAGTTGAAATGTAGGCAGTTTGTTTGAGCATTTTTATTTATCTTTCGGATTGACCTGAGACAATATTAATTTCCGCTTGTGTAGTTTGGGTATATTTGAGCCATGCTCTGTGAACAGGGGCTTAATGCACCTGCAAAAAGTATCAACCCAGATTAGCCTGTGCAGGCTGACCAGGGCCGAAACTTTTTGCTATTGGTCAGTTTTCTGCATGTCAAAGGACCATTCTACCTCTTGATTTAGTCAGCTGTTAGACAAAGTGGGTTTTACGGATCCATAATTACGTTATGTTTTGCTTAGTATAATTCATTATATATGTGGCTCATTTGTGTATATCTGAAAATAACCAAGATATGCACATGTTTGGAATCAGAATAGATCTATATGATTGAAAGTACTCTCACAACAGTAATTTGATTAGGACGATCACTTATTAGTATGTGGATCCCGAGATCAAGTTGGAAGCAGGTTGGTTTATTTTCAGATTCCTAAAATGAACAAAAAAAAAGGTCACAGTCTATGCAGGTGTCTCTGGTCAGTCTGAAATATAAATACTAGTGCTTTTTGTTTTTTGTTTGTTTGTCTGGTTGTGTTTTTCTTGTAACCCTTAAGCTGCTAAATAAATCAAACAAAAATTTCCACCCAATAAAAAAAAAACCCAAATATTGCAATTTCAAAGTTGATTTCAAAGGGAAAAGAAACGCCAAATCGGATAGTGTAGATCCAAGATTTGCCTGCAGAGAATGTGCAGTCTGATCTTGATCTATACTGTCTGGAAAAGTGCCCCGAGTCCCTCATAGCAGCCTAAGGGTTAATGGCTTTTGTTATGAACATAATTATGATTGTTTTTCATTGATTTGAGACTGTTTTGAATGTTTGTAAGAAGCATTTCATCACAGTAAATTGCTTGTTAGATTGAAGACATTACTGTAGATACACCAGAAAGACTGAACACTCATGACCAAATTGATAGGTACAAAAGGTTTTTGTTAACCCTTTACCATGCAAGCCTGAGCTTTAACCCTTTACCACACAACAAAATTTTAGACTAGACCAATTTCAAAGCATTTGCAGATGACAAATTTAACTTTAGTACAGATGAGCTTTAGCTCTCTGATAGAGAAGAAAACATTGCGGAAAAGGAGAAAATGCTGGTTACCAGAATTTTCTCCTTTTCCCACAATGTTTTCAAAAGCCTTCTTTCCCAGGGTCCTTAAAATCCGGGATTGTTTGGTAAAGGATTAACAATCCCTAAGAAAGAGACCTTTTGAAAACATCGTGGGAAAGGAGAAAATGCTAATAATCAGCATTTTCTCCTTTTCCCAAAAGGTTTTCTGTTCTTTCAGAAACAAGATGACAACATCTTAATTGTCATCTGCAAATGCATTCAGTTTGGACAAGTCCAAAGATTTTTTGTGTCATAAAAAAGTGAATTACTTATGCAGGAATTGAACAAAATTTTGTGTGTTTAAATGCTGAAGCCTTTACAACACAGTCCCAAGTTTTAACAACCCTGAGGATGAAGGCTGTTGAAAACATTGTTTGAAAAGGAGAAAATGCTAGAAACGGCAGAGTCCTGCGTGGCTCAGTGGTAAAGTATAGGACTAGTGACCTAGAGGCCTCGGGTTCGATTCTCACTCAGTCCTCTGGGTTTTTAGTGGAGTGTCCTTGGGCAAGACACTTCAGAGCCCTAGCCTAGTACTAGTGAAACCCAGGAAATACATGAATATGTGAGCTGTTGCCATGATATGACTGAAATAATGTTGAAAGCGATGTAAAACACCATTCAATCGATCAATCAAATAGAAAGCAGCCTAATCTCCTTTTCCCACAATGTTTTAAAAGCATTCTTCCTTGGGTCATTTAATCATAGAATTATTTGGTAGTGGGTTTACCTTTTACCAAATGACATATTTTAGACTCTTTCAAACTCAAACCATCTGCAGATTACAAATTCAACATTGGTACAAATGAGCTTAAGCTCTCTGATAGGGCAGAAAACATTGTTGGAAAAGGAGAAAATACTCTTTTGCAAGAAAATTCCAGAATTTAAGCCATAATTGTCATCTGCAATTGCTGTCAATGCAGATGAGTGCAAAGTTTTGTCATCTGGTAAAGGGTTTACCAGGCTGTCACAAGTTTTAACGACCCGGAGAAACAAGCCTTTTGAAAACATTGTGGAAAAGAAGAAAATGCTGGTTTACATCATTTGAGCCACATTTAAATTGTTGTCTGCAAGTGCTTTCAATTTTGACAAGTCTACATTTTTATCATATGGTAAAGGGTTCAGTCAGTAATTGTAGCCAAATGAACATTTCAGATGAAACAAAACACTTGTGCTTTACCTTATGAAGGACAGATTTTATGCTTTACACCCCTTGAATGTGGACTAGTCAATTTTTTAACCCTTAACCACTTTCCAAACTTTTAACAACCCAAAGATAGACAGTTTTTGAAAACATCATGGGAAAAGGAGAAAATACCAGTAACAAGCATTTTCTCCTTTTCCCATAATGTTTTCTTTTTACCCTTTCCAAAACAAATTCATTCATTTGAACCACACTGAATTGGTCAATGCTTTCAATATAGATGAGTCTAAAATTTTGTTGGCTGGTAAAGGGTGAACAAGACATTTGTGTTTCAGTGTTTAACCCTTTCCCAAACAAGCCCTGGTTTTCACGTGTCTGCAGTACAAGTCTTTTGAAAACACTGTGGGAAAAGGAGAAATTGCTCCTAACGAGCAATTTCTCCTTTTCCCACAGTGTTTTCTACCCTTTTTCAGAACTTTCTGCCATTTTCATCAAATTTAAAATTGTCGTCTGCAAACTCTTTCGATTTGGACCAGTCCAAAATTTGTCATTTGGGAAAGGGTTAAGGTTTATCTGTACATGGTATGCATCTATCTTGTTAGGGAATGATTTGTTAGGTAGTTTCATTTGAGCACTGCTCTGGCAAAAAGGGGTTTAACTCTTTACCAAGCAACAAAATTTTAGACTAGTCCAAATTGAAAGCATTTGCGTACAATAAATTAGATGTAGCTGAAATGATTTGTCTGTGAAAGTGTAGAAAACCTTGTGGGAAAAGGAGAAAATGCTGGTTTCCAGCATTTTCTCCTTTTGCCACAAGGTTTTCTAAAGTTATTTCCTCAGGCTTCTTAAAAGGAGGCTTCGGGATTGTGTGGTAAAAGGTTAACACATCTCACTGATGCAATATACCAAGCAAATCATCACATAATTATGGATCAGTAAAATCCATTTTGTCTCACAGCTGACTGAAGCATAAGGTAGAATGGCCTGTTGACATGCAGAAATTTACAAATATCAAAAGAGTTTTGACTCATATCAGCCTGCACAGACTGCGCAGGCTTACATGGGTCCAAAATTTTGTGCAGATGCATTAAACCCCCTTTTGACAGACCATTTGTTTTGTTACAAAGTCTGTCCAGTTGGTTATATATCACCCATAATGTAATGGAGCAATGCTCTGTGAAAAGGGGGCTTAATGCATCTGTGAAAAGTATCGACTGTGCAGGCTGATCTGGGCCAAAACTTTTTGCTATTGGTCAATTTTCTGTAAGTCAAAGGACAACTCCACCTCCTGATTTAGTCAATTGTTAGACAAAGTAGATTTTATGGATCCATCATTATGTGATGTCTTGCCTGGTATAATCCATCACGGAGATGCATTAAGCCCCCTTTTGCCAGAGTGTGGCTCAATTGCATAATTATATCATGGTATTCTGCTATAATGTTATATTTTGTATGTTTGGGGGTAAAAAAATTTTAAAATGTGAGGGTACTTTTTTTGTGTGTGGTTATAGTATTATATTGTGCTATGAACTGACCTTACATGTTTGGTTCTCTTTAACCCTTTACCAAATGACTAAATTTTAGGCTTGCCCAAATTGAAAGCTTTTACAGATGACAAAAAGAGAAATGGTAGAAAGCATTGTGGGAAATAAATGCTGATAATTAGCATTTTCTCCTTTTCCCGCAATGTTTTGCAATTACTTTTAAATCATCAAACCTGGGATTGTGTGGTAAAATTTTAACTCTATACCAGATGTGAAAATTGTAGTATTGTCCAAATTGAAAGCATTTGCAGATGTCAAATTAAATGTGGCTAAAACAGACAATTTATTTGTGCAAGAAAGAAAATATTGCAGCAAAAGGAGGAATAGCTGGTCACCAGCGTTTTATTCTTTTCCCACATGGTTTTCAATCTTCTTGCCGAGAGATTCCAGACAAGGGCAAACCATTAAATTGCTCTTAAAAGGGTCATATTCATAGAATGAAAATGGGTTTATTCTGCACATGAAGGGTTGAACTTGTTCAAATTAAAAGCATTTGCAGACAACAAATTGAATTGGACTTAAATAATTGAAATACTGGTATTCAAACATTCAGTTTTTAGTATTTGAATATTCGATTAGAGAATTATAGAATTGTTTTATGGTCTGGTGTCCCAAATTTGAATGTCCGAATACTGGCACACTTTTAGCAACACATACATCTAACAAAATCAAATTAAATATGTGCATCGGATACTTTCACTAGCTAGATCACTAACCTTTATAGAGAAAGGGCATCAGTGAATGCAAAATCAGTCACATACCTTGCATAATTTATTTTTCTATGGCATTAACTTTTCCTTCTGCCAGTATCAAAGCACAGGCCATTGAAAATCTATTGGACTATCACAGGATACGGAAATTTTCATAATCGAACACCGTTACTATAGATAGCACATCAGCTACTGCCTTTATATCCTATATAGTAAGACAAGGTGTGCAACGAAATTGAAGAAAATTTGACCCCTTGTCCCATTTCTGAGATAATATTCCTTTACTTGGAATTTTCACTGAAAAATCACCAGCAGCAAAGTGTTGGCACCCTTATTTGGTGCTCTAGTTTTTTTGGTGTAGCTGAATGAGCTGGCTCTTGTCATAATCTTATTTGCATTCTAGAGGCCATATTTTCAGCCCAATTATCATGAAACTGTTTGGATGTTCATTTTGGTGTAATCTCAGACAAGTTTGAAGGTTGTCACTTAGGGTTAAAAAGTGGGTCAGTGGAACAAATCCAAGAAAAACCCTGTGTGCATGCTAGAGGCCATGTTTTCAGTCAGATACTCATGAAATGTTTGTCTTGATCAGATGTCCGACAAGTGTGAAAATCTGTCTCATAAGTCAAAGAGAAGGTCACTGGGACAAATCTAAGAAAAACTTTGTGTGCACTCTAGAGGCCACATTTTAAGTCAAAATTTGAATTTCAATTATGCACACTGAGTATGACTCTGTGAAAAGGAGGCTTAATGCATTTGCAAAAAGCATTGTTCCAGGTCAGCCTGCACAGTGTGTGCAGGCTGACCTAGACCTATACTTTTTGCTTTTGGTAAAGTTTTTGCATGTCAAAGAAACAGTTTACCTCATGATTCAGTAGATTGTTATACAAAACAGATTTCATGGACCTATAATACTGTGATGACTTGCCTGGTATAATGCATCACAGAGATACATTAAGTCCCCTTTTCAAAGAGCATAGCTCATGTGTTTTACATAATCACAAACAGGATATCTTTAATGTTATCATTCCTAGACGCATTTTACTCAAGTGAGCACATTAAGGTCTATGGCTTCCTTTGTCTCCTTTTCCCACAATGTCTTCTTTCCCTTCGAAGAAAATCTCTAATATGAACCACAAATTATGTTGTCTGCAAATGCTTTTGATGTGGGCGAGTATAAAATTTTGTTGTTTGGATAGCTGTAATAAGGGTTAACCCTTTTCCACATAGACTGAGTTTGAAAACATTGTGGTAAAAGGAAGAAAAGTGGTAAAATGCTGATTGTTAATTGTTAACATTTTCTCATTTTACCACAATGGTTTCAAACTCAGTCATTAAAACACTGGAATTTTTGGTAAGAGGTAACCCTTTGCCACACAATCCTGTGTTTTAACTCTCTACCAAAAGCCTTTTTTCTTCAAGGTCATTAAAACACAGGATTAATTGGTAAGAGGGTTAACTTATACCACACAATTCTGTGTTTTAACTCTTTATCAAAAGCCTTTTTTCTTCAAGGTCGTTAAAACACAGGATTGTTTTGTAAGAGGGTTAACCACACAATCCTGCGCTTTAACTCTTTACTAAATGCTGCACAATGCCGCCTTTTAACCCTTTACCACACAATCCCAAATTTTAACAACCCTGAGAAAGAAGCCTTTTGAAAACATCGTGGGAAAAGGAGAAAATGCTGGTAACCAGGATTTTCTCCTTTTCCCACAATGTTTTCTACCCTTTCCACAACACATTTCAGTTTTTCAGTCACATTTATTTTGTCGTCTACAAATGCTTTCAATTTGGACGAGTCTGAAATTTTGTCATTTGGTAAAGAGTTAACAACCCTGGGAAAGAAGCCTTTTGAAAATGTGGGAAAAGGAGAAAATGCTGGTAACCAGCATTTTCTCCTTTTCCCACAATTTTTCTACCCTATTAAAGAAAAATTGCATCAATTGAGTAGCACTGAAATTGTCTTCTGCAAATGCTTTCAATTTGGACAAGGCTAAAATTTTGTCATCTTGTAAAGGGTTAAAAATGCTTATGAAGGAAAAGCTCAAGATTTTTCATTTTAAATTTCAGGCTGTATATTCATTAAAACAAAAGGCAAGTGCCACAGAAACATTGTGACAGGATGTTAATACTTGATACAAATAAACCCCTTCCTTCATGGACTATTTGTAAGTCATAAGAATCATACAACATAATTATCCAGCAGATTTGAACTACAAATGCCATTTACCAACAATTCCAGGGTCCTTATTAACCTTATTCCTTGTCCTCCTTAATTTTTTCTAAATTTCAAAGTACTGTAACACTGTTTTTGATTGGCTGAACCATTTGTTTTAGCCAATCAGAAGTTGCATTACTTTGTAAATCGGGAATAAGACTTAAAATAAAATAAGAATGGTTGGTAAATACGGGCCTGGGTTTTGACAACCATGAGGGAGAAAGCTTTCAAAACATTGTGAGAAAAAAAGAAAGTCCTGGTACCCAGCATTTTCTCCTTTTTCCCCACAATGTTTTCTACTCTTTCAGACACAAATGCTATAAATTTTGCCACATTTTATGTGTAATCTGCAAATGCTTTCAATTTGGATCAGTCTTCAATTTTGTCATTTGGTAAAGAGATTACTTCTTGACACAACACAAAATTTTAGAGTTGTCCAAATGGTCAGCAGTTGCAGACAAATAGTTGGGTAAGGCTATAATGGTTGGTTCCAAACATTTTCTCTTATTACCACAATGTTTTCAAAAGCCTTGTTGGGTTGTTAAAACACAGGATTATTTCAAAAAGGGTAAGTGCAGTTTTGGATCTGTGACATTTCGTCGAAAACCACTTTCGTTGAAAATGATCCCTAGCCCTGACCCTTACCCAAATCCAGACAAATTGTGGCTGTAAATCTTCCTCCAAGACAGACCTTTTCATGAAATAAATCTAGGAATTTAGAATCAGTATTTTGAAACTTATATTGATTTTGAGAAACACTCTTTCAAAGAAATGTTGTGCACTGGCAGTTCTAACTGTGTGGTCAAATTTAATACAAAAAAAGGTCGCAAAATAAACAATATGTTTATTATTTGTGTGCTGTTTAACTTGTTTGTCTGTTATAGAGTTTCAGTAACTTTGCCCCACTCAGTAATTTCCATGGACATGGACAAGGTTTTAGATTTGTCCAAATTGTAAGCATTTGCAAACAAAATACAAAATCAGACCAAAATGGTTGGATATGTCTCTAAAATGGTAGAAAACATTGTGGGAGAAGGAGAAAATGCTGGTTTTTCTCCTTTTTCCACTATGTTTCAAAACCCTTGTTCCTCAAGCCGTCGGGGTTGTTAAAAATGTTTTGTACATAATTTTGCGGTCAAATAAAACCCTTAATGCTGTTAAGCCCGACTCACTGACCTTTTGCGAACAGTGAAGATCAAGATCAGACTGCACAGAATGTGCAGTCTGATCTTGAATCTATGATGTTCAATAAGGAGATATCTTTCCGCAAAAAATACCTTTGAAATGGCAAAATATGGGTTTTTATTATCGGCTTGAAAATTTCATTTCACTTATTTAGCAGGATCAGGGTTAAAGCAAAAAACAGTTGCAAAATAAACAATATGTTTTGGGATTTGTTTGTTATTTGACTTGTTTGTCTGTTATAGGTTTTTAGTAACTTTGCCCTTACTGTTGTTTCAATGGAATAGAATGGATTTTAAAAGAAGTTCAAAAGTTGCTATGTTGCTTTATCTTTTGTTTACTTTTGATCTGATTTTCAAATTCAACACTTGCTTTGACTGCACAATAAAAGACTGGCATCTTCACAATAATTTCCATACTTTTGAATGGTATGATTGAAATTCAATTTAACACCTGCTTTGTTTACTTTTGGTAGCCATTCGGGCTTTAAGAAGCAAAAAATATTGTAGGAAAAGGAGAAAATGCTGGTCACCAGCATTTTCTCTTTTTCCCTTTATGTTTTCAAAAATTTTTCCGCAGTCATTAAAACTAATGATGGTTCGGTAAATAGTTAGTCTGTAGTCAGAGTTTCCTGTTAATGATCCATGCAGGAAGTGCTGTCCATGAGGGAGTGTCCTTGGGCAAGGCATTGCAGAGCCCCAGCTTAGAACAAATGAAAACCAGAAATGGCACTGTAAAGTGAAAGTGTCAGCATGATATGACTGAAATACTGTTGAGATTGTAAAAAAACTTATTTGAACTCTTTACCAAGTAACAATGCTGGTAACAAGCATTTTCTCCTTTTCCCACATTGTTTTCAAAAGGCTTCTTACTCAGGGTAGTTAAAACTCAGGATTGTGCGGTAAAGAGTTAAGCCTTAACCAAACAATACTGACTTTCAACAACAACTTTTGTTTACATTGTTGAAAAAGGAAAAAAATGCAGGAAACCAGCAATTTTCCTTTGCCCCCTATTTTTTCCATGTTTTGAAAAACAGATACAAGGGTAACATTTATTTTGTCGTCTGCTAATGCTCTCATTTTGGACATGCTGAATTTTTGTTCTTTTCTCCTTTTCCCACATTGTTTTCTATCCTATCAAAAACAGAAATGATTATTTGATCTACGTTTAATTTGTTGTCTGCAAATACTTTCAATTTGGCTCAGTCAGAAATTTGTTGTTTGGTAAAAAGTTAAACAAATCAAAGTCATTTGTTTCGGGAAGTAAAAACTTCATTGGTCTTTCCTTTCTGGGCCATGCTTTAAGGATCCATAGACTTCTGTGTTTTTAACTCTTTACCAGACAAAAAAAATAATGAGCCATGCTCTGGCAAAAGGGGGCGTAATGCATATCTGCCATGCATTTTACCATGCAAGTCATCTCATATTTATGGATCCATTATAGCCACTTTTTTTTAACACCAATTGAATCATGAGGTAGACTGGTCCTTGGACATACAGAAAATTGACCAATAGTGAAAAGTTTAGGACCAGGTCAGCCTGCATAGGCTGACCTGGGTCGATACTTTTCGCAGATGCATTAATCCCCCCTTTCACAGAGCATGGCTCATTTATAAACTGGTACGTATCAAAAGAATTGGTCGACATGAAATTGAAACGTGGCTCATGACGAGATTCATATTTTAAAGGCATTGAAAACACAGTAGGAAAAAGAGAAAAAAGCTGTTAATTAAATAGCTTTTTTCCCCCTTTTCTCAAAATATTTTTGAATGACATCTTCCCCTAGGCTGTTCAGAGAGATGAAATGATGGTAAGGATTAATGAGCCAATTATGGAGCCAGCTACTTAACCTTTCCCAAACAACAAATTTTGGACTGGTCCAAATTGAAAGAGTTTGCAGACGACAATTTTAAATTTGATGAAAATGGCAGAAAGGTCTCAAAACGGGTAGAAAACACTGTGGGAAAAAGAGAAATTGCTCGTTAGGAGCAATTTCTCCTTTTCCCACAGTGTTTTCAAAAGACGTGTACTGCAGACACGTGAAAACCAGGGCTTGTTTGGGAAAGGGTTAACCTGTAGAGCGCTGAATAAACCTGTCTGACATTTTCATCCTAGAAACAAGACCCAAATAATTGCAATTTCATGGTTACCTTTGTCTACAGTGATTCTGTTGACCAGTGTTTTCTCTTTTTTGCCACAATGTTTTCTACCCTGTCAGAGAACTTATGCTCATTTATACCTTTTTTGAATTTTTTGTCTGCAGATGTTTTGAATTTAAAAGAGCGTAAATTTGTTGCTCGGGAAAATGTTAAATAAGGTGAAGAGAGACATCGCTACATGATTGGACAAAATCATACTGCATTTTCACGGAATAGAGGAAATGGCACTTCTACGTAGATACTTTAACTCTTTATACCAAACAACAAAAATGTACACTTGTCCAAATTCAAAGCATATGCAGATGACAATTTAGATGTGGCTCAAATGATGGAACTTATTTTTAAAAGGGTAGAAAACATTGTGGGAAAAGGAGAAAATGCTGGTTTTGACTCTGATTATGTGGGACAGCAGCCAGTGACTTGGTAACAAAAAAGTGAAGGATCCCAGGAAAGCATGGATAGGTACACTGGACACCCTGAAATAATGTTGGAAACAAAGTGTTTAACTCCATACAAAGTGAAAAAAAAAAAGGAAAATGTTCACAATGATTTAAAAGTATTATTTGAACATTATCAAGGTTACAATAAACTTTTTTTTTCTGGACTAAAAAGTTTTAGACTTGTCCATATTTGACCCTTTACCACACAATCCCGACTTTTAAAAAACCCTGAGAAAGAGGCCTTTGGAAAACATTGTGGGAAAAGGATTTGCTGGCAACGAATTGGATGTGGCTTAAATGATATAATTTGTTTTTGAAAGGGTAGAAAAAGGTGTGGGAAAACGAGAAAATGCTGGTTACCGGCATTTTATCCTTTTTCCACAATGTTTTTGAAAGGCTGTTTGCTTGGGTTCTTTAAAACTCAGGATTGTCTGGTTAAGGGTGAAAGGATTTCCAGGCAACAAATTGAATGTGGCTCAAACGATGAGATTTGTCTGTAAAAACATAAAAACAATGTAGGAAAACAAGGAAGTGGCAATTTCCAGCACTTTCTCCTATTCCGAAAATGTTTTCAAATGCCTTCTAACCCTAACTTTTTACCAATGCTGAAGGAGGCTTCTTAAAACATCAGAGGGAAATGGAGAAAATGATGGTAACCAGCATTTTCTTCTTTTCCCACAGTGTTTACTAGTCTTCAAAAGGCAAATTTCATTATCTCACCAGTGTTGAATATGTTGTCTGCAAATGCTTTCAAGATGGATAAGACTAAAATTTCGTTGGCTGGTACAACCGTTTACCAAACAAAGTGTGTTTTAACGACCCTGAGCAAGAAGCCTTTTGAAAACATTTGGAGAAAAGAAGAAAATGCTGTGACTAGCATTTTCTTTTTTTCCCACAGTGTTTTCACCCTTTGAATGACAAATTTCATGTTTTAAGTAACATTTGATGTGTCGTCTGCAAATACTCCCAACTTGGACAAGTCTAAAATTGTCCATCTGGTAATAGGTTAAAGTAATCTTAAATGTCTTATGAGGCAATGAGTGCTCGATAATGAAGAGGAAAACACTTATCTACTTTTAGCAGGCCATTGCAAACTTAACAAGTGGAAACAATTTGTGATCGTTCTCCAGGACAAACAGACGCACAACAAAATGCGTTGGAGCATTATTGTGACAATATGTTGCTTATATGCAATTTCGGATCTCTTTGATAAAGTGAAAGCAGGGCGTAAGTTATATTTTTAAGATTTTATTGTTAGTTTTACTGGTAGACGAAATCTTAGACTGGTCCAAATTGAATGAATTTGCAGACGGCAAATTACATGTGACTTAAGAAAAGGTTTGTTTTTTAGAAGGTAAAAAACATTGTGGTAACCTGCATTTTTGCCGATTTTTTAACCCTATGACTGCTAAGACTGACTCAATGACCTTTTGCGGACGGTGCAGATTAAGATCAGACTGCACAGAAGATGCATTCTGATCTTGGATCTACACTGTCCAATAAGGAGAAACATTTTCCCAAAAAATACCTTTGAAATAGCAAAATTTGGGCTTATACCATCGGCTTGAAAGTTTCATTTTATTTATTTAGCAGCTTAACTCTTTACCACATAATGCCGACTTTTAACGACCCTGAGGAAGAGGCCTCTTGAAAACATTGTGGGAAAAGGAGAAAATGCTGGTGACCAGCATTTTCTCCATTTCCCACAATGTTTTCTATGCTCCCAAAGAAAAATCCTATCATTTGAGCCATTTTGAATTGTTGCCTGCAAATGCTTTGAATTCGGACTGTTCTAAGATTTTGTTTTGTGGTAAAGGGTTAAGGGTTAATTTTTTCAACCTTTTGAAAGAAAAATCACAATTATCTAACTCATTACCAAACAACAAAATTTTTTACTTGTCCAAATCCAAAGCATTTTAGAGTCGACAAATTTAATGTATCTCAAGTGATAAATTTGTGTTTGAAAGGGAAGAAAATATCATCAGAAAAGGAAAATTTGCTGGTTACCAGTTTTTTCTCCTTTTCCCGTTTTGTTTTCAAAAGCCCTCTTCCCTTAGAGTCATTAAAACTCAGGATTTTTTTGGAAACAGAATAGAACATGTTTTAATTATTGTATGCAAAAGTTTTTAATATGGATGAGTTTTGTAAAATTATGTTTTCTTAAAAGTTCAAGCAGTTATCACTTTTGTTATTGTATGCCAAAAGCCACATTTTTTTGTTAATCCCCTGGTCCTCTGCTTTTCTATCCATCCATCCATCCATCCATCTGTCCGTCTGTCTGTCTGTCTGACTGTCTGTTAGCAAGATTGTGTCTGAATCCATTGAAACCCTTGTCTGACTTGGAAAATGTTTCACATGTGTACACATTGATGAGACAACATACATAGTGAAGATTTCAGACTATAGGCTCAAAGGTCAAGGTCACAGCAGGGGTCACATGTTGCGTGCTCTTTGATAGTTTCCTGGCGGCATATATTACCCCTCTTTGTGGTTCTCTTGTTTTCAAAATCAATTTGTATAACTACCAACTGATTCATATGGTAGATTGGTCCTTTGATATGCAGAAGAAAGTGACCAATAGCAAAAAGTTTAAAACCAAGTCAGCCTGCCCAGAGTTGGCAGGCGGACCTTAAGCCTTTCCCAAACAAGCCCTGGTTTTCACATGTCTGCAGTACAAGTCTTTTGAAAACACTGTGGGAAAAGGAGAAATGCTCGTAATGAGCAATTTCTCCTCTTCCCACAGTGTTTTCTACCCTTTTTGAGACCTTTCTGCCATTTTCATCAAAATTAAAATTGTCGTCTGCAAAGTCTTTCAGTTTGGACAAGTCCAAAATTTGTTGTTTGGGAAAGGGTTAAGGTCTATACTTCTTGCAGATGCATTAACCCCTTATCAAACTATCCCATTTGAAAACATTGTTGAGAAAAGGAGAAAGTGCTGGTGACCAGTATTTTCTCCTTTTCCCAAAATGGTTTCTACCTTCCCAAAACAAATTTCATTTTTTGAGTCACATCTTTTTTGTCATTTGCAAATGCTTTCAAATTTGATGTCTGAAATTTTGTCATTTGGTATAGAGTTAAATCCCCTTTTCACAGAGCATAACTCAATTGTCTATTTCTACACTTTGCACTCTAGACAGCAGTTTGAAATGTCGTAAAAGGTGCAATCATTCAGACTGAGTTTGAGTAAACATTCCATGGTGTTCCCTTCCTTGATTGGCAAACATGTTTGTTCTTTATGGCACTTGCATATTTTAACTGGTCAAAAATAGTCCTGTCTAGTAACTGCTTAACCAAATAATCTTATGTTTTTATTACCCTAAAGAAGAAGGCCTTTGAGAACATTGTGGAAAAGGAGAAAAAGTACTAGTAACTAGCACTTTTTAGCTCACCTGAGCACAACATGCTCAAGATGAGCTTTTGTAGTTGTCCGGCGTCCGGGGGTCCATCATCAACATTTACCTTGTGGACACTTTAGAGGCCACATTTCTCGCTCAATTGACCTGGAAATTGGTCAGAATGTTTATCTTGATGAAATCTCGCATGAGTTTGAATTTGGGTCACCTGGGGTTATAAAGTAGGTCACTAGGTCAAATTAAAGAAATACCTTGTGGACACTGTAGAGGCCACATTTGTCACTCAATTTACCTGAAAATGGGTCAGAATGTTTGTTTTTATGAAATCTCAGATGAGTTTGAATATGGGTCACCTAGGGTCATAAACTAGGTCAGTAGGTCAAATTAAAGAAATACCTTGTGGACACTCTAGAGGCCATATTTTTTGCTCATTTGACTTGAAAAGTAGTCGGAATGTTTGTCTTGATAAAGTCTCGGATGAGTTCAAATTAGGGCCACCTGGGGTTGTAAACTAGGTCACTAGGTCAAACGAAAGAAATTCTTTGTGGGCACTTTATAGGCCACATTTCTTACTCAACTGACCTGAAAGTTGGTCAGAATGTTTGTCTTGATAAAATCTGGAATCTGGAATGTCTTGATGAAATCTCGGATGAGTTCGAACTCAGGTTACCTAGGGTCATAAACTAGATCACTAGGTCAAATTAAAGAAATACCTTGTGGGCACTCTAGAGGCCACATTTTTTGCTCAATTGACTTGAAAATTGGTTGGAATGTTTGTCTTAATTATATCTCAGATGAGTTTGTTACCTGAGGTCATAAACTAGGCCAGTAGGTCAAATCAAAGAAATACCTTGTGGACACTTTTGAAGCCACATTTCTTACTCGGTTGACCTGAAAATTGGTCAGAATATTAGTCTTGATAAAATCTCAAATGAGTTCGAATTTGGGTCACCTGGGTTCATAAACTAGTTCACTAGGTCAAATTATAGAAATACCCTGTGGACACTCTAGAGGCCACATTTGTGACTCAATTGACCTGAAAATTGGTCAGAATGTTTGTCTTCATAAAATCTCAGAAGAGTTTGAATTTGGGTCACCTAGGGTCATAAACTAGATCACTAGGTCAAATTAAAGAAATACCTTGTGGGCACTCTAGAGGCCACTTTTTTTGCTGAATTGACTTGAAAATTGGTCAGAATATTTGTCTTAATTAAATTTCGGATGAGTTTGAAATTGGGTCACCTAAGGTCATAAACTAGGTCTCTAGGTCAAATCAAAGAAATACCTTGTGGACACTCTTAAGGCCACATTTTTTACTCAATTGACCTGAAAATTGGTCGGAATGTTTGTATTGATGAATTATTGGATGAGTTTAAATTTAGGTGACCTAAGGTCATAAACTAGGTCACAAGGTCGAATTAAGGAAATACAATGGGGGCACATTTCTTACTCAATTGACCAGAAAATTGGTCAGAATGTTTGTCTGTATAAAATCTTGTATGAATTTGAATTTGGGTCACCTGGGGTCATAAACTAGGTCACTAGGTCAAATTAAAGCAATACCTTGTGGACTCGCTAGAGACAACATTTGTGACTCAATTGACCTGAAAATTGGTCAGAATATTTATCTTGATGAAATCTGGGATGAGTTTAAATTTGGGTCACCTAGGGTCATAAACAAGGTCACTATGTCAAGTTAAAGAAATACGTTGTGGGTACTCTAGAGGCCACATTATTTGCTCAATTGACTCGAAAGTTGGTCAGAATTGTTGTCTTAATAAATCTCAGATGAGTTTGGAATTTGGGATACCTTAAACTAAGTCATTAGGTCAAATTAAAGAATTACCTTGTGGACACTCTAGAGGCCACATTTCTTACTCAATTGACCTGAAAACGGGTCAGAATGTTTGTCTTGATAAAATTTCAGATGAGTTTGAATTTGGATCACCTAGGGTCATAAACTAGGTCTCACTAGATCAACTTACAAAAATTCCTTGTGGGCACTCTAGAGGCTACAATTCTTACTCAATTGACCTGAAATTTGATCAGCATGTTTGTCTTGATAAAATCTTGGATGAGTTCAAAGTTGGGTCACATAGGGTCCTAACTAGGTCACTAGGTCAAATTTAAAGAAATATCTTGTGGGCGCTCTAGCGACCACAATACTTGGTCAATTGAACTGAAAATTGGTCAGCGTGTTTGTCTTGATGATATCTCGGATGACTGTAAAATTGGGTCACATAGGGTCATAAACAAGGTCACTGGATCACATTGAAGAAAAACCTTGCAGCACTCTAGAGGCCACAATTCTAGCTAAATTGACCTGAAAATTGGTGTACATATTTGACTTGATATCTCGGATCAGTCAGAAATTGGGTCTCATAGGGTCATAAACTAGGTCACTAGGTCAAATTCAAGAAATATATTGTGGGCATTCTAGAGGCCACAGTTTTTGCTCAACTGACCTGAAAATTTGTCAGCATGAATGACTTCGTGATATTTTGAATAGGCTTGAAATTGGGGCACATAGGGTCATAATCTAGGTCACTAGGTCAAATTATAGAAATACCATGTGGGCACTCTAGAGGCGGCATTTCTTTCCCAATTCCTGAACCTTGGTTAACAAGTTTGTCTTGATATCTTGGATGAGTTTGAAATATGGTCACATGGGGTCATAAACTAGGTCAATAGGTCAAATTGAAGAAATACATTTTGGACACTCCAGAGGCCACATTTTCAGCTTAATTGACTTGACAGTTGGTCATAATGTTTGTCTTAATAACATCTCAGATGAGTTTTAAATTTGATCATTATGACCCTGGGGTGAAATTTCGCCTATTGACTCAGGTGAGCGATCCAGGGCCATCATGACCCTCTTGTTTTCCTTTTTCCATAGTGTTTTCTACCTTTTAACTCTTTACCATGCAATCCAGCCTCTAATGACCCTGAAATTTAAGGATTTTGAAAACAATGTGGGAAAAGAAGAAAATGCTGGTAACCAACATTTTGTTCTTTTCCCACAATGTTTTAAAGACCCCAAAGGCAGATACTGTCATCTGTGCCCCATTCTATTTGTCGTCTGCTTTCAATGTGGACTAAGCTAAAATTTTGTTGTGTAGCAAAAGAATTAAAGGTAAATCTTATCATTTGCGGCATATTTAATGCTTTACCAGATGACAAAATTTTAGCCTTATCCAAATTGAAAGCATTTGCAGGCGACATTTTCAACGTGGCTCAATTGGTGCAATTTTTCTTTGATAGGGTAGAAAACATTGTGTGAAGAGGAGAAAATGCTGGTTATCAGCATTTTCTCCTTTTCCCACAATGTTTTCAAAAGGATTCTTTCCCAGGATCATTAAAAGGTGGCACTGTGCGGTAAAGGGTTAATTTAATGTGTGCAAATTCTTCAATATGGATAAGTCGATCTAGAAGAAGTTATCCTTTTACCAAACAATCCTGAGTTTTAATAATCCTGCAGGAAAAAGCTTTTAAAAATGTTGTAGGAAAAGGTGGTATCCAGTATATTCTTTTTAGCTCTACTGGCTGTAAGCCAGCAGAGCTTATGTCATGGTATGGTTTCCGTCATCCGTCTGTCTGTCCGTCCATCAGTCTTCTTTTTTTGTTTACGCGATAAAATCTTCATTTGTTGTAGGATTTTCATGAAACTGCACAGTTTGTTTATCTTATCTGTAGCTTGAAGCCTATTGATTTTGAAAAAAATCTGACAATCAGTGCTGGAGAAGTTGCCATTTAAAATTCAAAATTTCAATTTCTTGTTTATGCGATAAAGTCAGCATTTGTGGTTGGATTTTTGTGAAACTTGCACAGTTTATTTATCTCATCAATAGCTTGAGCCCTATTGATTTTGAAAAAAAATCTGACAAACAATGTGGGAAAAGTAGCTATTTGAAGTTTAAAATTTCGATTTCTTGTTTACGTGATAAAGTCTGCATTTGTGGTCAGATTTTCAAAAAACTTGCGCAATTTGTTTATCTCATCAATAGCTTGAACCCTACTGATTTGAAAAAAATCTGACAATCGGTGAGGGAAAAGTAGCCACTTAAATTTCAAAATGTCAGTTTCTTGTTTACGCAATAGAGTCTTCATTTGTGGTTGGATTTTCATAAAACTTGCACAGTTTGTTTATCTAACCAATAGCTTGAACCCTATTGATTTTGAAAAAAAATCTGACAAACAGTGTAGGAAAAGTAGCCATTTAAAGTTCAAAATATCAGTTTCTTGATTACACGATAATGTCTGCATTTGAGGTTGGTTTTCTTAAAACTTTCACACTTTTTTTTAATCTGATCAATAGATAGAACCCTATTGATTTTCAAAAAAATCTGACGGTCAATGCAGGAAAAGTAGCCATGTAAAGTTCAAAATTTCAATTTCATGTTTACACGATTTAGTCTGCATTTGTTGTCAGATTTTTGTGAAACTTGCAGAGTTTGTTTATCTCATCAATAGCTTGAACCCTATTTATTTTGAAAAAAATCTGACGATCAGTGTGGGAAAAGTAGCCATTTGAAGTTCAAAATTTTTATTTCTTGTTTACGCGATAAGGGCTGCATTTGTTGTCAGATTTTCATGAAACTTGCACAGTTGCTTTGTATCATCCACAGCTTTAACCCTATTGATTTTGAAAAAAAAAAATCAATTATCAGTATGGGAAAAGTAGCCAATTGAATTTGAAAATTTACAATTCTTGATTACGCAATAACGTCAGCAGTTGTGGTTGAATTTTCATGAAACATGCACAGTTGCTTTTTATTATCAATAGCTTGAATTCTATTGATTTTGAAAAAAAAAAAAAATTAAAATCAATATGGGGAAAGGAGCCACTTACATTTGATAATTTACATTTCTTGTTTATGCAATTAAGTCAGATTTTTTATTAAATCCTTTTGAAACTTGCAAAGATTACTTGTATCATCAAGGGATTGAACTCTATTAAAAAATGAAGAAAATCTAGCAATTGATTTAGGAAAAGCAGCCATTTTAATGACTTAGTATTGTTTACACAACACAATCCACATTATTAGTCACATTTCTTTGAAACTTGCAGGAATTGTTTAAAACAATGAGTACTGATACAAATTCGGCTAGATTCCAAACAATTGGTTTTGAGAAATTGTACTTCAATTATTTTTCACTATTTGTTCGATTCGCCATGCCTACTTACGCTGTCTTATTGGGTTCAAGCCCAGTTGCAACAACACCTCCCCCTCCATTTTTGTGTGTTTCCTTTTTCCCTTTTTGCATCATGAATTGATTATTTATGCTAGAAAAAAAGCAAAATCAATGCCAGTAGAGCAATTCAGGCCCTCAAGGGCCTCTAGTTTTCTTTTTCCCCACAATGCTTTCTTCCCTTTCACAGGCAAAGCTTAAATCATTTGAGCCATATTCTAGTTGGTTGAGCCAATTTGAATTGTAGCTTGCAAATTCTTCAATATGGACCAGGACAAGTCTAGAATTCTGTTGTAAATAGGTATGTGTAAACAACTTTTTCCAATGTATACAATTTTACAATGTTTCAGGCCAGATGGCGGGACGGTGTATTATGCCAGAACCTCCAATGTTTGGATCCGTCTATTTTGATGAGAGGCGCAGCAGACTAAATTATTATTGTGATGACGGATTTAAGTTTGTATAGATTATCACTCATTTTTAGACTAGCGAAGCTAGTCTATAGGCATCATGACTGACCTAGAGTCAATGTAAACAAAAAACCCCACAGTTGCCAAATACTGCCTCACAGAAAATACTTCTTTCTGTTAAAAATCTTAATTCTGTTGCACATGACAATTTTTACAAAAAATACTAAATCTCTACCACTCCAATTTGAACATGTCTTCTTACAAAATAATAAACTGAACAAGATGCCATTTACAAGGTAAAAGATATTTTGCTTATAATTATGTTAATTAAGTGACCTATGGAAAGCAGAGACTCACTTATTCCTACACCATTGTAACATTATGAATGAGTCTATAAATAAATATTACCTAGGTAACTTGTAGCAAATCATTCCTTCAGTCATTCATTATTTAGATCATTGTGTACAGTTAAACTGTTATCTTAAACTGTTATTTTACGTCTTGAATATTAACTCTTTACCAAACAATCCCAAGTTTCAACGACACCAGGAAAGAATCCCTTTGAAAACATTGCGGGAAAAGGAAAAAAACAGTGGTAGCCATCATTTTCTTTTTGTCCCACATTGTTTTCTGCCCCTTTGGAATCAGGTTTCATCAGTTCAGCCACATTTAATTTATGGTCTTCAAAAGCTTTGAATTTGGACGAGTGTAAAATTTTTCATTTTGTAAAGAGAGTTAAATAGTTAACTACATCTTGTGCTACTGGATATATACTAATCGATTTCATGGTGTTTAATGCTGTTTTCAACATTATTTCAGTGATATTGCGGTGGCTAGAGCACCTATCCAGGCTTTCCTGGAGTTTCTTTTACCAGCACTATCGCGACTGAATGACCGTTTGAGGACAGTGTGGATTAAGTTCATACTATACAGAGCGTGCAGTCTGATCTTGGATCTACACTGTCCAATAAGAGGATAGATTTTCTCCAAAATGTAACTTTGAAATAGCGATATTCAGCTTAAAAGTTTCATTTAACATTTTGTAGCATTTTAAGGGTTAAACTTAAACTGGATTATAGTTAACCATCAGCACGCATAACCGGCAGCTCAAACAGTCGCATACAGGACTTGAGAACAGGAGGTCGTTGGTTCGATCCCAGACTCAACAAATTTCTTTCAGACGATTGATGATCTAGTCATTGCGACAGGATTCATTTCTCTCTCACGGTTTGGCAATTGTTATGTGGGAATACAGCTTGGAAAAAATATTGTGCTGATAACTGGTAAAAGAAACTCCTGGAAAGCACTGGCCACCGCGACATAACTGAAATAATGTTGAAAACGGTTAAAAACCATACAAACAATCAATCAAATTTGCTAGTCTGTCAGTACTTTCAGTACTTTGATTATACCAATTCCCCCATTACGAAGTCAAGGACCAAGGCTTCAAGCGCATTTAGTAACAATGTTTTCTATCTTTACAAAGACATACTTCATAATTTGTGACACGTTTTAACCCTTAGAGTGCCAAATAAACCTGTCCGACATTTTCATTCTAGAAATACGACCCAAATAATTGCAATTTCATGGTTGCTTTTGTCTACAGTGATTCAGCAAAGCGGACAGTGTTGATCAAAGATCAGGCTGCACATTTTGTGCAGCCTGATCATGATCTACACTGGCTGCAAACACAACTATAGTCGTGAAAGGTGCTTTAAAGGTTAATTGTCATTTGAAAATGCTTAATTTAAAAAGTTTAGCAATTTTTTGTTTGGTAAAGAGTAAACTCTTAACCCTTAACCCTTTACCAAATGGCAAAATTATAGCCTTGTCCAAACTGTAAGCACTTGCAGACGACAATTTCAGTGTGGCTCAAATGGTGCAATTTTTCTTTGATAAGATAGAAAACATTGGGGGAAAAGGAGAAAATACTGGTTACCAAATCAAGTAAGGCTCAAATGATTGTATTTGTTTCTGAAATGTTAGAAAATATTGTGGGAAAAGGTTGAAAGGTTTCTATTTCTTGAGTTGCCTTAATGCTCTTGAAGCACCTTTTAAAACTATGTTTTCCTTTGAGGCCCGTATTGGTAAAGATCATACTGCACAAAACGTGCAGCCTGATCTTGGATCTACACTGCTCACCTTAACATAGACCCCTACACTATACTGCTGTCCACTTCTTCCTAGAATAATCGGAGCATCATCAAGACAAAAATGTGTAGAGAAGAAAGTAGCCAACATGACATACTATGACTGGAATTACGGCGCTCCAAAGTGCATAGCTGATGGCTATAATGGTAATGATATTCTTTCATGTATACAAGCCATGCTCTGTGAAAAAGGGGGCTTAATGCATCTTTGTAAAGTATCGACCCAGGTCACCTAGAGCCTCCGCAGTCTGTGCAGGCTGACCTGGGCTGAAACTTTTCACTATCAATTAACATGGCTTTTTTCATGGCTGTGTTGTAGCCCTTGCACCATCTGCATCATCGTGTGAAAACTTTGACATTCTATAATATCATTGTTATTACTGAAGATATTTGCTTCAGACTTGGACAAGTTGTTAATTATCAAAAGGGGAAGCTATACAACAACGGCAGGTAACCATTAAAGTATTTTTGAAAGAGTTGTGCCCCTTTTTTACTAAGAATGTTCACTGAAAATCAAGCATCTGCAGCTGAGCATAGGCACCTGCATGTGGTACTCTTGTTTTTTCTTCTCATATAATGCACTTATTTTGAAATTATTCAAGAAAAGATCATAGGACTGTGCTCTTTACCAGGTGACAAAATTTTAGACTCACCAAAGCTGAGAATATTTGCAGACAAGAGAATGAAAGTAGCACAAATGATTTATTCAATTTTTTGACAGGAAGGAAAACATTGTAGTAAAAGGAAAAAATGCTGGTTACTGCATTTTATCCATTTACCACAATGTTTTCAAAAGCCCTCTTCCCAAAGGTTTTTAAAGCACAAAATTGTTTGGTACAGTGGTAAGGGAATAAATAGACAATTTATATTTCCAGTGCGCATGTGCCCAAAGCTTGAAAACCCCAGAAATGGCACAGTCATTGTTTCCAGTTACTTTCTGAAGGGGGTAGCGACTTACATATGTGATGAAGGTTATAGGCCTGACCGTGATAACAAACTAACTTGTGTCTGGGGATATCGCTGGGATAAAGAGTACCCTTCATGTCAAGGTTTGTAGAAATTATCTTGTACTATCTCCTGTCGCGAGGCAGAGGGATACTGTTCTGGCATTGTTGGTCTGACCTAATAGCAGTCCGTCTGGATGTCCTTCCATCTACTTTTCTTTAAACTGCTTATGATTTAGAAACGTGGTCTGATTTTGAAATATTTTATGCCTATGTTAACCCTACCAAACGACAAAATTTTAGATTGGTCCAAATTGAAAGCACTTACAGACAACCAATAAAAGGTGGCCAAAGTGACAAAACTTGTCCTAAATAGGATAGAAAACATTGTGGGAAAAGGAGAAAATGCTGGTTACCAGCATTTTCTCCTTTTCCCACAATGTTTTCAAAAGCCTTCTTCCTCAGGGTGGTTAAAAGTCGGGATTGTGTGGTAAAGGGTTAACCTAAATGAGTTTATTTTTAGAGATTTTCAGACACCAGAATACCGGGCAAAGATCACAGTAAGGGTTCAAAGCTTAAACACTCTTCGATTTGCGATCTTTAGAAACTATTTTTGATAAAATGTTTTTTTAGGGTGCAACTAAAATATTTTATCACATAAAACTCCCTCCGGCAGTGTATTAAACCCATGACTTATTTTTGATAATACGCTAGTGTATTATAATTTTTTGGGTCCAAGTTCTATTCAGTTTTTAGTCATGAGCGTGTGAAGCCAGAGAAACCAACCACAGCACGTGCCGGAATTTGTGCAACTACATCGTTTCGCGGAAAAATGACGTCATTGTTGCTAAGATGTATACACATGGAAAGTTTTTGATTTTCATGTTTAATTAGAACCAAGACACGCAGCAAAAGTCTTTCAAATGAACAAAATTGTGGAATTAGGTGAACCCATCCTCTCTAGAAACTGTTTCATTGAGATCTACTTTTGGAGTAAATGTCAAAGATCTATCTACTTGTGTATGTACACATTTGAAACCGAACTACAACTGTAAACATGGACCCCTGAATGGTGTATAGGGTAAAGGTGATGATGCAGGATATTTTTTGTCAGTCATTTGTTTCATGTGATAAACAGAATCTCACACTCATGTTTATGTATTATCATTTTTATCAAACTCGTCGACTAAAATTTATTTGACGCTCGCCAAGGCTCATGTCATACATTTTAGTCAACTTGTTTGATAAAAATGATAATACATAAACACTCATGTAAGATCCTCTATGTTGAAAGTGGCCAAAACTCTGTTCCATATGACATAGTTTTAAAATGGTTCAGATTGCAATCATTTGCAGACAGCAAATGTGTCTCTAAAGCTGAATTTTGTACAAACATTGGAAGTGTAGAAAGCGTGTTGTAACTCATTACCATAGTATATCAAAATTTAGACCAATCAAAATTGAAAATAATTGCAGAAAACAAATCAAATGACACACAAAGAGTGGGATTTGCCTGTGAAAGGATAAAACATTATGGGAAAAAAAAAAATTGCTGGTAACCAGCATTCATTTTTTTTCTTTTCCCATACTGTTTTTCAAAATGTTTTCAGTAGCCTTTTTTTTCCTCCAGGTTCATAAAAAACATGGGTTTGTTTGGTAAAGAGTTCAAACAATGAGCTTTACTCTTGAGAGAGTAGCAAACATTGTGGTAAAAGGAAAACTGTTTATAACCACCATTTTTTTCCCTTTTCCACATTTTTTTTAAAAAGCCTTTTTTTTTTCTCCAGGTGCTAGAAACATGAGATATAGAGAACAGATGATTGGTATCTTGGATTTGGAAAGTTTATTGGACATGGCATGGGAAGGCAAATCGGATAAAATCCTTGAGTAATTAAGTTCTGTAAAAGGTTAACCCTTTGTTTGTAAAAGGGTAAAAAACATTGTGGGAAAAGGAGAAAATGCTAGTGGCTTCTTCTTTTCCCTCAGTGCTTTCCAAATGCCTTCTCTGCCAGGCTTGTTAAAACTCAGGATTGTGTGGTAAAGGATTAATCAAGCCAATTTGATTCTTTCAGCCGTGAACGTGGAAGGGTTTGCCAGAACACTGGAAGACAAGTTTATTAGTAAATATGCGTCGGGTTCCGCTGATTCAAAGGACGGCATACAAGGTAACAGAATAGAGATAGAACAATCTTCTCGTGTAGATATTCTTGTAACAGAATAGAGGCTGTAAGCAGATTAAATCTCCCTCGACAAAATCTTCACCTCAACCATTTTTACATAGGGGTACAAAACACACCCCCATCACTTTTAAGCCTTTACCACACAATCCCGACTTTTAACGACCCTTAGAAAGAAGCCTTTTGAAAACATTGTGGGAAAAGGAAAAAATGCTGGTAACCAGCATTTTCTCCTTTTCTCACAATATTTTCTACCCCTCCCAAAACAAATTTCAAATTTTTTGGTCACATTTATTTTGTTGTCTGCTAATGCTTTCAGTTTGGACCAGTCTTTAATTTTGTTGTTTTGTAAAGAGTTAATGTCTTCCTCCACCTCATAAATTCAATTAACCCTTTCCCAAACAAGCCCTGGTTTTCACGTGTCTGCAGTACAAGTCTTTTGAAAATACTGTGGGAAAAGGAGAAATTGCTCGTAACGAGCAATTTCTCCTTTTCCCACAGTGTTTTCTACACTTTTTGAGACCTTTCTGCCATTTTCATCAAATTTAAAATTGTCGTCTGCAAACTCTTTCAATTTGGACCAGTCCAAAATTTGTCGTTTGGGAAAGGGTTAAGGAAGCAAAAACAATCCTATCTTGTAAATCTTCTCTATTGACAAAAGCTCCTTATGCAACACAATTTTTTCCACCCTTTTCACCCTTTACCACACAATCCTGAGTTTCAACGACACTGAGAAAGAAAGTCTTTAAAAGAATTGTGGGAAAAGGAGAAAATGCTGGTAACCAGCATTTTTTCCTTTTCCTATAATGTTTTCTACCCTTTCAAAGGCTGTATATATAGTTCCACCATTTGAGTCACATTTAATATGTTGATCATCTTCATATGCCTTTGGTTGTTAGGTAATGGATTAAAGACAAATCCCATCCTTTTACCCTATACCACACAATCCCGACTTTTAACGACCCTGAGAAAGAAGCCTTTTGAAAACACTGTGGGAAAAGGAGAAAATGCTGGAAACCAGCATTTTTTCTTTTTCCCACAGTGTTTTCTACCCTTCCCAAAACAAATTTCAGATCTTGAGTCACATTTATTTTGTCCTCTATGGTTGTTTTCAATTTGGACTAGTCTAAAATTTTGTTGTTTGGCAAAGAGTTAAGCCACATTTTATTTGTTGCCTGCAAATGATAAGGAAAAGTATCCAATAAGGAGAAATGTAAAATGTAATGGTCTGCCAAAAACGTATTTCAGAAAGCAATAAATTAACCTGTTGTCAAATAATCCCCAGCCTTAACAACCTTGAGAAAATAGGCTTACAAAAACATTGTCAAAAAAGGACAAAATGCCTATAACCAGAAATTCTCATTTTTCTCACAATATTTTCTACCCTTTAACTCTTTAACAGACAAAAAAAATTGAAAGTTGTCCAAACCGAAGGCATTTTCTGACAACAAAATGGATGTTGATTTAAAAGATAATCCTTGTCTTTGGAAAGGTAGAAATGTTGTGGGGGAAAAAGAGAAAATGCTGGATACCAGCATTTTTATCCTTTTCTTACAAAGTTTTAAAAGGCCCTCTTCCACATGGTTTTTCATGGTTGTGTGGTAAAGAGTTGAAAAGACGAATTCCAAAATGTCCAAAATTTATAGTGTGATCTACAAATGTGCCATGCTCTGTGAAAAGGGGGCTTAAGCATCTGCGAAAAGTATCGACCCAGGTCAGTCTGCGCAGGCTGACCTGGCCCAAAACTTTTTGCTATTAGTCAATTTTCTGTAAGTCCAAGGACCAGTCTACCTCATGCTTAAGTCGATTGTTACGAAAAGTGGCTTTTATGGATCCATAATTATGTGATGGCTTGATTGGTATCATACATTACAGAGATGTATTAAGCCCCCTTTTGCCAGAGCAATGCTCAAATGCTTTGACCTTGGACAAGTCTGAATTTTGTCTTATGGTATAGAGTTACGAAAATGATTAACAAGTTTTTGTATCTTTCATCTTTCAGAGAAGCTGAGCGTGGGAAAGGCGGGCCTCGATATGGTTTTTGCGGTGGATGTGTCTAGTAGTATTGGTCCTGTCTCACTAAACAATGCGAAGAAATTCATCAAGATCATTTGTGAAAAGTTTGGTATATCGAAGGATCCAACTGGAGGTATTGGTTTATTGTTCACCCATTCGTAGATCTTTGTGACCTTTTGAATCTGCATCAGATAATAGCATTTTTCCAAAGGGTTTTTACTACTCAGGATTGTTTGATAAAGGGTTAAAAGATGACAAAATTCTAGAATTGTCAAAATTCAAAGCAGTTGCAGATGACATATAAAATGTAGCTAAAATGGCGGGATTTGTATTTGAAAGACAAAAAAACAAAAAGTCACTACATTTTCAAAAGGCCTCTTTTTAAACCTTTACCAAACAGTCCCAAGTTTTAACAAGCTTAAAGAAGAAGAATTTTGAAAAAATTGTGAAAAAACGGAGAAAATCCTTATAATCAGAATTTCCTCCTATGCCCACAATGTCTTCTACCCTATCAAAGTAAGTTAGCTTCATTCATACCACTTTCAAATTTGTTGTCTGCAGATGCTTTGAATTTGCAAGGGTCAAAAATTTTTTGTTCGAGAAATGGTTAAGGGTCTTTTAACTCTTTACCACACAATCCCGACTTTTAACGACCTTGAAAAAGAAGCCTTCTGAAAACATGGTGGGAAAAGGAGAAAATGCTGGAAACCAGCATTTTCTCCTTTTCCCACAATGTTTTCTACCCTTCCCAAAACAAATTTCAATTTTTTGGTTACATTTATTTTGTCGTCTGCAAATGCTTTCAGTTTGGACCAGTCTAAAATTTTGTCGTTTGGTAAAGGGTTAACTCTTTACTAAACAACAAAATTCAAGACTTACTCAAAATTGGAAGCATTAGCAGGCACCAAGCAGTTACTCAAAAGATGGAGTTTGTCTTTAAAAGGGTACAAAATGTGGGAAAAGGAGAAAATGTTTGTGACCAGCTTTTTCTCCTATTCCTACAATGGTTTCTAAACCTTTATTCTTCAGGTTTTTCAAACTTGGAATTTTATAGTTAAACATCAAACTGGGTATTGTTTTTAACCGTTTACCAGACAAAATTTTAACCTCATCCAAATTTAAAGCATTTGCAGATGACAAACTCAATAAGCTCAAATCGTGCAATTTTTCTTTGATAGGGTAGAGAACATTGTTGGAAATTGAGTAAATGCTGGTTACCAGCATTTTCTCCTTTTCCAACAATGTTTTCAAAAGGCTTCTTTCCCAGGGTTGTTAAAAGTCAACATTGTGTGGTAAAGGGTTAAGCGGTAAATTAGTATGGATACTTGCACAGTGATGTGGGTAGAACAGGTTTATCCAGTTTATCAAAGGATTTGAACCCGGGACCTTAGATATTAACTCTTTACCTCCGTGACGAAAATGAAGGCTTTTTCAAATTGATAGCATTCATGACGTCAATTCAAATGTGGCTCAAATGATGGAATTTGTCATTGATAAGGTTGAAAACATTGTGGGAAAAAGAGAAAATGCTGGTTACCAGCATTTTCTCTTTTTCCCACAATATTTTCAATAGGCTTCTTCCTCAGGGTCATTAAAACTCTGGATTGTGTGTAAAGGGTTAAAGAGTAAAATGAGATTTGTTTTTTATCAGGAATACCTCCAGCTAATCTGATTCTCTGTATTGTTTTCTTTTTGACTGGCAGGTAAAAATGGAACCAGAATTGCATTGATCACATTCAGTGAAACCGCTAATATAATCTTTAATTTGGACAGCGGAAAAATTCGCAGTATTGAAAAAGTGAAGGAAAAAGTGGATGAAATTCAGGTAGTCTATTATAAACCTAATACCACGCTATCTGGAATTTTAAGGACTTTAATGGAGGAGGCAGTATTGTGGAAAAAGGAGAAATTCTGGAAACCAGCATTTTCTCCTTTTCCTTTTTCTAGTCTCCAGAGAACAAATTTCAATTTTTGAGTTACATTTATTCTGTCTTTTTCAAATGCTTTTAATTTCGGCAAGTCCAAATTTTGTTGTTTGGCTAAGAGTTAACCATTTACCACATGACAAAATTTTAGACTGGTTCAATTTGACAGAGATTTACAGTCCACAGAAAAATGTTGTAAATGACAAAGACAGTTGTCTTCTGTCATCTGCAAAAGAATGTAACTTATACATTGGTTTACAAATCGTGAAACTTCAGATTTCTAGGTCACTGAACTGCCAATTACATGATGTACAAAGCATGTGAGAATATCTTGTGTAATCTCGATGGTAGAACCTGTTCTTTCCAGAACAAGTTCTAATTGTCTACCCCTGTATATATGAACTTGTAAAGCATAACATCCATAATGAAGTCTGTGACCAGCATTTTCTCCTTTTTCCACATTGTTTTCTGTCATTCCAGAGAAAAACCCTACTAGTTCATCTACATTTAATTTGTCATCTGCAAATGCATTCATCTTGGTAGGGTCTAAAATTTTCTTGTTTTGTGAGCATGACTGAATTCAAACGAACAGAAACATTAGAGCTTGTGTGACTGTGCTGTGTCAAGTGTCCATCATCCTTTGTGCATTCGTCAACACTTACCATGTGTGCCCTCCGGAAGCCACATTTTTTAGTCAGATACTCATGAAACTTGGTCAGAATGTTTGTCTCAATAAAATCTTGGACAAGTTTGAAATTGGGTTGTGTCACGTCAAAAAGACGGTCAAAGACTAAATCTTACAAAGATCTTGTGTGCACTCTAGAGGCCACATTTTCAGCCTGATACTCTTGAAACGTGGTCATAATGTTTGTCTTGATTTTATCTCATACAAGTTTGAAATTGGGTCATGTTGGATTAAAAGGTAGGTCATTGGGCCTAATCTTAGAAAAACCTTGTGTGCTTTCTAGAGGTCACATTTTCAGCTTAATACTCATGAAAATTGGTCAGAATGTTTGTCTTGATGATATCTTGGACAAGTTTAAAAATGGGTTCAACAAGTAGGTCACTCTGCCAAATCTTAGAAAAAAACTTGTGAACACCGTAGAGGGCACACTTTCAGCCAGGTACTCTTTAAACTGGGTCAGGATGTTTGTCTCAATGATATCTCGAACAAGTTTGAAATTGGATCATGTCGGAGCAAAAAGTAGGTCACAAGATAAAATCTTAGAAAAGCCTTGTGTGCACTCTGGAGGCCACATTTCTAGCCAGATACTTACGAAAATAGGCAAGAATGTTTGTTTTGATGTTATCTTGAATGACTTTAAGAGTGGGTCATGTCGGGTCAAAAAGTAGGTCACTGGGCCAAATTTGTGAAAAACCTTGTGTGCACTTTAGAGGTCACATTTTCAGCCTGATACTCATGAAACTTGGTTGGAGTGTTTTTCTTGATGGTATCTTAGACAAATGAAATTTGGTTATGTGGGGTTAAAAAGTAGGCCACTTGAACTCATTTGTTTTTACATCGTTAAAACCAGGATCTCTTCCATGTTATCAAATGTAAATGACTTTACTCAGATAAGCACTTTAGGGCCATTGGCTCTCTTGTTTTATTTACATATAGACTGGAGATGGAGGGACTAACTTTAAGGCCTTGCTGTCAAAAGTGTTGGGTGGTGTATACTTGAAATACTTTGGGCCAAAGAAGATTAAGATGAATAAACAAGCCAAACTACGCAAGACTGGGGCTAACAGGTAGTTAATAGGGTGTCTTCCCATTTGTCACACATTTTAAAAAACCAATAAGGCATTTACCTGTATGGGTTAGGGGTGATGTAAGGGGAAGTGTGAATATAGCCTGTATCAAAGAGATTAGTTTGGAAGGCTATAGTGGGAGGTGATATTACACCTTTAAAGATAAATCCTATCGTTTGAGGCACATTTAATGTCATCTGCAAATGCTTTCAGTATGGATGAGTTCAAAATCTACTTGCACTGTAAAGAGCTAACAGCAGTGATAGAAAATGGCTTTTTAGAAAAAATATGGGAAAAATAGAAAATGCTGCATTCCAGCATTTTCCCTTTTTCCTTCATTGTTCTCTACCCTGTCAGAAAACTACAGCTCATTTGTACCAGTTTTGATTTTATCGTCTGCAGTTACTTCCAATTTTTAGGCCAGGGAATCCCTCTCAAGGGATTCCCTTGCCTATAGCGATCGTAAGCTGACTTTTCCGGACTACTTTCAGACAAAATGTTGTACGGTGTGTCCACTCTATATCGCTGAGTCTGCCAAAACAACTAGTTTCCTAAGTACAGAGATTGCTTATCACATGGCGTGAATGTTTTCCTTTCCTCAAAGCTTTCCGACATTTGCATAGTGCTATGGAATTGCAAGGGTATTACAGCCCTTTAGTAAGTGTGTGTTTTAAGGGTTGTGTCCCTGTTGAATACACAACAGACGGTCAATATCTTTTCCATCACTGTGATTGGATACTGAAATCCTCTCGTATTATAGACATGATTACTGCCCCTGATATCACTTTCTAGTGTACTAGCGTGAGGGAAAAACCCAAGAAGCAGTTTTCTTTTTTTAGTTTCCATTTTCACTTGCTAGTTACTGTCCTCATTTCAAACAAAAATCGAAGGGAACCGCGCGCTGCGTCTCCTTTGACTGCCTGGTGAAAAATTGAGATATACGGTTTTCCATGGAAATGTCGATAGTTGAATGAGATTATTAGTGTATTAACTGCATTTATTATCAGTTTCTTTTAATCATTTAGAACAGAACTTGATTTTCTCTATATGTTTAGAAAAAAAATTGATAGAATTAAGAAATATGCAGAAATTAAAAGAAATTATACTCTCTTTTTTTCTGTGTGAATCGATTTAAAACATTCCCCTTTTTGTCAGAAGAATAAGAAACATTATGGAAAAATAAGAATTTTTTGTTCTATCTACATTTTTCGATAATCAACCATGTTATCTGCTTATATTCTTTTTTTTTTTTTTGTAACGACTACAAATCATGAAAGTGTTGTGCGATCCTTGGACATTTTTTAACTCTCAAACAAAATAATTTGAAAATAAAAGGTGTGTTTAAAAAATTAGGCTCTAATTTATCAGTTATTCATCACATTTACATACCTAGAGTTTCATTCACATAACTGGTAGTTTCCGAAACATTGTTTGAAAAGGAGAAATGAAAGTTTAAGAATATTTATTTTGAAGAACATCCCGAATGTGCAAATTCATTTTAAGCGCCAGAAGCCGTTGTTGGAATCTCTCTCTCTCTCTCTAATAGGACGAGAAGGGCTAGTGGACGTCTTTGTTTGATATAGTCAAAAGAAAAGATTTAGATCGACTGTTTGAGAACAAAACTGTGATGTATTGACATCACCCTGCCCTGCGTTCGCGATATTAAGCGTTGGTATTTGCGTTGTGTCCAATTTTAAACTGTGTCTTATCTTTCTTATCATTGACGGTATTTATTTGAAACTTGGAATATATGTGCGTTATCATAAAGATCAACCTTAACCAATAAGGCAAATAACTCAAAAATGAATTTGCTTGATTTAAGCCCCCTTTTCGACTTAGAAATTTTTAAAGCCATTATCATGCACCCTATAGCCCAGCGTTGGTATCCACTACTTTGCTTCGGCTTAATTATAGAATCTGGCTTCTGAGCACTGCTTTTTTTGCATTAATTTATTTTTTCCTGTTGATTATTGTGTTATTCCATATTATGCGTGAGAGTACCCCTTTTACCAATGAATTCTTTTGGTATGATTGAATTGGCCTGACTGTCTGTATGGTAGTGATAATTAGAAAATGAGGTCTCGTGTGAGTTCATATCCTTTGTTCTTAAGAGATTACAAATCACCAGATTTTCTGGCCTTCAGTACTATCAGTAGTTTAATTTAGCTCCACTGGCCAAAGGCCAGCAGGCTTATGTCATGGCCGGGTGTCTTCCCTGAAACTGCCCATCCAATTTTTATGAAACTTCACAGAAATGATCCTGCCATAGCTCTCTTCAGAAATGCTTCAAAGAATTTGATTCCATTGAAGACTCTGGTTGCCATGGCAACAAAACTTAAAAGTATTGAAAATCATTAAAAACCTTCTTGTCAGAAACCATAAGGCCTAGGTACCAAATCTGGCCAGTAGCTGAATCTAATAGACCTCTACCAATTTCCTTGAAATTATAGCCCTTGGGCAAAAATTGGCCCGGGGGTCACAAGTTTTACATGGGCTGATATAGGAAAAAATTTAAAAATCTTCTTGTTCGAAACCATAAGGCCTAGGGCTACCAAATTTGGCACGTAGTTTTATCTAATAGACTTCTACTAAATTTATTCAAATTATAGCCCCGGGGCCAAAATTGGCCCTGCCACAGGGGTCACACGTTTTATATGGGCTTATAAAGGGAAAACCTTAAAAATCTTCTTGTTTTAAAGAATATGGCCTAAGGCTACCAAAATTAGTGTGTATCTTCATCTGATGGATGTTTACTTAGATTCTTCAAATTATAGCCCTGGGACCAAAATTGGCCCTGTCCAGTGGGTCACAAGTTTTACATAGGCTTATATGGGAAAAACTTTAAAAATCTTCTGGTTTTCATTCATATGGCCTAGGGCTACCAAAACTGGCATGTAGCTCCATCTAATAGAAGTCTACTAAGATTCTTCAAATTATAGCCCTTGGGTCAAAATTGGCCCTGTCCTGGGAGTCACAATGTTGCCCAGGGCTACCAATTTAGTATGTAGCTTCACCTAATGGACTGCTACTAATATTACACAAATTATAACCCTTAAGTCAAGATTGGCCCAGTCCCAGGGCTCACAAGTTTTACAAGGGCTTTTATAGTGAAAACTTTAAAAATCTTCTTGTTCTTAGTTGTAAGGCTTGGGGCTACTACATTTTGCATAAAGCTTCATCTAGTGGATCTCTTCTGGATTAATTTTTTCTCAAAATTTAGCCATTGTTCAAATCTAAATAAACCCTCTCATGTTATATTAAGGAAACTGTGAAAATCTTGTTTATAACCATACAGCCTAGACCTGTATTATTCTGTTTGTGGCTGTATCTTGTTGACCTCTATTAGGATTCAATTAATTATAGTTTGGTAATTATAGCTTGAAATCATAATTACATGTATAGGTAAAAACAGGACTCGCCCTGGGGTCACAATTTTCACATGGACTTTTATAGAGAAACTTTATCAGTCTTCTTGTTTGAAACCTTTCAGCCTAGAATTATAATGTTTGGTGTGTATGGTTTGTACATATTAGCCAGTGGAGCCATACAGGGCTATCATGGCCCTCTTGTTTTAAGAATCTTTGCGAATGGATTAACATCTATTTGCGTAATGTACTTTAGGTTGGGATGTCTTTGTCTAAACCATTAGCTGGAGAATATATTAGGTCACCCTCGGTATCAGTTACTGTTGTAGCTCTTTACCAGACAACAAAAGTTAGAATTGCATGCTGACATTGAAAGCACTTCCAGTAAATAATTGCATTTCACTGAAATGATTGAATTCGTCTTTGAAAGGGTAGAAAAAGCCATGGCAAACATTGTGACATGGTATTTAACAGGCTGTTGAGGAACAGAGTATTATTATCTGTATTCTGTATCTGTATTATACTTGAAAAGGACTCATGTAATTCATTATAAGACAACAAAAGCTTAGCTTTGTCCAAACTGAAAACATTTATAGACTTCAAATCAAATATGGCTCAACTGATGAAATTCATCTTCAAAGGGGTCGGTAGAAAATGTACATTTCAGGAATGAAGAAAATGCTGCTTACTTTCATTTCCTCCTTTTCCTGTAATGATTTTGAAAGCTTTCTTCCTATGTATGGCTGATATCCAGTATCCAGAAAGTAAATGAGATTAGATATGTTCTTGACCACAACCTTTGACCCTACATGGGTTTTCACACATCACAGAATGGGTATCAGTGAACAGTTTCCAAATCAAGTTTTCGATTATTGTTCAGGGCTTTATTTATCATTACTGATGCAGAGGAAACAACCACTGAAATGCGGAACGAAGCAAAATTGGGCGGGATAGAGCTCCTTGCAAGGTCAATCCGACAACAGTGTAAGACTAATGTTTTTTTTATCTAAAGGGATGTTTATGTTGTGCTCCTGTTCTTTTAGCAGCCAAAACGAGTAAAGTTAAGCAATTTCTCAATAACTTTGTCCCGTGGTATTTTGTGTCTTAGATTTCATTTTTTACATCAATATTTCAATCAACTATATTCCCAGTGTGGATTTTTAACATTTTTGTTAAAAGACACCAACTACTTTCAGTTCGGTGTATGCTTGAAAACAATCACCAAAAAAGCACTCTGACTTAAGTTACCCACACCCCTTACATTTATCAAGCGTGAATTGGGTGTAGAAATAGAACAGCACAAACCTTTTGGCAGTTTTTTTAGTTCAACTGAACATTGGACCATTTGAAAATAACATTATATAATGATGCAGAAAAAAACGCATATGATTAATTTCCATCAGAAAACATATATACCAAAATTGACTCATTTTTTAATTTACTTAAGTTTTTTGTGGTGTTTTGCAACAATTATAAAAATAGTTCAGTCACAGTTGAACCATCACAATGGTGATAAAAACAAAGACAATATTGTTACTTACAAACGGCTTATTTTTTGTAAGCAAAAACCTGATATATTTACCAAGACGGATAGAAATAATGCCTCTGTGTTTGGTAACGCAATTCACAAGTAGTTTCGGAATGTTATGCTGAATATAACAACAGTTTGGTTCTAAATGACTAATAGTACAAGCAGACCTGCAAACAAAAATGAATTTGAACAAAGAAACATTATCCAGTATCCACTGTAGTGGATGCTTTGATTAAAACATCATTTATAGCAATGCAAAACTTTGAACCCAAAATACAGAGAAACTGCACCTACTCTCGTGATTACATAAAGAAAAAATGAATAACGGTTTCTAAACTTTTTAAACAGTTGTTACTCAGAATAATTAACCTGTCGCTCATTAGTATTCCTTTGAACCCTGAGTAGTCGGTTAGAACTTTCCAGTTTACAAAAATTACGCCAATGGTACAGATAAACAGGTACCCAGATAAGGTGATTGGCTCTTGAATTGGGGTCTTAGGTTGGAATCTGGCTTGGGTTATTATTTTATTATTATTTCTTTTGAATATCTTTTAGTATTACTTAACAAAATCGACCTATCACTCATTTACTTTCGTTAATACTCCATGAAGTTCGCAGGGTCATTTATTTTTAAGGCAACCCAATATGATTGTACGATAAAAGTTTGTGTATGACCCCTGCGAAATTCATCAAGTATTGATGAAAGTAAATGGGTGGCAGGTCAGTTTTCTTGAGTTTTACTAACCCTTCATTGTTTTGTAAGCATTGCTATATTACCTACCAATAATAACCTATAAACAACTATTTGTAACAGTAACATAATTTACAAACTTTCAGTTCATAACTGTTTTTTCTATTTTTTTTTAAATGTGAAAAAAATGTCACAACTTCTGTTTTCTTTGACTCAGTTTGGTATCTAACTTATTAAGCATTAAACTTGTCTTTGTTTAGCAAACAAACACAAGTTAGTATACACATTGTGTATAAATTAAAGATTCAATCGAACTCTGTCAAATTCAAGAAAATAAAACATGGCCGTCTTAATTGCATCTTTTTCTTTGTCATACAGTTCCTAACTCTTTCTCTCCTTGTTTAAAGCTTCTGTGGTCCTATGGCTTGTAATAGCGCTTCACCCATTCTGATTCTTTCCTCAGGTAATCTGATCCTTCAAGCCCCTTTTCTTTCTCTTAGGCCTTTTGTATCTCCGTACGTCTTTTACCCATTGTCCAGGAAAGAGATAAACCCAATGTGAATTACATTACCATTGTGTGAATTACGTTACAACTTCAAGCAGCATTTCTAGCATACAAAACAACAACAAGAACTATGCAATCATGTCAGGCAATTCAACATGATATTTTACACTGATTGAAATAATAAACCAAAGGATTACATAATCTTCGCGTACAGTATGGCTTTTAAATAAGCAACACATTCCGTTGGTAGTGTTCTGGTGATATTATCAAAGAAGTACAACATGGTACTGCCCTAAAAGTTGCTTAATTACAGCACTGTGAAGAGTAGTTAGGAGTTACGGCAGAAACGTACGTTATCATTCCACCCATTTCCTGTACAGCTTCGATAAACTGTTCAAGACCATAACGTAAATCACAGTAACGTAATTCACAATTTTTGACATTTGCTCAACTGAGAATTTTCAATTTGGTTGTCGGCACTTAATTTTAATTTTTCTAAAGTCTGCATATTGTGCTTTAATAAAGGAGGACTAGTAGAAAATAACAACTTGCGTTTCTTTGTATCAGTGAGGTCGTAACGTAATTCACAATGTCTGCTAAAATCGTGAATATTTATATGAAATCAAACTTACTGTTTTTGTTTATCTTGTTTTTTTCACGGAAACTTAAATATTCTATTTGAGCATAATATTCTATTTGAGCAACATCAACTATTTCACATTATGGTTTGAAACAATATCTAGTCACATGATATAATCACAAAGTCGGTAACGTAATTCACTTCAGACAGTGGGACACAGACCTTTTCACCTAAATTTATTTTCTGGCACAACTCTTTACAAAGTTTGAAGCCTATGGAACATTTTGAAAGCAATAAAGAATGCCTTGGGTTGATAGAGATCTAGTAAGGGCAGCATGGGACAAGCTTTTTTGGCTATTATAGAGACTTTGAAAGCAAAATTTTTATTTAATGCTTTAAGATATATCCATATTTTTTTGTTTCCTAATTAGGTCCAATCAAGTACAAGCGAAAAATTCCATGCAATAAACACAAAGATGAAACCCTCCTTTTATTTTAGGGTTGTGTGACATGTTTTTGGCGTAATTGCTTAACTTAACTCAATTTGGCTGTTAGCTAGAGCTGTCCCTCTTTCCATCCTTTTCATTCGCAATTTGTGTCTACTCTGTATCTCTTGAGCCCTTTGTCTGATTTTGAAAATATTTCATGCATGACTTAATTGTGTGCACCTTGATGAGAAGATGTACAGAGTAAGAGTTGCATACACTAGACTGTAAGGTCAAGGTCACAGCAGGGGTTCAAAGGTGACATGCCCTTGATAGCCATTTTACAGCTTTTATTGCCCCATTTTGCTGAGCTCTTGTTCTACATATTAAGTATCATACACTGAAAATTCAAGTAGATTTCTTAGAACCTGGCATGTTTAAATTAATAAGTTTCAGTCCATGGAAAAAAACAAACTTTACTCTTTACCAAACAATCCTGATTTTGAACAACCCTGAAAGAGAGGGCTTTCAAAAACATTGTTGGAAAAGGGGTAGCCAGCAATTTCTCCAGCATTTGATCTGATTTGCCTTTGAAAGGTCAAGAACAAATGCTGCAGTTTCTACTGTGCCCACTATGTTTACAAAACCTTTCTTTCTTACAATTGTTAAAAGTCAGTGATAAATGGATTAACATGTGAGCCATTTTGGTCTGCTAAAAAAACAAATGGATAATTACAACTTTAAGGCTGTTCTCGGTCAGAATTTCCTAGCATAGTGGACAGTGTAGATTTGAGATCAAACTGCATATTTTGTGCAGTCTGATCTTGAATCTGCAGTGGCCAAAATATCAACTATAGCTTTCATAGTCATTTTACAGGATAAAATAAGTTTCAAACTTTCAAAAAAAATAACAGCAATTTTCAAGATACTGTCAAGACCATTCTTTGTGATTGAACAAGACGATATTTTTGCAGACTAAGAAATGGCTCTTTTTTTCCATAAATGATTCTCAGTCTATTTCAATATAGATAGATAGCATTATTTTGGGTGAAATATTCAATTACATATGATATGGATTATGAGAAACTGGATATAAAGAATAGTTGGTTGGTGTCTTGCAAGGGTTATGTTTATAGGGCAGTACGAAGGAATTTATCAGGTGAGCCGAATGTGAACTGGATAAATTCCGAGTTGAGCCAGATAAACCCAAGTTAAGTCTGATAAACTTAACCCACCCAAGAAACCAACCACTTACTTCATAAATCCTGTTTCTCATTTATAATCCATATCCGGCTAAACTGAATTATCTATCAAAATAACGCACATAGAATCTGTTTTAGAAAAAAATAAAGAACACTGTAAAACATTATCGATTATGCAGCTGCAATAGTTACGTCATAAATGAAACTGGCTGCATAATAAATGTTAAGTTTACCCATTGAAAAACGTAGTGGCGAAGAATTCTATTTCATTTTGAATAATAAGAAAAATCAACATGGACATAGTATATTAAGCAATAATTTTATGGTAAAATATTGATTTCATGTAGCGGCACTTAAAAAAGTAGTTCTGGCTGGCCAGGTGACCAAATAGCCTAATAAACCTTGATTGCATGACTAACTGACATAGTAAACCTAGTCATGTGGTCAAATGACCCAGTGTTACACTACTGGGATTTATAGCATGTGACAGGATTATTAATCTTTTCTTACTTTCATTAGGGAAGTGATTCAAATGTTAAAGAAAAGACTGCACATTTTTAGCAGATTCATTTACAGGAATAAGGGGCAGTCATGGCTGAGGCAAATAAAAGCTGCCTGAATTAGAGCATTACCAAAGAGTTCCATACTTTAACCCTTTACTAGAATGATCCCAAGTTTTAACTACCCTGAGGATATAGCTTTATGAAAATCTTCTGGGAAAAGGCAAAAATGCTGGTAACCAGCATTTTTGCCTTTTCCCACACAGTTTTTTACACTTTCACAGACAGTCACCATTTAACTACCCTGAGGATATAGCTTTATGAAAATCTTCTGGGAAAAGGCAAAAATGCTGGTAACCAGCATTTTTGCCTTTTCCCACACAGTTTTTTACACTTTCACAGACAATCACCATGATATCAGCAATATTTAATTCTTTGTCTGCAAATACTCTCAGTTTGGACAAGACTAAAATTTTATCATTTGGTGAAGAATAAATAACCTTGAGGAAGGACACTGTTGAAAATATATTGAGAAAAGGAGAAAATGCTGATAAACATCATTTTCTCTGTTTCCCACAATGCTTTCTTTTTTTCCCACAATGTTTTCAAAAGCCTTCTTCCTCAGGGTCGTTAAAAGATAAGTCTTAGTATTTGAGGCACAATTATTTTGTTTTTATACAAATGCTTTCAATTTTTTGTCTGGTAAAGGTTTAGTGAAATATTGAATGATTCATGAACTCTGTTCTTCGTTTTTCAGATAAATTTGAAATTTTTGCAACTGGAAATATTTTCTTCTTTGATTTCATTAGGAAAAAGATCCTAATATTAATAACTCGATTTTTTTTTTTTTCAGATAATTTTGAGATTTTTACAATTGGAGTGGGGACTCACATTCATAAGACAATTCTGGCCAAAATTGCCTCTGCCCCATATGCTGAGCATGTTTTTCTGATAAAAGACTTCGAGGATCTGGAGAGAATTGGAAAAATAATTTCTGAAGACATTGGTAAGATAAATGTGTGCAAAATCTATTACTGTAACAGTTGTTGTTGATAAGATAATTATCTCCCTTTAATAAAATGTAAACGGTATAGGCAGAGCTCCAGATAGAGGAAATGATTTTGATTTCAAAATTGAAAATATTAATCACTGTCCACTAAACCCTATGTTGTGGGTACTCATTAGAATCGTCTCATCGAGAGGATTCTAATGAGTACCCACAACATAGGGTTTGGAAGAGAAATAACGGATTTAGAATATTATCACTCCCTCTTATCTGGAGGTCTGGAGGATTTAGGCAAGATGTTGGGGTGTAGCAGCTTAGGCTTAAGCATTCCTATTGAAATGCCAAATTTGCACCTTTGTACCGCAAGTAACTGTCCTATTTCTTTCAGTTCGCTGAGAAAACTATATGAGTGGTGGTCTGGTAAAAGGGGTTTAATGCATCACTTGTCCATGTACATGCCGAAAAATGACCAATAGCAAAAGGTTTGGACCCAGCCCAGCCTGTGTTGACTGTGCAGGCTGACCTTAGTTGATACGTTTTGCTGATACATTAACTCTTTACCACACAATCCCGACTTTTAATGACCCTAAAAAGGCAGCCCATTGAAAACATTGTGGGAAAAGGAGAAAATGCTGGTAACCAGCATTTTCTCCTTTTCCCACAATGTTTTCTACCCATCCCATAACAAATTTCAATTTTTAAGTCACACTTAATCTGTCGTCTGCAAATGCTTTCAATTTGGACTAGCCTAAAATTTTGTCTTTTGGTAGAGTTAAACCCCCTTTTCACAGAACATGGCTCATTTTTTGTAGTATATATCAGTGCTTTTTTCTAGACTGAATATGTCCCCAAGGTTAAAATGCACCTCCAGCCCAGATTTTGGTATTTTTTTCTTTTCATTTCCTGATTAATAATGGTATTTTGTTGACACTTCTGCCAATCCTGTTATTTATATAAATCGTTTCAATGCATTTGTAAGCATAGGCATGTAAACTGAAAATCCAATTAGCAAGCCCCTAATTAGACCAGGCGAAAATACCTTATGACGTCCTAACATGAACTCCTGAATAACTTCCTGTTAGATGAAAACATCGTGTTACGCAAACATCTTCGTTTTCTACGCTCATAGAACCTTCCGAGTTCCCGAGTTTTAACGACCCTGAAAAAGAAGGTGTCTTAAAAGTTACTGGAAAAGAAGGAAATGTTTGCAACCAGCGTTTTCACTTTTCCCACAATACTTTCTACTTTTTCAGAGACAATTTCCTCCATTTCACCCACATTTAATCTTCTGGCTTCACACTCTTTAAATTTGGACGATTCCTAATTTGGCCATTTGGTAAAAGGTTTTAATTGAATAACCTTTCACTTTTACTGTCTTTAAAACCATTCCCAAATGTCATATTTTAGACTCTTTCAAATTCAAACCATCTGCAGACAACAAATTTGACATTGGTACAAATACCAATACCATCATATTGTTTGAATTTATTGAGAAAATCCTGACACCCAAAAACATCATTTTTTTTTGTTGTTGTTGTTGCACGTTTTGTCATGTTCCTGTTTAAACTACCTTAAATATGGCTTTCATAATAACGACGGTCAGATCAAATTTCAAATCTTCCTTTCATCCTCCTAAAAAGGTAATTCAAGCTTCATTTTGCGTCGAGAAATATGTGTTATAATTGTTCTCGTTGAAACCAGATAAAAGGTTAGCCATGTGTTCCTTTGATTCATTTCACTGCCAAAGTTGATGACATGTCGAAGTACTGTGATGTACTTGCTAGGCGCAGATAAACACACATGTGTCATGATAAAGTTTCAATCCTTTTCAATCTTATTTTGATCATTTGTAAATACAGGATCTGGAATTATTAAAATCTGTTGCAGAGGGTAAGTCCATTTTAATTTCTGACCCCAAATTTAATGATGCATTTTTTTGGTCCGAACACTTTTTCCTTTCAAATGCAATGGTATAGATAACTGCATATTGGATTTATTGTTTTTTTTTTTCTATTCTAGTCCTGTAAAACCAAGGCAGCTTGCAGGATATGTATTATTTCAATCTTGATGCTTCTTTTTGATTACTTATTAATGTAGTCTGCATATGAAAACGTTTATCATATCACCCGACAGGAGACAGGGCTTGTCTTAAACTTGTATGACTCTTTCTGTAGGCTATTGTGAAATTGATATAATGAAATTTCTTTTTTGTCTCTTCAAAAGTTTTGAAAGTGATAGTACAAAGTGACAAGTACTTAATGACAACCGATATTAATAACTGGACTGAATTTGATATTGCACAATAGACGAAAATATCAGTCGTTATTTAGTAATCTATCTTCACCATCCAAATTATTTTCGTCTGAAAAGGTTGTATCTTCCCCAGAATCATATGGTTTGAACTGATTTGGTATCGGGTATTCGTTTGCTGATTTTCTTCGCTAGTCTCTAGTAAATCAGAATTTTCCTCGTATGAACCAAAAGAGGAAGAGCAACAAGAAAGTAATAAACCATAGTTGCTGTCAGAATCATTTGGAATGTCATTGGAGTTCATTTCCCCCCCCCCCGTGTTAAAGTCCAAATGTTATGTAGAGATATCAGTAAAATAATGTGCGGCGTTCATGCTATGACATCATGTGTAATCTCTTGTTGTTTATTTGATAAGGTGGTGAAATCGGGGTTATACAGGTGCAAATCTGATTTTCAAACCGCGATTTCTGAAAAATTACATATGTTTTTGTTAAATAAAAAAGCGATCGAGTGACACGAATGTGATCTCATTTGTATTATCTATAATATATAAAGAAATTGTGAAATTTATTTTTGGGCTGGTGGTGCTCTTTAACTCTTTATCAAACGACAAAATGTTAGACTCGTCCAAATTGGAAGCTTTTGCAGACAACAAATTAAATGTTATTCAAAAATTGAAATTTGTTTTAGGAAGGGTAGAAAACATTGTGGGAAAAGGAGAAAATGCTGGTTACCAGCATTTTCTCTTTTTCCCTTAATGTTTTCAAAAGGCTTCTTTTCTCAGGGTCGTTAAAAGTCAGGATTGTGTGGTAAAGGGTTAATTCAGCTCTCCAAGGGTTAATAAAATTTAATATTGAATAATTCATCAACTCCCAAAACTGAATTGTACAAGACAGTTTACAGGACATCTTTGTAAAACACAGATAATTATTACAGGATAACCTTTACTAAACTATCCCATGTTTTCACAGTCCTGAGAAAGAAAGCTTTTGAAAAGATTGTGGCAAAAAGAGAAATTGCTGGTGACCAGCATTTGCTCCTCTTTCCACAATGTTTTCTACCCTTCAAATGAAACATCAATCATTTCAGGCACAATTTACTTTTCATCTGTTAATGTTTTCAATATGGACCAAGTCTAAAACTTTGTCATTTGGTAAACACATTGATATGTTTGAAAAGATCGTGGCAAAAGGCAAAATTGCTCTTTACAAATAAGTCTGTGAACTTGAAGGCTGACCTGGGTCAAAACGTTTTGCATGATAAAATCTTCCTCGTGTCCAAGTACCATTCTACTCATGATTTACTTTGTTTTCGGACAAAATGAACAAATATTATGTGACGGCTTGCTTGGTTATAAATGCATCACAACATTATATTAAACCTTTACCAAACAGCGCCGAGTTTTAACGACCTTATATGAAAAGCTTTTGAAAACATGGTGGGAAAAGGAGGAAATGCTGGTAATCAGCATTTTCTCCTTTTTCCACTGTGTTTTCTATCCTATCAGAGAACATAAGTATTTTTATATCAATTTTGAATTTGTTGTCTGCAGATTTTTTTGACTTGGTGAGGTCCAAAATTTTTCTTGTTTGAAAGGGTTAAACCCTTTTCCCAGAGTGCCACTCATGTATTTTGTGCATTCAATTGAAGGATGGAATAGTTGTTGATTTCCTTACAAGATGAAAAATATTGAGACTTATCCAAATTGAAAGCATTTACAAATCCAAATTAATTGCATGTGTAAAAAATAATGGAAATTGTCTTTGGAAAGGTGTGAAATGTTGGTTACTAGCTTGTTCTACATTTCCCACGGTATTTTCAAAAACCTTCTTCCTTGAAGTGACTGCATAGGGTTGGGGGCAGGGGATTTTTTTTTTAATGTGTGTAAATGTAAATCAAACGAGCAAGTTTGACATTAAAATAATGGTAAGGTGGTTTTGCATTTAGGAACTCTTTCTATTTTCATGAAATCAGATACTATGCCATGGCACCTATTTGAATATGATTGCACATAATCAGTGTGTGTCATTGATCATCTGACGTACCTAGAGGCCTTTGTGGAATACTTGTAGGAATTCAGTGTTGTCTTCCCTTGGAACAAATAAATCACATCAACTGAGCCATATTTTATCCGTCGTGTGCAAAGTTTGAAATATGTCTACCTTGGGAATACATTTTCCTTCTAACCCTGTAACAAATAATCGCAAATTTTATGACACTGAGGAAAAACGGTTTTGAAAACACTTTGAGAAAAGGAGAAAATGCTGGTAACCCTTTAAAAGTCAAATCCACTAAATGAGCCAAAAATTATATTGTCATTTAACTTTCAATTTGGACGAGTCTAAAGCTTTGTCATCTGTTCATATTCACCAACCATTCTTGAGACTATTCTTAGTCTAATTCTCCAAAATCTTCAAGTTTTGAAAGTAACACAACTTTTGATTGGCTAAACCAAATGGTTTAGCCAGTCAGAAGTTGTGTTACTTTCACTTGTAGAAAATTCTGGAGAATAAGGTTAGGAACATTCTTAAGAATGGTTGGTGAATATGGACCCAGGCTGGTAAAGCAGGTAAAAGGTAAATCTTTTGTAGATTACGGGGAATGTGGCATATCTGGAAATACAGAATTGAAAAGAGGAGGGAGCACCAACGAGGTAAAATTGTATTTCCCTCCTTCCTCCTTTCCATTCTTCCTCCCTGCTTTTCTTCCTTCCTGCCATCCTTCCTTCCATCTGTCTTTTCATTCATTCATTCATTCATTCATTCATTCGTACCCCCCACCTAGGAAATAGTGGGGGGTGTACTGGTTTCACCCTGTCTGTCTGCCCATCCACTGGCTGTCCGTCCGTGCATCCGTCCCATCCATGCGTCTCTCCGTCTGTCATTCCATCCATCTTTTCGTTTCCGTGCTTTAACTCAAAAGCCTTTTGACTAGAACCCTGAAACTTTATACAAGTTTTGCTCATGACCCAAGGAGGTGTCCTATTGTTTTTGGGTCGTATGGGTCAAAAGTTCATAGCAAAACTTTGTTTTGAAAATTGTTTCTGTTCTCTGATCGTGCTGCTTCAGTGACAAAGTGCTGGTGGATGGTATTTCTTCACTTTGCGATGATTCATTCGTTCATTCATTTGTTTGTTTGTTGGTTTGTTGGTTGGCTCGCTCGCTCGATCACACACTCGCTCGCTTGCTCGCTCACTCGCTCACTCACTGGCTGTGTCCATGGTCATGATTTATGTCTTAATATAAGTTTCTTTTGGAAAATCATAGTGTCAAAGGATGGCAAAAAAACTTATTTTTGGACTGTTAAATTAAGAAACAGATTTAATAATGTGCTTAATAATCAGTTAATCTACATGTTGTATACTTGCTGTTTTACTTCGGAGATAAATAAAATGGGACATCTGTACTAAAAATGCAGATATCTCAACTGCAAAGCAGTTCTTGAAACAATACTTGACAAAGACGCTGACAGTGTAGGATCAAGATCAGACTACATGTTTTGTGAAGTCTGATTTTTATCTACACTCTCCAGATAAAAACATAAGAGCACCAAATAAACCCAACACACATTCCAGTCGAAAAATAAAACCCAAGTAATTGCAACATCATGGTTGCTTTTCACCATAAAGATTAGCAGAGCAGACAGTGTAGATCAAAGATCAAACTACATGTTTTGTGCAGTCTGATCTCAATCTACACTGGCTGCGAAGTCAGCTATAGTTGTGAAAGGCACTTTAAGGGTTAAGCTATTACCACACAGTCCCAACTTTCAACGACCCTGAAAGAGAAGGATTTTGAACACATTTTGGGAAAAGGAGAAAATAGTAACAAGCATTTTTTTCTTCTCCCTCATTGTTTTTTACCATGTCAAAGACAGAAATCATCATTTTTGCAACATTCATTTTGTCCTCTGTAAAATGCTTTCAGTTTGATCCAGTCCCAAATTTTGTCTTCACCAAACAACAAAATTTTGTACTCAACCAAACAGAAAAAATTTGCAGACGACATTTTGAATGTAGCTCAAATAATGATTCCTGTCTTTGATAGGGTAGAAAACATTGTGAGAAAAGGAGAAAGTGCTGGTTACCCATGTCCACAATGTTTTCATAACCTTTTCACCTCAGGGTTGTTAAAACTCGGGATTGTGTAGTAAAGAGTTAAACTTAAAACTACATAAAAATGGAATAATACAACAGTCTTCATTTCTTTGTGGTCAAATCAGGTCAAGTTGTGAGGGTATATAAAGAGGGTTGTTTTCATCGTGACAGAAAGTCAGATCTGTTGCAAACCTCTTTTCACAGACAATGAGACCTGATCCAACGATAAAGAAATACAGACTATTTTATTGTTCCATTTATTATGTCGATCTACCTCACTTTTATAGCTGTAAAAAGCATCGCAAAATAAATTAAACAACAAAAAAATCAGAGACCTGATCTGACCATGTAGAAATGCAGACTGTTGTGATATCTCTGGAAGACATTACAAAATAAATCAAGATAGATACCGGTAATAATAATAATAAAAATAAAAAAATCAGAGAGCCACACACTTTCGGATTTTGAGGGAAAGAGCCTAATGAGAGTACAAAGAAGTAGTCCATAAACATGATGAGTTGTACACAGAGTACATAATTATGTGTGATAGGAAAAAACTACACAAAGTACATGTACATAATTGTATGATTTGTAAATTGTATTCTGGTTTGTTGTGTATGCATTTTAGGTATCGTCCATATATTTCAGTAAAATCATCTATAGCTATATGATAATACAAGTTATCTGACAATTTTAACTTCTGGATTTGGTTTATTTCAAATAACTTATCATAAATCTTTATCACACATCAAAATATTACACTTGACTAAATTCAAAGCATATGGAGATGACAGATTAAAACTAGCTCAAATGATGATTTCAGTAATTTTAACGGTAGATACTGTTGTAGGGGAAACAGAGAAAATGCTGGTGATAGCTTTTTCTCCTTTTTCCACATTTTTATTTTTAAAAACTTCCTTCTTCAGGGTCATTAAAACATAGGATTGTTTGGCAAAGGATTGACCAAATTCTGATCATTCAGGCTTAATACAGGGATGTAACCAGAGGTTCGGCAGAATCATTTGGCAGTCCAAATCAAGAGTTCTGTTTCACCCTTAGGGCTTTTGCAGACAGTGTAATCAAGATCAGACTGCACAAAACATGTTGTCTGATCTAGATCTATACTGCCTGATATCGTGAGATGTACTGTTGAAAAGAAATGGAATGAAACTGCAATGCATGTAATTGGCATTTTACTATCAGTTTAGAATTTTCATTTTCTTTGCAGTTTAAATTAAGATAAACCTTCACTCACTTTCAGCCAGTTTTTAGCTAGCGAAGCTAGTCTATAGGCATCATGACTGACCTAGATTCAAAGTAAACAAAAAACCCCACAGTTGCTAAATACTGCCTCACAGAAAATACTTCTTTCTGTTAGAAATCTTAATCCTGTTATATATGACAATTTAGACAAAAACAACTAAATCTCTACCTCTCTAAGTTGAACATGTTGTCTTACAAAGTAATTAAGTGAACAAGATGTCATTTATAAGGTACACGATCTTTGCTTATATGTAAATTAAGTGACCTATGCAAAGCAGAGAATGACTTATTCCTACACCACTGTAACATTATGAATGAATCTATTAATGGATACACCTAGGTATTATTAACTTGTAGCAAATGCCAGGCTATATCAACCCTCACTGGACAGAGAACCCTCGTCATTCATTATTTACATCATTGTGTATAGTTACACTGTTATGCTGAACTGTTATTCTACCTTTTGAATATTAACCCTTTACCAAACCATTCCATGTTTAATGACACTGGGGAAGAATCCCTTTGAAAATAATGCTGGAAAAGGGGAAAATGCTGATAACCATCATTTTCTCCTTTTCTCACATTTTTTTCTGCCCTTTTGGAATCACGTTTCATCAGTTCAGCCGCATTTAATTTATGGTCTGCAACAGCTTTGAATTTGGACGAGTGTAAAATGTTTGGTTTTGTAAAGAGAGTTAAATAGTTAACTACATCTTGTGCTACTGGATATTGACTCATTGATTGTATTGTGTTTAACGCCATTTTCAACATAATTTCAGTGATATTGTGGCAGCCAGAGCACCTATCCATGCTTTCCTGGAGTTTCTTTTACCAGAACTACCGCAACTCAATGACCTTTTGCGGACAGTGTGGACTAAGATCAGACAGCACAGAGCGTGCAGTCTGATCTTGGATCTACACTGTCTGATAAGAGGATATTTTTTTTCAAAAATGTAACTATGAAAAGCAATATTCAGGTGTTTACCATCAGCTTGAAAGTTTCATTTAACATTTTTAGCAGGTTGAGGGTTAAACTTAAATTGGATTACAGTTAACCAATAGCACGCACAGCCCCAGCAGTTCAGTTGGTAGTGTACAGGACTTGGGAACAGGAGGTTGCTGGTGCGATCCCTGACTCGGCAAATTTTTGCCGAGGATTGATGATAGTCATTGTGACAGAATTCATTTCTCTCTCACGTTTCGACGATGGTTATAATATAAATGTGGGAAAGCAGCCAGTGGCTTGAAAAGAATATTGTGCAGAGTACTGGTAAAAGAAACTCCAGGAAAGCATGGATATGTGCACTGTCCACTGCTACATAACCGAAATAATGTTGAAAACCGGGTTAAACACCATACAAACAATCAATCAATCAAATTCGCTAGCCTGTCAGTACTTTCAGTGCTTTGATTTACCCATTTCATCTTTATTTTGTCAAACTATAATCAATCCTGTATCTTCTTGCCAAATGTTACCCCTGATGGTTGCATAGATTACAATGGATAGAAAATGCATTTCATTTTCTGGAGGCCTTCAAAGAAATCATTGTTGTGATGTTTCCAGTTTAAACTCTTTACCAAACAAAGAATTTTTAGACTAGTCCAGATTGAAAGCATTTGCAGACACAAAATAAATTTAACTCTAAAATTAAAATTTGTTTTTGGAAGGCTAGAAAACATTGTGGGAAAAGGAGAAAATGCTGGTTACCAGCATTTTCTCCTTTTCCCACAATGTTTTCAAAAGGCTTCTTTCTCAGGGTCTTTGAAAGTCGGGATTGTGTTGTAAAGAGTTAAATCAAAGATTTCTGATATATGTATTTGTCCCTCTGCCCCCCCGCAATAGATTTTCGGTAATTTTTCTGTGTTTACACAGCTGACTCATTCTGAACCATTCTACAGTCTATCACATTTTAGCAGTGTTTTTTCTCTCTGGCTGTAAGGATGTATCTTTGAGGCTTAATCATGAACATTGAGGTGTTTTATAAAGAGATGAAAGAAGATGCTTTGCCTGTTCCCATTCTTTCTATAGTATGCACTTGTGTATTGTGGGTTATGCACACCAAGCCTCTGTAATATTTTCTAGGGTGCATATCCATGGCTTGGTTGGATAACTGCCTTACCATATGCAGAGCAGCCAATCAGCTGTGGTGGGGCACTGTTATGCGATGAATGGTTTGTAACACTTGCTAGCTGCGTGACTGAACGAACAGAAGATGGGTTGCAAACATTGGAAGGCAGGGTAAGATGAGTTTCTCTATACATGTGAGTTATGCTCTGTGAAAAGGGGGCTTAATATATCTGCAAAAAGTATCAACCCAGGTCAGTCTGTGCAGGCTGACCAGGGCCCAAACTTTCTGCTATCGGTCAATTTTCTGTATATCAAAGGACCAGTGTAACTCATGATTCATTAGGTTATTAGGCAAACTGGATTTTATTGTTCCATAGCTATGTGATATCTTGCTTGGTATCATGCATCACAGAGATGGATCAAGCCCCCTTTTGCCAGAGCATTGCTTCTATTGATTGATTTATGAATGTGTGCATAAATGGATGGATCTGTAGGTAGGTAGCACAGGTATTTGGATTTTGACAACTTTTGCTTTCTATGACCAAATATATGAGACAAGGTGTCCAACTGTATAACCAGCTATCCATGAAACTCCCCCCCAATATCATTTGACAGAATTTTTCATATATTTTTAAAATGGAATGGAAAAGGGTGTTATTTTTATAGCATTCTACTGTAATATTTCTTACTCATGGAAAAATAAAAACAGATAAATATTAAACAGATGATTACAGTCAAAACTTTGGATGGGGTCAAATTTTTGGCTTCACACCATGAGATGTAAATTTTAATACTGCAGTGAATATACTAATCCAACCTAGTTGGTCAATGAAATTTGAAAATCAGCTTTGAGGTAACATCTTGATGCTAAAAAAAGTGCTTATCTGTCAGATTCGTCAAATGTGGCATGTTGGACAAATCTGATTGGTCAAAGTATTTTTAGCATCAATCAGTTATTCAAAAGCTGATGTTAAAAATTCATTGACCAACAAGATTCCTTTTGATATATTCACTACATGTGAAAAAATGACCATCTCACAAAAGAAAGTGAAAAATTTGTGCACCTCAAAAGTTTCAACCTCTATTTACTGGTACTTCTTTTACTCTTTCACTGCCAGATAAATTGATTCGACATTTCTCGAGGCCTTAAAGTATATTCTAGTTGCTGTTGAAGCTGATTTTGGTCAAAGATTACTATCAAGTAGCGGATGGTGTAGATCTAAGATCAGACTGCATGTTTTGTGTAATCTTATATTGATCTATGCTATTCGAAAAAGCTGTCCAAGGTGACATTGGCAGTCATAGAGTTAACATTAATACATTTGTTCTGTTCTTTGTACCAGGTTGAAGACAAATTACAGCAGAACACAATAAAAGTAATGACTTTTTTCCATTTGAGTTTGGAAATATGTAAAAAATACTGTCAATTGACTCTGGTTTGTGTTTGGCAGGAAATACAGTTGGATGCCTTATCTTATATATTAGCTAAGCTGCTTATAGAGGGTGAAGAATGTCAACAAACAAGTGCTTGTGGTAGCCATGAAGGTTGCTGGATTGGAAATGTATGTGGATGGGGGATAGACGGGAAATGTGTGGTTTTCTGAGTGGTTTGAAGAAAACTTTTTGAAACATAGCGAGAAAAAGGATGAAATGCTGGTAGCTAGCTTTCATCATAGCATTTGGCCAAGAAAGGAACTGTGTAGATCCAAGATCTTGAGCTACAATGTATGCATGCATAAGCAATTAAACCTGGGTTCAGTACCACAAGTTTGAACATATCTTGACCTTACTTGAACTAACTTGCAGTTGATAGGCATGAAACCACATTGTAGATGCATAAAATTCTCACAAGGGCCCATCACATGACCCTGTGCTGATATGACAATTATCCTCCATGTCTAAATCAACTTTCAGATTAATCTCTACCTTGGGGACCATGACATCTTTGAGAAAGAAGACACGGAAATGATGTTAGAAATAAGTGAGGTGCACATCCATCCAAACTATACTGGAAAAGCGAACAGACATAATGTTCGCCCTTTTGACATTGCCCTGTTGAAGATTGGCGAAGACAATACAACGCGCCCGCAGCTCAATAAATTTATTAGGCCTATTTGCTTCCTGGAGTATCGAAGTAAGTGTTTCAACCCTTTACCAAGTATTCCAGTGTTTTTACGACCCTCACGAAGAATGCTTTTGAAATGATTGTGGTGAAAAGGAGGAAATGCTGTTAACCAGTATTTACTTCTTTTCCCGTAATATTTTCTGTTTTCTAGCCTTTCCAAGACAAACGGGAAAATCTTCTTGCACTCTTTGTCAAAGTTCATTGATATCTTGTATGGATGATACTTGATTAGACTTTCTTATAGTCACTGACATCATCTTGACTTGTAAAAAAGTCATGGCTACTTTTAGGTTTATTTTTCTTCTTTTATTGCCATACAGACGTCTTGTGGTTTAACCTTTTACCAGACAATCCAAAGTTTAAATGACCCTGAAAAGGAAGGCTTTGCAAACATTGCTGCAAAAGGAGAAAATGCTGGTAACCAGTATTTACTCCTTTTGCCATTATGTTTTCTAATCTTCTAGTGACAAATCCCCTCATTTGAGCCACATTTAATGTGTCGTCTGCAAATGCTTTCAATATGCTTTCAGGGCCATCATTGTCCTCTTGTTCCTATTACCATGTTTTTCGCTCACCTGAGCACAAAGTGCTTGAAGTAAGCAATTGTGATCTTGCTGTGTATGGCGTCCGTTGTGCATCGTCCGATGTGCCATTTTCAGCATTTACCTTGTGTGCACTCTAGAGGCCACATTTTCGGCCAGATCCTCATGAAATTTGGTCAGAATGTTTGTCTTGATGAAATCTCGGAAAGTTTGAAATTGGACCATGTTGGGTCTAACAGTAGGTCACTGTGCCAAATCTTAGAAAAACCTTGTGTGCACTCTAGAGGCCACATTTTCAACCTGATACTACTGAAACTTGGCCAGAAGTTTTTTTTCTGATGAAATCTCGGACAAGTTTGAAATAGAGTTATGTTGGGTCAAAAAGTAGGTCACTGGGCCAGATCTTAGAAATACCTTGTATGCACTCTGTAGGACACTTTTTCAGCCTGATACACCTGAAACTTGGTCAGAATGTTTGTCTTGATAAAATCTTGGACAATATCAAAATTGGGTCAAAAAGTAGGTCACAGGGCAAAATCTTAGTGAAAACCTTGTGTGCACTCAAGAGGCCACATTTTCAGCCTGATTAAAAATTCGAAATAGGTCAATTTGGTCAAAAAGTAGGTCACTTACACGAATGCATTTTACTTCATCACGACCAGGATCTTTTCAACTTTATCAGTCCTAGATGCCTGTACTCAGGTGAGAGCTTTAGGGCCAATGGCCCTCTTGTTAAAGCCTGTCTGCTGCTAGATTGTTTACCTCCCGTGATACAGCTAAGTGTATAGGGATTGGTACAGGCTCCTGAAAACAGGCAGAATTCTACCCACTTATTTCTAGAATAATGGGAGGCCACTGTTGTTTAATTTACATCTAGGGCAGATCATTTTCATTTCTTGTGGTCTCTTACACAGATAAAAAAGCAAATTGAAGTGTTTTTTTGATAATTTGCAGATTTTCAATAGATACATTTATCTATTTACTTTGTAACATGCAACGACTTGGTCACCTATCCAAGCACTAATCATAATGGATGATGCCTAATTTGCATGGAGAAAAATTCAACAAACCGCATCATCTTTCACAAGCAGAGAGTTTAGCTGGTCCCCATTGTATACTATAATAATCGATTACCTGCATGAATGGTGGTAACAAATCTACTACGGTAAGATGAGTGATAAAAGACACTCTGATTGGCTAATCCAGCTAATCTGGCTTATCCAGTCAAAACAGTGGTCACAGTAGTTTGTACTACTAGTATTATATCTGTAAATGTACAATGAGGACTAGTTTAGTCTGCTGCAAGTATAATTTATGATCAAAGCAGGGTGGTTAACGGACGATCCCTAGAAGTCAGTTAACTTTATTTTGCACTACAGGTAAACAGGACTACCAGAGAGGACGTTTATTTCTGTCCACATTGAAAGCAGAAAGTCATATCCTGAGAGGTGAAGTTGCAGGATGGGGTCACAGAGGTCGTGATAAGTTTAGTTCTAAGGAATATTTTCCATGGCAGAGCCTAGAGCAGGCAAAACGAGAAGTCCGAAGAGATGAGATATGTAAAAGAAAATTCCCAGGACTGGACACTGACATGTTTTTTTGTGTTGGTAATGTCCATGACAAGGAGATGTAAGCTTTCTGAGTCAGTTTATCTCAAAATGCCCAAATCGTTCCATTTGTTTATAATTGCCACCTGTTACTACTTAACCCTTTACCATGCAATCCCCAGTTTTATCGACCCTGAAGAAAAAGGCTTTTAAAAACATTGTGGAAAAAAAATGTTTTCTACCCTTCCCAAAACAAATTTCAATTTTTGAGTTGCATTTATTTTGTCATCTGCAAATGCTTTCAGATTGGACTAGTCTACAATTTCGCCTTTTTGTAACGAGTTAACCTTTTACCACACAATCCTGACTCTTAACAACCCTGAGGAAGAAGGCCTTTGAAAACATTGTGGGAAAAGGAAAAAATGCTGGTTACCACAATGTTTTCTATTCTGTTAAGGACAAAATTTGTCATTTTGGTGACCTTTTATTGGTTGTCTGCAAATGCTTTCAATTTGGACCAGTCTAAAATTTTGCCTTTTGGTAAAGAGTTATGCAAATCAAGCTGACTCTTACTGACAATTAGAGCTAGTGACTCTATAAATACGGGGATAGGCAAAGACAATTTTGCTTTTGCGGGAAAACAGTCTACCATAAAGATTACACAAGATTTTCTCAAACATAGTGTTTATGACTGTTGAGTGAACAAGAGGTCCAAACTATTTCCCAGCATGGGTAGAAGATCGATCTTTAGCATGTAGCACTATGCAGTCTTAGAAGATCCAAGGCAAACCATTCTTAATCCTTATCCTGCTAAATAAAAGAAATGAAGCTTTCAAATCGATAGTATAAAACCAATTTTTCCTATTTCAAAGGTATTTTTAGAGGAAAGATATCTCCTTATCAGTGTAGATTCAAGATCATACTGCTCGTTCTGTGCAGTCTGATCTTGATCTATGCTGTCTGCAAAAGGTCAGTGAGTCACGCTAGCAGCCTATGGGTTAATTTCATTCCAAGTCTAATTCTAGAATAAAAAAACTTCTGATTGACTAAGCTATTTTGCTTAGCCAATCAGAAGTTGTGTTACATTCAATTAGAATTAGACTCAGAATGTTCTTAAGAATGGTTGGTGAATATGAACCCAGGAAATCAGTCTAGATATATTTAGAGAATTGCCTCTTCTTGTATACAAAGAGTCCTTGTAAGAACGTAGAAGGAGTGTTTTAGACCCTAGTTAACTCTTGTCCAAGGACAAAAGTTTAGACTAGTCCAAATTGATAGCTTTTGCAGATGACATAGTAAATGTTGCACGAATTATGAAATTTGTCTTTGAAAGGGTAGAAAATGTTGTGAGAAAAAAGAGAAAAGGCTGGCAACCAGCATTTTCTCCTTTTCCTCACAATGTTTTCAAAAGCCTTCTGCTTCACAGTTGTTAATCCCCTGCCACGAAGTGAAGAGGGGATTGTAGGAATGGCCTTCATTTGTCTGTCAGTCTGTCTGTCTGTTCAGTCTGTTAGTCAATCTGTTCATCTGAAACAGTACCCTGTCTGCTCCACATCCCATAAACCCTTTGAAAGAATTTGTTTAAACTTTGGTCAAATGTTCATCTCAGTGAAACTGTGCAGTGCACAAGATCCGTAAGTTTGTCTTCAGTATTTTTTGAGTTATTGCCTGTAGTTATTGTACAAATTGGATTTTTGTCTGGAGCATAACTTCCAAAGTGTTAAAGGTATAAACTTCAAACTTCTTATACAGATAAATCACATTGAGGACAAAAACAGTGCACAAGATCCATAACTCTCTCCTGATTATTTTTGGTGTGATTGGCCTTTGTTGTTTTACAAATTTGATTTTTGTCCAGAGCATAACTTTCAAAGTATAAAGTCTATCAACTTCAAACTTTATATGCAGATGAATCACATTGAAGACAAGTGCAGTGCTTAAGGTCCATGACTCTGTCTTTGTTATTTTTGGAGTTATTGCCCTTTGTTGTTGTACAAATTGGATTTTTTTCCAGAGCATAACTTCCAGTGTTGAAGTTCTGAACTTCAAACTTCAGATACAGATAAATCACAGTGAGGACTAAAAAGAATGCACAAGATCCATAACTCTGTCTTCATTATGTTTGGAGTTATTGGCCTTTGTTATTTTACAAATTGGATTTTTGTTTGGAGCATAACTTCCAAAGTAAAAGAGCTATTGACTTCAAACTTCATATGCAGAAAAATCACATTGAAGACAAGTAAAGTGCACAAGATCCATAATTCTGTCTTCATTATTTTTGGAGTTATTGCCCTTTGTGATTTTAAAAGTTGGATTTTTGTCCAGAGCACAATTTCCAAAGTATAAAAGCTAACAACTTCAAACTTCATGTGCAGATAAATCACACTAACTACAAGTGCAGTGCTCAAGATCCATAACTCTGTTGTCAGTATTTTTAGAGTTATTGTCCTTTACCTTCCTGATGTTTGTCTGGAGCATAACTCCCGACGTATAAAAGCTATTGACTTCAAACTTCATATGCAGATGAATGACTTTGAAGACCAATGCTATATTTAAGAACCACCACTCTGTCTTCATTATTTTTTTAATTATTGCCCTTTGTTATTTAGCAAATTGGATTTTTGTACGGAATGCAACTTCAAGCTATTGACTTTTAACTTCATATGCAGATAGATCACATTGAAGACAAGTGAAGTGCACAAGATCCTTAACTCTGTCTTCATTAGTTTTGGAATTATTGCACTTTGTCATTTTACAAATTGGATTTTTGTCTGGAACAAAACTTTCAAAGTATAAAAGCTATTGACTTCTAACTTTATATGCAGATAAATTACATTGAGGACAAGTGCAGTGCACCAGATCCATAACTCAATCATCATTATTTTTTTAGTTACTTCCCTTAGTCATTATAAACCCACCCACCCCCCAAACGAAGTATTGCCCCTAGGTTTTTTTCTGTCTGGAGCATTTTTTTCCAAAGTGTTAAAGCTATTGACTTTAACCTTCAAACATAGATGAACCGCATGAATCACCTTTTCCAAATTTGGGAGCACTAATCACTTGGCCACCCAGTCCCTTCGACAGCCAAAGGTCCCACCGCTCTGTCATTCTGCGGCGGGGAATATAGCTGTCCTTCAGACTGCCTTCTAGTTGAAACTTGGGATTGTGTGGTAAAGGTTTAAGCGAGTGGTAAAGAATTAGATTCATGGGGGTAAAGTGCCAGAAGTTAAAGAAATTAACCCTGAAAGCGCCTTTCACAACTATAGTTGCCCTTGTGGTCAGTGTGGATCAAGATCAGGCTGCGCGAAACCTGATCTTTGATCTAAACCATCCACTTTGCTGAAACACTTTTGACTAAAGCAACCATGAAACTGCTATTATTCGGATCGTTTCTGTCGGTTTTATTTGGGGAAATTAGGGTTAACATAAAATTCAGGATAAGAATATATAAGATGGCTGTTGAATATGACCAGGGTCAGTATTAACCAACCATTCTTAAGAACATTCTTGGTCTTGTTCTCCAAAATTTTCCAAATTTGAAAGTAACACACCTTCTGATTGGTTAAACCATTTGGTTTAGCCAATCAGAAGTTGTGTTACTTTCAAACTTGGAAAATCTTGAAGAACAAGTCAAAGAACGTTCTTAAGAATGGTTGGTGAATACGGACCCAGAACCAGTTTGTATTTACTCATCATCCCTGTTAACCCCTAGAGTGATCACTCTTTTAGCGCTCTCTGGTATATTAGGTAAGGAAATGAACAAGTCTCATGAGACAGTGGAATATTATCGGAACAAACACTGTGCTTGCATGCTTCCCAACTTTTTCAAACACCAAAGGGGGTTTTTGAGAGTTTCAAAGGGAGAGATTTAATGTTTCAAGGGGGGAGACTTTTTGAGGCGTACCGCAGGGTCCTTCTAAAGATCATTTTTAAACCATTTTAGGCTAAATAACTTTACAATTGAACAAAAGTCTGGTTTATGATCTATTTATTTACTTTATTTGTTTTTTTTATTCTGTATTGAATATTACTGTTTTTCAAATGTATACATGTGAATATTTAGACCAAAAACAAAATCATTCGTTACAGTCATGAATATATGGAAAGCAGTGACTATGGTAAAGAAGCACTGTAATGTTTATTATCAAATGCTACTTTGTCCATTGTGTTTTCATTGTTTTGTAAGTCTATATCATATAATTTTGACTTATTGTGTAAAGATATTCTGCCATTTTATATTGTACCCATAATGTTTTAGCTTAACATATAGACTGCAGAGTACCACATTTTATCCTTAAATTATTCATTCTCTTTGGTACTCAATAATCGCAAACAGGTCGAATAAACCTCATATAATCCGGCTCGAATTGCTGGTAACTACCAAAAAGACAAGCTGTCGTACTGTTTGAAAAAAAAGTCGAGTCCCATTGAGTTCCTTTAGAGTATCATTTTTGTCTGCATAAATCATCAGTAAAATATCTCAAAAGCATGAAGAAAATTAAAAAAAAAAAAAAATGCACTTTTCAAAAAAAGAAAAAAAAAATCTGGAGGCAATCTTCACATGAAAAAATTCTGGAAGCAAACCTCGGCATCGGTAACGCTAGGTAACACTTGGTTCCTCCAATCAGTGCCCTGAGCATTACAATATTATCGTACCGCCGATAACCAGTCGAATATTGCTACATCATTGTTTTAAATAAAACTACGATCATGTTCGGGTCGATCTATTTTTACATAAATTGGAATTCCAGTGGTCACTGAGCAGTAAGAGTTTAAAACTTGGTATTTGTTCATTGTTTCTGATGATTATTAACTTAATGTTTTCACTCATTTATGTCTGCATCCCAGGCACGCAGTGAGCACTGGTATTTTGTGTTTATAGATCTATACTCTTAGAAAGTAATTTACCTGCTAACGTCAGGTGAACGACGTTTTGATTTCCACTCTGAAAATAAACTTGTACCCGTTGTATCTCACGCAGCCATCCGATAGAAGATCGAACACAGGCTGCCAGTTTACTCTGAAAAGTACCTTGGCCCGTTCTCAAATTTGATTGGTTCACGATCATCAATCGATAAATCTCAGTATTTTGATTCCTATTTATAGACAACGAACCTGATTGACCATGAAATACACACACATGTAAACTAGTTGTAAACTGTATACATGTACCTTGGGTACAAATTTATCACACCCTTTTTGCCCTTATTTCAAATTTTTTCCAAATCGGGGTTTTTTTTAACTGTCTGTCGCGGTGATCGGGTATTTTGTCTTGAATCAGGAAACTCCCCATGAAATAGGGAGAGTTGGGAAGCATGTGCCTGTAACATAGAAAAACATCAGATAACCAATAATGAGAATAACAAATGAGAAATGAAAGCCTAAATATAGTTATTGGACAGTGCATCACAATGAAATGTGCTTCAGTTAGTATGGATGGTTCCATTTAATTGTACTTCATACAGGATGGAATTTATTTTTGTTTTTGAATGGTCCAGGCATTAAGTCTAAATGCTCCTTTAACCCTTTTCCACACAATCCCGACATTTAACGACCCAGAGGAAAAAAACCTATGGAAAACATTGTGTGAAAAGGAGAAAATCCTTTTCCCACAATGTTTTCCACTCTATCAAAGACATATTCCATCATTTGAGCGACATTTAAATTGTAGTCTGTAAAATGTTTTCAGCGTGGACATGTCTACATTTTTGCCATGTGGTAAAGAGTAAACTTGAAGAGCACCACTAATTGAAATAAGAATTATTTTATTTACCATTTAAATTCCTAACTCAAAGACATCCCATTTGATTAGCTAAGACTGTAAGTCACAGGAAAGAAGATGGTAAGTCTCCGAGTCTATAATTCAACTTGAAATTAGAATAGTTTGGAAATATGAAAGATCATGAATTTTATCTTTTCAGCAAACCATGCCATGGAGACATTGGTGGACCATTAATGGGTGAGGCAGTTAGCAGACTCTATGCTGTGCTTGGTCTGGCGCTGAAAACAAAAGGATGTATGGACATTTATGACTTTAGTATATTCCTGAATGTGTTCCATCCGGAGATTAACACTTGGGTGGAAGGCCTTCTTCGTGGATGCAACAGAATCAGTGAGTTTATACCTTATGTTGAGGAAGATCAGGACAACACCAATGAAACAAATACTGATGTAAATGCTGAAAAAGATGATGATGATGAGGAGGAGGAGGAGGCAGATGACAACCATCATGAAGAAGAAAAAGAGGAAGAAGGAGAAGAGGAAGAAGAAGAAGAAGAAGGATTTGTAGTAGAAGTAGTAGAAGGAAGGGTTGAAGAAGTACAGGAAGAAGATGGGAAAAAGAGGAACCATCAGCTGGTCAATAAGAAGGCTAAAAATAAGAAGAATAAAGAAGAAAAGAGGGAAAGAAGAGAAAGGAAAAAGAAGATGAAGAATAAGAACAAAAAGAATGAAGGGGAAGATAGAAAGAAAAAAAGGAAGAAAATTAAGAGGAAGGAACAATAAAAACAGGAAAACAGATGGTCATATATGCAGATACACTGAGCAAAATTTATTAACTGTCACTTCCAATTACAAAAAGTTACAGTCATGCCAGTGAGCAAAAACAACAATTTCATATTAGACATTTTATCATAATTATGTTTTTAGCTTTAGAAATGAAATAAGTATTTGATGAAAATTTGGTATGACTTTTTAATGTTTTTTTTAACCCTTTCCCAAACAAGCCCTGGTTTTCACCTGTCTGCAGTACAAGTCTTTTGAAAACACTGTGGGAAAAGGAGAAATTGCTCATAACGAGCAATTTCTCCGTTTCCCACAGTGTTTTCTACCCTTTTGGAGACCTTTCTGCCATTTTCATCAAATTTAAAATTGTCGTCTGCAAACTCTTTCAATTTAGACCAGTCCAAAATTTGTCATTTGGGAAAGGGTTAAGCAAGTATCGAGGAAAAAATATTTGAGCCATGCTCTGGCAAAAGGGGGCTTAATGCATTTCTGTAATGCATTATACTGAGCAAGACATCACATGATTATGGATCCATAAAGTCCATTTCTCAAACAACAGGCTGAATTATGAGGTAGAATTATCCCTTGAAATGCAGACAATTTAAAGATAGCGAAAAGTTTCAGACCATGTCAGCCTGCACGTACTGCGCAGGCTGACATGGTCGATACTTTTTTACAAATGCATTAAGCCCCCTTTTCACAGAGCATGACTCATTTTATAAAAAGATGGTGTATAAGTTTTGTTAAGAGTATTGATTTGTACCTCCCATCACAGAATGAAACAAATTTTCCAACCATGGCTTTGTAAACGTCCTTGTAAAATGTGAATTAGAAAACGTTAACACTTTACAACAAAATCCCAAAGTTTGAATGGCCTTGAGGAGGAAGGCTCTTGAAAACATTGTGGGAATAGGAGAAAATGCCAGAAACCAGCAATTTTTTCCTTTTTCCTCTGCAATATTTTCTTCCTTTTCAAACACAAGTCACACATGTCGAAAAACATTCAAATTGCTGTCCACAAATGCTCTCTAGCTATGGACAAGTTTTGAATTAGGTTGTTTGGTAAATATAGCTACAGATATAAGTTTGCATTTGATACAAAATTTTATAAAATGAGTCCAAAAGATGTTATTAACCAATACACACTCCGAATCGAGGGTGCCATTTGACCCTTTGGTTGCTATGTGTGGGGCAGTGCACTTTTACAGTGTACATCAAGATCAGACTGCACAGAAAGTGCAGCCTGATCTTGATCTTCACTGTCCAGTACAGAGAGATTTTCCACTGAAAAAAAATGGGATGACATCGTAATATTTTTCTTTACAATTTTGGTTGGAAATATTCATCTCTCTTTTAAAGAGTTTTAGGCTTAATCATAAAGATGGAGTTGTTCTATAAAGTGATAAAAGAATGTTTCGCCTGTTTCCATTTTTTCTACATTAAGCGCTTGCGTATTGTGCATGATGGACGCTACACCTTTGAGACAAGTAACATTTTTATAGATAAGTTTGATCAAATCTTATCAAGAAAGCCCAAAATCTGTAGCGTAACTGTTTTCCAAACAATCTCCAGTTTTGAAAATCCTACAGAAGATGGCTTTTGAAAACATTGTGGGAAAAAGATTATTTGTTTGAGGGTTAACTCTTTATCAAATCACAAAATTCAAAACATTTGCCAAGGACATACTAAATGCACCTCAAATAATAAGATTTCTTTTTGCAAGAATAGAAAGCATGGTGATCAGGGGGCAAAATGTGGTAAAATGCTGGTTGTTGACATTTTCTTATTTCACCACAAGTTTTTCAAAGTTTGTCTTCCATATAGTCACTAAAACATAGGATTTTTTGGCATTAACCCTATACCACACAATCCTGTGTTTACCCTTTACCATACAATCCTGTGGTTTAACATTTTACCTGCTATGTAAGGGGAATGAAATTTTCAAGCCAAATGTAAAACACAATTTTGCTATTTCATAGGTATTTTTGCGGGACAGATATCTCCTTCTCGGACAGTGTAGATCCAGGATCAGACTGCACGATCTGAGATCCTTGAGTCGGGCATAGCAGCATAAAGGTTAAGCCTTTTGAAAAGATGGTGTGAAAAGGAGAAAATGCTGGTAACTAGCATTTTCTCCTTTTCCCACAATGTTTTCTATCAAAACAAATTTCAGTTGTTCAGTCAAATTTATTTTGTCATCTGCAAATGCTTTGAATTTGGACTCGTCTAAAGTTTTGTCGTTTAGTAGAGAGTTAACTCTCTACCATAGGCCTTTTTTCTTCAGGTCATTAAAACACAGAATTTTTTTGTGTTTTAACTTTGTACTAAAAGCCTTTTTACTTCAAGGTGGTTCAAATAGGAGGACGGACGTTTTTGCCACGGACGTTTTGGCCAGGACGTTTTGGCCATGGACGTTTTGGCCAGCCTTATTGAAAAAACGGACGTTTTGGCTAAATTCAATTTATATGTACTTATTATAGATTATTAAGCTACATAAATGGTATTTTTAACTGATTTAATTAATGATTTAGTAGGTTTATACAATGATGATTGTTAGATTATGATTTAATAGATAATTTCAACATTTTTTAATGTTTGATTTATGTGCTTTTATTATCTATAATAAGTACATATACTGATGGCCTGTGACCAATGGGGTTGAAAACTGCATAGTAAATAATTGGAAATGGGATCATTCTAGAAACTTCCCTTCGAATTTTCACTCTTGCAAGATGAGTCCTGGTCATTTCAGCCATTTCAGTAGTGTGAGTACTGGTATAAGTAAACCAGGAAGGCATGATAGTTGTGCTGTCCGCTGTGATATGACCTAAGCTGTTAAAATCAAACTGAAAATTGAAGTTAATTTAAAAACTTTCACAAACAATCACTCTAATAATCTATCCTTACTTAAAAGAAAAAAATAAAGAAAGAACTTATTAATTACATTAAAATTCTATAATGAAGGAATAAAGAAACAAACAATCAACAAAATGATAAATAAAAGAAAATATATATATTTGTTTAGTTTTTTCTTTACTTGGTAAACACTGTGAGAATAGAACTAACTGCTAAAATTTCCAATTTTATTGACAGAATTCAAACATTCAAAAATGTTGAAATCATCCATTAAGTCATAATCTAACAATCATAATTGTGTAGACATTCTAAACCATTAATTAAATCAGTTAAAAATAATATTTATGTAGCTTAATAATCTATAATAAGTACACATAAAATGAATTTGGCCAAAACGTCCTGGCCAAAGCGTCCGTGGCCAAAACGTCCTACATTCGTTAAAATACATGATATTTTGGTAAGAGGGTTTTACCCTTTACCACACAATCCTGCGTTTTTACTCTTTACCAAAAACCTTTTTCTTCAAGGTCATTAAAACACAGCATTGTTTGGTAAGAGGGTTTACCCTTTACCACACGATCCTGTGTTTCTACTTTTTACCATAGGCCTTTTTTCTTCAAGGTCATTAAAACACAGGATTTTTTTGGAAAGAGGGTTTACCCTTTACCACACTATCCTGTGTTTTTACTCTTTCCCATAAGCCTTTTTCCTCAAGGTCATTAAAACACAATATTGTTTTGTTAGAGGGTTTACCCTTTACCACACAATCCTGTGATTTTACTCTTCACCAATTAAAGGCCATTTTTCCTCAAGCTCATTCAAACACATGATCTTTTGGTAAGAGGGTTTATCCTTTACCACACAATCCTGTGTTTTTACTCTTTACCGAAGGCCTTTTTCCCCAAGGTCATTAAAATACAAGATTATTTGGTAAGAGGGTTAACTTATACCACACAACTGTGTTTTACTTTTTTACCAGAAGCCTTCAAGTTGGTTAAAACGCAGGAATTTTTGGTAAGACAGTTAACTTATACCACACAATTATGAGTTTTAACTCTTTACCAAAAGCCTTTTTTTCCTCGTGATCATTAAAACTTGGGATAGGTCTAAGCTTCTTGTATGTCAAAATACAGATTATACAGAAATCCTTTTGCTTTACAGAGCTTTTGTTGTGTTCTTTTATTGCATGATGGTGTGTGTTTGTTGGTTTGTGTGTTTGTTTTTTTGTGTACTGTTCACATTTTCAATAGTATTTCACAAATAGCTCTTTACAAAACAACAAAATATTTGTATGTCTGGAGTTAAGCAATGTTTTCAACCTTCTTTCAGTTTTGTTGGGGCAGCCAGCGCACCTGTCCATGCTTTTCTGGAATATCTTTTTCCTATACTTTGCACTGTATTCTGTCAAAGCCACTGACTACTTTCCCACAAAATATTAGAATCATCTATATTGAAAGCATTTACAGGCGAAATATTAAATGTCCGTCAGACATGGAGATTTTATTTCAAAGAGGGTATATAACACATCATGGGAAAAGCAGAAAATGCTGTTTATCAGCATTTTCTCTTGTTCCCACAATGTTTCCAAAAGCATTTTCCTTTCAGGATTGTTGAAACTGGAATTTGGTAAAGTTAATAACACACGGCCAGTGTACCCATCTATGTGCCTCCCATATTGTCTCTTTTTACTAGGGCCCAATTTCACCAAGTGTTCCTAAGAATATTCTTAGTCTTAATTTCCAAGATTTTCTAAATTCAAAAGTACCACAACTTCTGATTGGCTAAACCAAATGGTTTAGCCAATCAGAAGTTGTGTTTTTTTCAAATTTAGGAAATTCTGGAGTATAAGACAAAGAATGTTCTTGAGAATTTTTGGTGAATACAGGCCCAGGACTTCACATAACACTTGGTCAAAGAGACTGGCTGCTTTCCTACATAAGCAAATTTAGCTGTGAGGGGAGGAAAGAATCCTGTTACAGCTATGGCTAGCATCAGTTCTTGATTCAAGTCTCTTTGACTGAAAGGTGTTTCAGGTCATTTTCAACATTAATTTCAGTCACATCACAGTGTACATCCTTGGTTGCACCAGAACTAGGCTAGCTCTAGGCCTTGGCTAGTAACAGTAGCTGCCAAAAGTAAACAAAGCAGGTGGTAAAATGCATTCAAGTTTAAAACATATACCATTTAAAAGTATGGAAATTATTGTGAAGATGACAGTCTGCTATTGTACAGTCAGTCCTAATGTTAGTCACTGGCAGAGAAATTAATTTCAGTTGTAGGTTAAAAGTTGCCAGATCACTCTATCTTTTGCTTGCTTTTTGCCAGATTTTAAAATTCATTTTTCTGCCAGCGATTAACACTTGGCCAGACCACACAATGACAGCTAGATTGTCATCATCACAATATTTTCCATACATTTAAGTGGTAAGATTTGAATTTAAATGCATTTCAACACCTGCAATGATTTTTTGGTCACTATTGGTCCTCTAAGCTTCATGCCCTCCAAAGATTCTCCCACCATAAAAGAGTTCTTTCCCTTGGACTACAGAAGGAATATAGGTAATGTGTAAAGGAGAGCAGTGCTTGAAGAATTTGCTTCCTAAACATTGAAGAGGATAAACTATACAACTTGCAAATGAAAACCAACATGGGAAATCTGTTGATTCATGTAGCACTTGTTCAAACAGATTTGTCAGGGTTGCTCATTTGGAAAAGCATATACTAAGAGAGGTGTAGTGGGTTTAAGTCTGGTATTAGCTTGATATTTCCACTTGACTCTCACCATGATATTGACAAGCTTGTTTGGTATGTGTGGGAAGGTGTTTATTTTATAACCAGGGAATATGACGGACAGAAAATCAGAGATTGCTATTATTTTGGGTTGTTTTTTACCTCATGCAGTTAGCATAGCTCATTTTACTCTTTACCAAGCAACAGGATTTTAGACTTGCTGAAATTGAAAGCAATAGCAGACAGCAAAATGAATGTAGCTGAAATGACAGGATTTGTCCTTGAAAGGGTAGAAAACATTTTGGGAAAGGGAGAAAATACTAGTTACAAGCATTTTCGAAAGCCAAGAACTTTCATCAGAGTCGTTAACCCTCAAGCTGCAAAGCACGACTCATTGACCTTTTGCTGACAGTGTAGATCAATATCGGACTGCACAGAACGTGCAGTCTGATCTTGAATCTACACTGTCCAATAAGGAGATATTGATCTTCAAAAAAGTAACTTTGAAATATCATTATCCAGATTTTTACTATCGTTTGAAAGTGTTTATTTCATGTATTTAGCAGGATAAGGGTTAAAACTTGGTATTGTACAATAAAGGTTTAGTTGGTAGAGTTATGTCTTAGTAAGCCAGGGCTATCATGTTCCAGACCCATACCAGCCAGTTTTTGGGGAATAAATGGACAGACAGAGGGGTCTACCTACAATATAGGACTCATGGGAAAAATAACAAATCGTGCGGTAAATAAAATTTGACTGCAGAACGAAAAAAAAGAACAACCTCTCTCTCTCAACCATTTTTTTTTAGTGCAAGGGAGAAAACTAATACTATCTTCGATTTTAATATTATATGATTAAGCTTCCTTTTCTATTCCGCTGCCCCCTTCCCAACCCACCCCGTCAAAATTAACTTTTTACCAATTAAATGACAAAATTTTGGACTTTTCAAAATTCATAACATTTGTAGATGACAAATTAAATGTGGCCAAAATGATGGAACAGGTCTGTCTGATGGGTAGAAAACATTGTGGGAAAAGGAGAAAATGTTGGTTACCAAAAGCTTTCTTCCTCAGATAGGGTTGTTAAAATTCAGGATTGCCTGGGAAAGGTTAAAGCAAAACAAATATTGTGTGGCTGTTGTCCTGAAAACTTCAGAATAATCTGCATCTGACATCATCTGCATCAATTTACGTTAGGTATGAATACTAGAATCTGAAATACTGATAGTGTGATTTGCCAGCAGAAAAATAATTAAACTTTTAAAACCCAGTGAAACAAAAGATAGAGTAACCTGGCAACTTTTGACCTAGTTTTGATTTTTTTTTTTTTCTGCTGGCAGGTAACAGATCAACCAATTGTACAACAGACCATTATCATCTTCACTTAATTTCCGTAGTTCTAGATGGTGTGATTTAGATTTTAAATGGAGTTTACTGCACACATTGTGTACTTTTGGTTGCCACTGGGCCAAAAATTCTTTGCAAAACAATCCTGAGCTATAATAAAAGGCCAAATAGCAGCCAACAAAACAATGCAGGTGTTAAAATGCATTCAACTCTTTACCAAACGACAAAATTTTAGACCCGTCCAATCTTAAAGCATTTGCAGACGACAATTTCAATGTGGCTCAAATGATATGATTTTTCTCTGATAGGGTAGAAAACATTGTGGGAAAGCATTTTCTCCTTTTCCCACAATGTCTTCCAAAGGTTTCTTCCCCAGGGTCGTTAAAAGTTGGGATTGTGTGGTAAAGGGTTAAATCATACCATGGAAAATATTGTGAAGATAACAATTTTTTATTGTGTGGTCGGTCCAAGTGTTAATCGCTGGCAGAAATATGAATTTTAAAATCAGGCAAAAAGCAAACAGTAGAGTGACCTGGCAACTTTTAACTTTATAGTTTTGAAATTAATTTCTCTGCTTGCGACCTACATGTAAACTCGGACCAACCAATGAGAGAGTGTCATCTTTTAACAATTTCCATAGTGTTTTCAAAATCCTTCTCTTTCGGGATCGTTAAAAGTTGGGATTGTGTGGTTAAGGGTTAAAGTTATTGACAGAAGAATAATTTTCAACCTTTGTCACAATGGTTTCACATTAGTTCATGTTTCATACCAATAAACTTGATTATCTCTACCTTAACTGTCTACGATACATGGGCACACAATCCCGAGTTTTTATGACAGCGATGAAAAGGACTTCTGAAAGCATACTGAGAAAAGGAGAAAATTGTGGTAACCAGCATAAATCTTATTTTCCTACAATTTTTTTTTTCTATACTTTTAGAGGCAAACTTTATTTTCAAGAACCCCACATTTAGTTTGTGGTCTGCGAATACATGCCTTCAGTTTGAACATGTCTAAAATTTTTTCATCTGATAAAAGGTAAAATTACCTCCAATTTATAGACAACATGCAATTTTAGTATATAGACTGCATAGCCTTAAACTGGTACCCGTTGTATCTCCCGTAGCCGTCCGATATACGATGATACGAAGATCGATAACAGACTACCAGTCTAACATAGCCTTTTGCATTCTGTCCCGTATTGGAGAGGTCATCAAACCACTCGTCACAACTCGGCCGATTCCGTACCTACATCTAACCTCGTCTGTATTAGGGAGGCTTCCATTTTGAACTACCAATCACATGATCTTAAACATGGCGGCGCCCCTGTAGATCGCTTAGCAACTACATGAACAACCTCTGTGAAGTTATTCACTTCTATCGATCTGTCGATGAAAGCTCCTAACGGAATTGATAAACCACGCTAAAACTTGAATGTACAAACTGTTTGCTGATTGAAATACTCTTAGAAAGATAACGATAGAAAATTTACTCATGCGTTCTTTCTAAAGAGGAGCCTTACAATTTCAATAACGGTAAAGCGGTGTGCTTCCGGAGATATGCGAAATGTACCGTGTAGGTGCATATCAAGCTACGTGATACAGCCGAGGGATTTAATCACCGGATCACCCGAGGTATGCCGAATGGTCATCAGACCTTAGTCTGGTACCCCGCCATTCGGCATACCTCGGGTGATCCGGTGATCAAATCCCTCGGCTGTATCACGTAGCTTGATATGCACCTACACGGTACATTTCGCACGTTTCCGGAAGCACACCGTTTTACCGTTATTGAAATTGTAAGCTCCTCTTAAAAAAGAAAACATGAGTCAATTTTCTATCGTTATCTTTCTAAGAATATTTCAGTCGGCATACAGTTTGTACATTCAATTTTCAGTGTGGTTTATCAATTCCGTTGGGAGTTTTCATCGATAGATGTGAATAACTCCATCGTGGTTGTTCATGTCGTTGCTAAGCGATTTACAGGGGCGCCGCCATATTTAAGATCATGTGATTGGTAATTCAAAATGGAAGCCGCCTTTATACACTCGTCACAACTCGGCCGATTCCGTACCTACATCTAACCTTGTCTGTATAAAGGAGGCTTCCATTTTGAACTACCAATCACATGATCTTAAACATGACGGCGCCCCCGTAGATCGCTTAGCAACGACATGAACCACGGTGAAGTTATTCACTTCTCTCGATCTGTCGATGAAAGCTCCCAACGGAATTGATAAACCACGCTAAAAATTGAATGTACAGACTGTTTGCCGACTGAAATATTCTTAGAAAGATAACGACAGAAACTTTACTTATGTTTTCTTTTTTAAGAGGAGCCTTACAATTTCATTAACGGTGAAGCGGCGTGCTTCCGGAGATGTGCGAAATGTACCGTGTAGGTGCATATCAAGCTACGTAATACAGCCGAGGGATTTGATCACCAGATCACCCGAGGTATGCCGAATGGCCTTTATACAGACGAGGTTAGATGTAGGTACGGAATCGGCCGAGTTGTGACGAGTGGTACCCCGTCGTACTACAAGAGTACGTGGTGGTAGGGGCAAGTAATCCAGACTAATCAGACCTCTCCAACAGTGATGAGTTTAAAGGCAGACTGCCACAGAAATCGCTGTCTAAATCCATTTGTTTTCGCGAAATTGTTCTGATACACAGTCTATTTCGTCATGGTTTCATAAATAAACCGAAATCAGAAAAACTGAAATAGAAAATAAACGTGTTTTTTTTTTTATGACGGATTTCCAACAAGATTTATTATACTATATTGACTGTAAATGATCTCTCCAATAATTGCAATTTATCATTGAAAAAAATAAATCTAAGCAAAAAGAAAAAAAATAGTTAAAAAAGAGAAAGAACACCGCAGGAAAAGATCACGTGATTTTATACTATGTGGAGAATTCGTACGCTTGAGAATTCGTACCGGCCTAATCTCGAGAGCACGAGTTCTCTGAAGAACCCCTACCCCACAAATAGATATAAATAGGTTGATCAGTATGTTTCAAGTTTTATTTTTCAAAACTGACTAGACTCTAGCATTTTTCTCAGTTTTATAAAAAAAAAATTCAATGGATTTGTAATGATACAGATTTGATGAAATAACACACAGAGTTGCTTCTAGGATGGGGATTGCGAGAATCCCGCGAAAATCAACTTATGAGCGCAAAAAAAAGTCGTGCCTCTTCGCCCTACGTACCACATACCTCAAAAGAGTCCGTAGTCCTTTGGTTTTGGGCAGATTGCGCAGGCTGACATGGATCGATAGCCTACTTTTTGTAGATGCATTAAGCACCCATTTCTCAGAGCATGGCTCATTTATCTACTTTCTTAAATTTTTAACGTTTAGACAAACAACCTCTTCATTTTACATGTCTGCAGCAGACAACTTTTCAAAATATTGTGGGAAGAGGAGAAGCTGCTAGTCACTGCAATTTCTCCTTTTGTCACAATGGTTTCCATCACATCAAAGCACCATCTTCCACATTAATTATCAAAGTTTGAATTGTCGTCTGCATGACTTTTTCTGTTTGGGACAGTCCAAAAGTTGCTGTTTGTTAAAATATTAAAAACATTTATTTTTAACATGTCTGGTACTAGTATTATGTATAGGCCACCTTTATTTATTGTCATCAGGCAAGATTCTTGCCTATTCAGTGGAATAAGCAAATTGAGTCAAATTTTAATTGAACGATTTCTCCTTTCCAAAAATATTTTGGCTTATCTGAGCACACATTACAAACATTCATAAGAGGTTTGTTCCTTTTGAAAATGAGCCAAATTTGATCATCATCTTGAGTTTTGTGTCCTTGAATTTTAAAAAAAAATGCATTTCTGAGCATGTAAATAGCATATGGCCTACAATTTCTTCAAATCTTTACCAAACTCGCGTTGTTCGATATTTATGAGAGCTTGGTTCTTTTCAAAAATGAGCAAAATCGGGCCATGGAGTCACAAATTACATGCTCTTGAATTAAAAAAAAAAAAAAAATTCTAGCTTGTGAACAGCTTAAGCCTTCATTTTACTTTCAATCTTCACAAAACCCACACAGTTTATAGATATTCCCGGGAGCTGGATTCTTTTGCAAACCGTCGGATTATTGGGTTGGAAATTCTTTGCCCGTAAATTTAAAAAAATGCATTTTGAGCTTGTCAAGAGCTTACCGCATGTATTTTTGGTAACTAACATGAAAAAGAATAACTTTGCTCAAATCAGCTCTCAATTTCATTATACCTCCACGACTCTTTGTAAAAACCCGAGCCTGTATTCAAAAGCCAGGAGAGCTGTTTTTAGTCCTTATAGGCCTTTTGTTCCTAGAATATTATAACAATGTTGAACATGTACTGTTTTGTGCCTTTACACCAGCAAAATTGGGAAAAAAAACCACGTTTTTTCTCATTCATTTCATGCCTAACTTTTTTGTTTACATCTACCAAAATATATTGAAATCAAAAGCTAATAAACTATTTGAAAACATTGATGCCGACCTCTCCTGGCTTCTTTTTTAAAGAAGCCAGCTTGTCTGAGTCAAGGGAGATGTTAAGGTCCGAGAGCACTCGTTTTAACTCGGCTTTAATTTAACAAGTTGGCTTCATTAAAAAAGAAGCCAGGAGAGGTCAGCATCAATGTTTTCAAATAGCTTATCGCTTTTAATTTCAATATATTTTGGTACATGTAAACAAATACTAAGTAAGGCATTATATGATTGCCGCTGTGTAATCAAAGTACTGAAAGTACTGATAGACTAGCGAATTGGATTCATTTATTATTAGGTGTTTAACCCTGTTTTTCAACATTATTTCAGTTATGTAACGGTGGCCAGTGCACATATCAATGCTTTCTTTGAGTTTCTTTTACCAGAACTCCGCACATTATTTTTTCAAAGCCACTTGCTGCTTTCCCACATAACCATCGTCGAAACATGAGAGAGAAATGAATCCTCTCGAAATGACTATCGTCAGTCCTCAGAAAGAAATTTGCCAAGTCGGGGATCGAACCAGCGACCTCCTGTTCTCAAGTCCTGTACGCTACCAACTGAGTTGCCGGGGCTATGCGTGCTATTGGTTAACTATAATCCAGCTTAAGTTTAACCCTTAACCCTTAACCTGCTAAAAAATGTTAAAAACTTTCAAGCCGATGGTAAACACCTGAATATTGCTATTTCAAAGTTGCATTTTGGAGAAAATATATCCTATTATTGGACAGTGTAGATCCAAGATTAGACTGCACGCTTTGTGCAGTGTGATCTTAATCCACACTGTCCGCAAAGGGTCATTGAGTTGCGGTAGTGCTGGTAAAAGAAACTCGAGGAAAGCATGGATAGGGGCTCTGGCCGCCGCAATATCACAGAAATAATGTAGGAAACAGCGTCTAACACCATGCAGTCAGTAAGTTAATACCCACTAGCACAATATGTAGCTAACTTTTAAACTCTCTTTACAAAAAGAAAAGTTTTACACTCGTCCAAATTCAAAACTGCTGCAGACCATAAAATCAAATGTGGCTGAACTGATGAAACCTGATTCCAAAAGTGCAGAAAATAATGTGGTAAAAGGAGAAAAAGATGGTTACCAGCATTTTTTATTTTTCCCGCAATATTTTCAAAGAGATACTTCCTCAGTGACGTTAAAATTGGGACTGTTTGGTAAAGGGTTAATATTCAAGACGTAGAATAACAGTTTAACATAACAGTTTAACTGTGCACACAATTATCTAAATAATGAATGACTGAAGGAATGGCAAGGGTTCTCTGTCCAGTGAGGGTTAATATAGCTGGGATTTGCTACAAGTTACCTAGGTGTATCTATTAATAGATTCATTCATAATGTTACAGTGGTGTAGGAATAAGTGATTCTCTGCTTTGCTTAGGTCACTTAATTTACGTATAAGCAAAGATCTTGTACCTTAAAAATGAATTCTTGTTCAGTTTATTACTTTGTAAGACAACATGTTCAAATTGGAGTGGTAGAGATTTAGTGGTTTTTGTCAAAATTGTCATATATAACAGAATTAAGATTTCTAACAGGAAGAAATATTTTCTGTGAGGCAGTATTTGGCAACTGTGGGGTTTTTTGTTTACTTTGACTCTAGGTCAATCATAATGCCTATAGACTAGCTTCGCTAGTCTAAAAAGGAGGAACCTCCTATGCATTACATGACAGGCACGTGACCTTGTTCCCACGTTTTCAAGTTGTGTGATCTTTTCCTGCGGTGTTCTCTTTTTTAACGAAATTCTTTTGTGTGTGTGTGTGTAACTTTATTTGTTTAATGAAAAATTACAACTACTGGAAAAGTCATTTGCAATCAAATCAATATAACAAATCCTTTTTGAAATCCGTCATATAAAAACAAAACACATCTATTTCCTATTTCAGTTTTTAATCGGGCGGTAGACCGATTAGAGAGATGGAAAACTTCGGAAACCCGTCTACTCAGGGCAAACTGGTGTAACTGCAACTCGGAACAGCTTTTACTTACAGCGTTTTAACGCTTATACCTGCTGTGATGACCTTATTACAAAAACTACTTTTGACCCAGATAACCGCACTTTTGACCCAGATAAGCGCAGGAATAGTAATTAGCGGTAAACAGGCGTTAAGTAATGTCAAGTAATCCCATAATAACTTTTCAATTATGTAATAAACGGCGGTTACAATTTCTTTAGTATTGAAGTATCTCATAATTACAGTATTATCAAAATCTCTGGCCAGCAAAAACTGGAGCAGTTCACTTTCAACACGATTATAAGAAATATGGTCAGTAATTAGCAGCAACTTTATGAATGAAACGAGTGCGAATCAAGTGTATTGGGTGATGTGAACACATCTTGTAGTCGTCTGCAGTCCATGTAATTCGGCAAATTTCGAGTGATCCGTTGATAGTTATACGTAGTTACGGGATCGGCCGAGTTGTGACGAGTGCTCTCCGTATATGTAGCAGGTGTTGAAAAGATAATAGGTCATTTTAGTCTTGAGAGGAATAAAATCGCAACAGGAAACATTGCTTGAAAAGAATTTGAAAATTTAGATTGCTCTGCCTAAGAGAAAACTGATGTAAATGCAACTCGTAACAGCCGTAAGTTTAAAATAGTAACCGGCTGGTCGTTTAATGTTAGCGAGGCGAAGCGTGTGAAGCTGTGGGGACAAAGGGTATAGAGTTGTGTAATGGTTATGGCCCTCGCGGAGAGCCCATTACGTAAACATTTTCAGAATGGACTTGCGATTCAAGTAGTTAATATAGCGTACCTTGCCGATCACCCCACCTAGGTCCCCCTGTGACCCAGTTTCCTTTTTTAAAAAATCCGGTTTTTTTTTTTAAAATAAAAGCCGGTCTCCTTATTTTACTTTCTAGGAAAAATAAAAATCTTCCGGTATCCCGTTTTTTAAAAAATAAAAAACCGGTTTCCTTATTTTACTTTCTAGGAAAATAATAAAATTTATAACTCAACGAGTTATAAATTTTTATTTTTCGATCTTATAATGACCCAAAGCTAACGTATTTATATTATCATCTAATATAACTCTTTTATCGTCGTCGTGACTTAACGATATCTTGTTTATTTTTTCCGTGTACATTTCGTGACCGTAACTTCTTAATACGTGTATTTGCCTGTACCGAACTTTTTTATCGAGTAAACAATCTTTATAATCATCGAAATGTAAATCGTTTTTGACGACCGGCTTTTTTATACCCTTACACCTTTTTTCCTCCTCATTATCCGAGGTTTTATAAGCGTACATTTTCGCTTTTAATCCTACGAATTCCGTCATAATTTTACCTCCCAATTCGTCTTAAACTTTCCTATTACTTTCTTGTTCCCAGCATAATAACACGGATGATCGGATGGATAGTTACTCGTGTCAAACATTTTAGACACGTCCGGACGAATATCTTCGTAAAGGTCGTGCGTTTCTATTTCGAGAATAAAACTATCGGTATCCGTATAACATAATTTAACTTTATCGTTATACTTTTTCTTAAAATAATCATAATAAGCGTTATACATAGTCGTTTTACTGTTATCTAAAATGCTCATACCCAAGTAAACGGGCTTGTTGTATTTTACTAAGGTTTTCTTCATATGTAAAGCCACAAAATTTTCATCGAATATAGTCGTATGATCGTAATTAGGTTTAGCTACTTGCTTTTTATAAAAATAAGATTCATGGGCGGAAAGTAATTTTATGTCTACTCTGTTTCTTATATTTTCCATCGTTTTACCGAAGACGGAATTATTCATCAACTTAAAAAAATCTTTTTCGAAGTCATTTTCGGCTTTAGTTCTCAAAGCGTTGTTAAGATCGATGTAAGGTTTAAGCCAATTACTTTCTTTAAATTTAAATCCTCGGATAACGTTTTTTAATTTAAGACCAAAGTCAATATACGTTTTTAAAGCCCGATAATGTATAACGTATTTTTCTTTATCGTATAAATTGGGAATTAATTTTTTTACCTTTTCTACTTTTAAATGTTCGGGCGCTAAGGGAAAGTCATTATGAAGATCGTGTAACGTTTTAGGGTATTCTAATTCTACTTCTAAGATACAACCTTCTCCCTTTTTACCGTTATATTTTTCCCAATTTTTTAATTCGTTTTCCGTCATCCATTTAAAGTCATGCGTAGGTAAAGGCACGCTCATTGCTCCGGAGTAAAGACTATTCGCGTCTACGTATATTAAATACTTCGAAGGCTCGCTCGTTACGTATTGATCCCCCATGTATTTATTATTCGCTTTCGAGTATCTTTTCGTACACACGCTAACTCCGCCTCTTAACCCATTTTCTACCATTAAAAGCATGTCAGTTTCCGATAAAAGTTCTAACTATACCTCGGTTATTTTTAACGAGACGTCCCAAGCTAAACCGGGAGCGGTATAATACCAACTAGGGTCCAAGTCGTAGTTTTTACGACAAACGTTTCTAAAGTTTTCGAAAACGTCAGCTAAGAGTAATACATCCGTTTTATTATATAATTTTAAGTAATCTTCCAGCGTGTTCGCGTCAAAAGTTGACCAAATGTTTATCGCGTGAGCATATTCCTCGTCGGTAATATGCTCCCCGGTTAAAGTGGAGTAAAACGCTTCCTTAGGCGGCAACCGCCTTTCTCTAAGTCTCTTAAAAGAGTCTAAGTATTCGTACGGAAAAATTCCCTTTTTTCTTACTAACGGCAATTCTTCTTTCGTAAAATATCGCGATAAAATTTTTACTTGGTCTTCGTTTAAATTACTCGAAAGATTATCTAAACTAGTACTCATAAACTTAAAGGTATCGATAAATCTAAGTTTATGCCATATTATTTTTCCCTCATTCTCGTTAACGGCGACATCCTTACTAAAACTAATGTATTTTTCCTCGTTATTCGGGATGCAATTAATTTTACCGAAATGTTTACCGAGACTTTTAATAAAAAGGTGAGCGTCGTAGCCGCTAAGATTATGAAAATAAACCGGGATAAAGTCCGGAGTTTTCGCGTCTAAGTTACACGAATTATGCGCGGCGCCCCTATATTTACCCGTAAAATGACAATGATCTCTTACTTTATCGTTATTAAATTCTTTATCGCAAAACCAACATCGCGTACTATTTTCGTAATCCGTCTCTTCTTCGTTAGTAAGGATAATAGGTTTTTTATCGCGATAATACTTTCGGTAAATTTCTTTCGCGTCGGATATTAAACGTTCTATAAACTTTTCCCCCGCATCTTTTCCGACATAACTTCTCGTAGTAGGCGGACAAACGTTATCGTCGAAACATTTTACGAGATAAAAAAAACTACAAGGAACGTGATGATGCTGTTTTATAGTAAAACTATTTTCCGGGTTTAATTCGCAAGTATGTATAGGTTCCAAAACACTCTCGAATTCGGCGTACACGACGAAGGGGACCGGTAGCTTTCTACGATAATTTTTAAAACTTATAAAGGGTCCCTTTTCCCGCATCTGTAATCTAATGCTTGCGTGATCGTTACAAAATTTTCGATGTTTTTCTAAAAGATTGTCGTTTCCGAAATGGTTTAAACACCGTCTACAAAATTTAATATTTCCATGATGTTTCGTTACCTGGCTTCTCATTAACCGATTAAAGTTTTTCATGAGAGCGTAATGCGTTTTTTTGCCCTCTTTTATATATAACAGGTCTACATGATTCTCTTTTTCGAAGCTCGCGTTTCTAAGAGGATAAATTTTTTCGCCTTCGTAACCGAAAACGTTTACGCTAATTTCCGGATTTTGTTTTTTGAACTTATCTATATCTTTAATTAAGACCGGATATTCGATTCCATCCATGTTTAAGCTGTCCTCTTTCGATCGTAAATCCGTGTCGACTCTTTCGGCGTTATTATCTTTAGGATTTAACGCTCTTAAAACGCACCATAAAAAACATTTATTATCCTTATTTTTTATATTAATAACGGCCTTTTTATTTTTTATCCAATCCGGTAAATTTAACCATCCATCGGCTCCCAAAGGTTCGTAAACGACAGTGTGTAGTTCCAACGACGTTATAGATACGAAAGCCCATCCGCTACCTTCTCGCTCGAACTTATCCATTTTCACCATAATTTCGTCCCACATGTCTCGTAATATATCGTCTACCTCGTTCCTATTTAAGTTTAAATACTGACTCGAGTGAAAAGCGAATTCTTTTTCTACCCCGTTCTCGTCCGTTAGGTAATAGTAATTACTTTTAAGAACTAACTTTACTTTTTTTTGTAAGTTACTTCTAAGAACGCCGAGAATAGGCTCTTTCGCTTTGTTAAAAAATTCTTCAGGTAGATAACCCCTTTTTCCGTCTATTTTATATTCTCTAGTATAACCCTTAAACGCCGATCTTTTTATTCTAATATTAAACCGTTCTTTAATAGGAGGAGGTTTCGGCGCTAAAGGTACCTGAGCGGAAGGTCTGGCGCGTAACCTAATTCTCGACTGAGTGGGCGTTCTAACTTCCAGCATGGGCAGCGCTATCGATCTTCTTACGTGTGCTCTAAGTTTGTCCAGCATTTGAGGAATATCCGTAGGACTTACGGTATTAGCTAACCAACTACCGAAATTAATTACTCGCCTTCGTAAAGGTCTCGCGATTGGGGAGAATAAACTCATAATGTAACTCGTCATTTTTTTTTATAACGCGACGTATATTTATTAAAAGTATTAGTCAATTTTATTACGATTTTCGTAATAAAATTTTAATACACTACGCTCATTTTATTTCCGTCGGACTGGAAGTTTATTACCCTGTCGCTAAGTATAACGGCGTACACGTGCGTGTCCGCGGGTATATTTGCGCCAAAATTCGCTTTAACGTAAATATCGGTTAAGGAATATTTTATCCTTTCGCTTTGTTTACTAACGTCAAACAAAAACAGAGGATAAAGATTTTTATACTCTAACGGGGTAAAGGTAGGATTTGACGCTAAATCGTCCATGAGAAAAAACTTAGATCTAAATGCGGCTGCATCGCCGTATGTTCTACTAAATCTATTGTTTTCAAAAGAAAGTTTATAGTCCGTTCTAGGATATTTATAAGAATTTAACGTAACGTGAATGTCCGTTACATTAACGTGATTAAATACGGCCGGATTTCGGTTTTGATTATTCTTTTTTCCAGTCTGAAAAGCGACAATAATGTAACGCGGAAATTCCGGCGACGATTTAACGGCGAGTCTCCAGGTAAATGATAATGCTCGAGGAACTTCCACGGTATCGCATTGTATCATCCTATAATTAACCGGGAAGGTTCCTATGTTCTGGATATGTTTATAAAGTTCTATTTTATACTTATCCGTAGGTAATACGTGAGGCATATACCACGCTATTTTTTCTAGTACAACTTTACCATTAACGACAATAGGATTTCCCCCACCATCCGTAGCTTCACTTTTAAAAATAGCGTCATTATCACCCGCTCTCGTTAAGTAAAGAGTTTGCTTCAATCCGTACAATACTTTATCGTAATCTTCGCAAAAACCGAAAATATGTTTTAATGGAATTTTAAATCTAAATGAACCCTTTTCTCCGTTTACTGGTTGACCGGCGATTAAAATATCATCAATAACGAAAGTTTATCGTAAATTCCACCCCAGATTTTCGTTGGTGTCCGCTACGTCCGATGTATCTTTACACCATAACTGATTTAACCCTCGCGATTTATAAAAATCATCGTCGTATTTTAACAATCCGATCATAGTAGTTGCCCAACCCGGATGCGCTATTCTTTCGACCTCTTTGCCCAAAAGGTCGTACCTAATATTACTAAAAAGATACATTAAGCCATTGTTCGTTAAAGCGATATTGTCGCCGTTCCTGTATCTCGTGCCGTCATTTTTTACTAATTTACCTTCTATAAGTAAATAGCTTTCGCTAGGATGCATAAAAATATCTTGAGTTTCGATGGTAATCGTAATATCGCCGGTATTGTTAAAAGTATTAGGGGTGCCTACGATCGGTAAATACTCGAAGTATTCATACTCTTCGATACTATCGTCTTTAAAAGCCGTTTCGGTAATGTCTAAAATGCTCATTTTATTAGGTTATAATAATTTTTTAAATTATTATAACTATTTAAGTCGTTTTAATCCCCGTGCCGCTATTTAATTTTTTAACTAATTCTCTTATCGCGATCGGATCATTACCGCTCCTGGCTATTAAGGAGCTTACGTTTTTCGAAGTCGACGGCGCGGGTACCGCGTTATACTTTTTCAAAATTTTTTTAGATTTAGGCGTTAAAGCCTTTTCAATTAACTTTTTTCTGGCGTCTACCGCGGCGCTTTTTCCGGCTTCTAAAGCTTTCTTAGCTCCTTCCTTAGCAACGCTCTTTCCTACATCGACCGCGGAAGAAGCGATTTGTTTAGCCGCGCTACTACTTAAAAGTCTCGCGAAAAAGTTAGCTAAGCTGTCGAAGATTCCGGCTCCGCCGTATCTATTCCTTCTAGTAAATCCTCGTTTCTTATAAACGTACATTATTTTATAATAAGGACGTTATTCTTTTATAAGTTTCATTACCGAAAATACCTTGCCTTTTTAATTCGTCGCATACGCTTACCAACTCGTTTCTTAACCCCGTATTACCGGCCGCTTTACTAGCTATAAGTAAGTCGAGTTTTTCTAGTAACGCGTTAGGATCACCGGGGATAACGACTTTTTTAAGGCCTTTACCAGTTTTTCCTTTTTTTCCTTTTTTAAGCGCCTTTTGTACGTCTTGTATTTTCCAAGAAGAGCTAATAAGTGCCCAGTGGTCTTTACTCATGCCTTCGGGTTTTGGTTTTAATTCACCACTTTTTTCTTCATTATCAACGTACATAGTATTAGTTTTGATTAAGATGTCACGGTATCTTTGAATATCTTTATCGGTATAAATTGGATTTTTTTTATCGTATTTTTTTGTCGAAAGAAGTTTTATCAACCCCGGTGTTAGTGGATAACTTTGTTTATCCAGCGTTCCAACAACAAGTTCGTTATTACCATACTCGTCTTTAATTTCTTCAACTTCTTGATCGCCAATATAAAACGTGCCTCCTTTTTCGTAAAAACCAAAATTAGTATTTTCAGTGCCAGGTTGAGGTTCACTTATTTGCTCTTTTGATGTAGACGGCATTGGCGACATATATTCAGGAGGAGGACTAAAAGGTGTTTCTTTTTTTATGAAAGGCAACAAAAATGGTTTTTCTCTCTTTGGCAACTCTTGAGGTAACTGTTCGATACCCTCTTTAATAGGTCTTAGACCTTCCGTAATCTCTTTCGCCGCAGCTTTTTGCGTTTCCGTAATGGGTTTAAATAGTTCCGAAAGATCCTCTCGTAATTCTATTTTACCCGTTTTTTCCGCTAATTCGTTAGCGCGTATATTTTTTTTTATCTCGAGAAATTCTTTTACGACTTGTTCCCTTTCCGAGGGATTTTTAATTTTTAAAAAAGACATTTTTTATCAGGATTTATTTTTTTTTATCCCGTTTCGTAACTAAAACTGCACGAAAACTTAATTTTAGGCTTTTTAATATTCCAGCGGCCCGGCACGATGTTTTTCAACCAACTTCCGAAAGGACTCGCGCTGTTCTCTTCTTCCTCTCTCTATTAACTCGGCTTCCGTTCCGCTCGTAATCTTTTTCTTAAATTTAGACCTAATTTCTTCCTTCATCTTCTTATATTTTTCTAATTCATCGACGATTAGTTTAAACTCTTCGTCCGTGACTTTATCGTCCGATAAAGCTTTCGAGACGTGAGTCGATATAGTATCTAATTTAGTATCGGCGACGATTTTAATCTTTTCGTGTTTTTCTGCCTTTTTCCTCGAATTGTTTACGGCGTATTTTCCAACTAAACTTAATAAACCGCAAAAACCCGCTATACCTTCTATCGTTATAACCGCGGGTATCGAGACTACCGTAGTTAATAAACCTATTCCCCCTATTCCGCCCGCTGTAGTAATCGCGATTAAAACGACGTCTATTTTATCTACGATACTCGCGGCTCTAAAATATTTTTTACTTAAGGCCTCCCTTTTCGTTATCTCGCCTTCTAAAAAAGTTTGTATTTCGTTAATTTTTTGTAAACGATAACCGTGTCCTTCGTCGGTCGGAGGAGCCGTAGGCAACTCCGGATAACTATTAATAACTTTCATCTCCATTTTTTTAAACGAGTAAAATTTTTTAATACTGATAATAAACGAAACATAAAAGTTCGTTTTCTTTTATCGTTACTTCTTTTTCCGAATTATTAGTAATCGCGACTAAAATATTCGCGACGTCCCCGTAACTAATTTCGTTTTGTAAACTACATTTTTTAAATCTTAGATGATAATCTAAAGAGACTAGAATTACCCCTTTAGTCGACGTAAAACCTAAACCTAATTCCGTATGAATTACTTTTCCGGGAGCTAAGGTAATATTTTTTTGACAAAAGATTTCCCAAGTTATCGGGTTTATTTTTACCGGAGGATATTTTAAACCATTTATGACTCGCCATTGAATCGTTTTCGGATTATAAATTTTCGATTTAGCGTTAAATTTAAGTACGTTCATCCTTTTTTATATTATAAGTTTTTTTACGTTATAAACTTATAATATAGCTCCTAAAATAGGAATATTAGCGAAAGGACTATTAGGCCCTAAAATAAGGCCTTTTCCGTCGTAAAATTTTCCCCCTCGTTTTAAATATAAACCGCTACCGGCGGATTTTAATCCTTTACCTTTATACGGACTTAAATAAAGCCCTTCTCCGTCGGTTTGTACTTGACAAACACTGCCTCCTTTTTTAAGATAAAGTCCGGATCCAATAGCTTTTTGTACGCCGGATGACGCTAAACCGGAAAGAGCTCCTACTCCTAACGCGGGTAAAACGGTTTTAGCTATAGCCGGTAAAGCGCTAGTGGCTAAACCCGCTAACATTCCTAAAAACCTCCTTCTATTTTAGCGTTATGTTTAAGCTGTTTAGCGGACATTCTAATCGTTACCCCGGTACCTTTTTCGAAAGCTTTCGCTATTTTTTTCGCTTGAGACGAGGTAACGGCTAAAACGTCGTTACCGTTTAAATCTTCTCGCATTAAACGAATATTAACTTGACAACTTTTTTTAATAGCGGATTTAAGTTTATTTTTTTGTCCTTCCGATATATTTACTTTTACGTTTACGTATCTCGTCATATTTTTTTATACGTTTTTATATTTTTTAAACGTGTTTTTTTATTTTTACATTTCTCTAATATGAAATCTAATCGTTATATTTTCCCCTCTGAGATTTAATAAATTTCCGTCTTGATCCGTAATTTTTACTTCCATATTATGTATATCTCTTAACGTTATCGGTAAATATACTAAATTAAGCGGAGACTCTATTATCTTATATCCCGGCGCGACATTCGGGAAAAAAGAGTAAATCGTATTTCGCATTAATCCGTTAACGTAGCTTCCCGAGATAATATTAACGTTAACGAGCACCGAATTTATACTGAGAATATTTACTACGTTTTCGGATTCGTGAAAACCTTTTTCGTATTTCGCGCGAGTAAAACCTAATACTTTGGAAATGGAATTCGGGTGATTAAAATCTACTTCGTAACCGTTTTCTAGGATAAGAATAGATTTTAGAGTATTCGTATTCGCGGAAATATTAATAGGATAATTATCGTTAATTAAATCGACGTGACCATTTTTTCTCATTTCCTGATGAATAGTATCGTTAATGTCTATAAGGTTGTAACTTCCTTCGGGTATCGTTATTTTAAACCAAGAAGCGCCGTCGTTCGGAGAATAAATAAACGCGTTATTCGTCTCGTTAATATTAGGAAAAGAGCAATACGTTTCCAGGTTTACTAAAGCTATTTCGTATTTTCTTTCGTAATCCAGCCAGATCGGTGGATTAAAATTTGTCGTAAACAAAGTCGTGTCGTCGCTTACTATAATCTGTAAAGATTCTTTCGGATGCGTGTTTTCGACTACTCGTTTTAAAAGATCTTCCATTTTTTTTTAAAAAAGAAATATATTTTTTTAAAAAAAAAATATATTTTTTAATTTATAAGTACGGCCAGCCCGTACTTAACTTTTCTTTAAATTCTATTAATTTTTCGATCGCCTCCCATAATTTTAATAACTTTTTTCGGTCAAACTTTCTAACTCGAATCTATCGACATAATATTCTATCGGATTTAGCCTAAAATAATCTTTATTCGTAATATTGTTACGAAATATCACCGTTCGGATCGCGTATGTAAGTTCTCTTAGAAAATCGTATTCCAGATCCCATAAACCGTTATTGTTTATAGGCACATACGCGTCACACCTGTGATACATTCCAAAATGGGCTCTGTCGCTTTCAGTCATTCCACCTTCATTCGCCGGCGGATCTTCATTTATCATTATTATATTATTAATAATCATTTTTTTTTTTTTATCAACTCGGAATATAAAAGGTATCTAGCCCGTCTCTGTATTTTCCTTTGTCTTTTTTACTCGATAAATCGATAACGATAAAACCGTAAGGTTTTTCCCAGACTTTTTTACAGAAATTTCTAAACTCTTCTTTAGTCATATCTTCGCTTACGTGATCGCTATAAATATGATTAATATTTTTCTGGTCTTGCCTAAAAAGACAAATAAAATTCGCGTTTTCTCTAATAGTTTGCCTAGGTAGCCTAAAATAGTTTTGCGAAAGATAAAAACAATCGACGTTACTATGTCTTCCGCGTACGTATTAACACTCACACTAATTTTGTTTTTCTAAAAGTAAGTCGTCGAATATCATTAAATTTTTATCTTCCCATTTTAATTCTCTCGGATCGGGAACATCGTCGGTACGTTCGAAAAAACAACATCTTATATCCGATTTATTCCCTAAGGTTTTAGACCATTCTTCGATCAAAGATTCCGGAGAAACGTTCTCGCTTTGAACTAAATCTCGCGCGTTAAATAACCGTAAAATTGCCTCTTTCGGTAATTTTTCTTCGAAGGCTTTTTTAAGTAAACGATATTCGGGCTGAAAAAGGCTTCTCCCGAAAACCATTAAATTATCGTAATCCAGCCATCCCGGCCTTATTAAAAGGTTTATTAAAAGCGTAGTCTTACCGCAGCCGGATTTACCGACTATTATTCCTCTTAAGCTTTTAGGTAAAATAAGATTATTACGCCTTTTCGTAACTATATCGTTCCACGATAAATTAGCGATATCCATTTTACTTAAATAAAAAAAATTAAACTTCTAAAAAAAAAATGTATTGCGTTAAATGTAAAAAAGTTACCAAAACCAATAACGTACAGCACGTCATAACTAAAAACGGAAGAAATATCGCGCGCGGTAAATGCGTCGTATGCGGAAATACGAAAACTAAATTCGTTAAAAAAAAAGGCGGCTCGTTACTAAATAAGTTTATAAATAACTTACCCGTCGAAATGCATCTTCCCGGCCATAACTTTACCGGTCCCGGTACTAAGCTAAATAAAAGGCTTAACGAAGATTTAACGCCGAAAGAATTTAGTAAACCGATAAACCGCGTAGATAAAGCGGCTTATCATCACGACGTTTGTTACCTTAAATACGACGACACGGCTACCAGAAATTCTATTTGCGACGATAATATGTTAAAAGAATTAGAGGGAATTTATAATCCTACGCTTAGGGAAAAAATAGAGCGATCGGTCGTTGGTAATCTAATCGGAGCGAAAAAAAGATTCGGAATGGGAGTTAATAAAAAAAAAAATTCGTCATGACGAGTTTATCGGAAGAATTACATAAACCCGTAAAAAGAAAATTTAAGAAAAGGAGAATCTTAGTAAACGGCATCGATAGAATATGGGCCGCGGATTTAGTAGACATGCAGGCATTTTCTAAATATAATAAGGGGATCAAATATCTTCTCGCCGTTATCGATATCTTTTCCAAGTACGGCTGGTTATTACCGTTAAAAAATAAAACGGGAAAATCCGTCGCCGAAGCGTTAAAGACTATTTTTAAAGAGAGAAAACCGGAAAAAATATGGGTGGATAAAGGTAAAGAGTTTTATAACGCCGACGTTAAAAAACTAATAGAATTGTACTCTACCGAAAACGAAGAAAAATCTAGCGTAGTAGAGAGATGGATTAGAACGATGAAAGAAAAAATGTGGAAATATTTTTCCGCTAATTCTACTAACGTTTACGTTAACGCGTTACCCGTTCTCGTTAAAGAATACAATAACGCGAAACATTCTTCTATTAAGATGACGCCTGTAAACGCTAGTAAAAAGGTAAACGAAAATATCGTTTGGAAAACTCTTTATCCGGAAGGACACGAAATAAGGGATATAAATCCTAAGTTTTCCGTAGGCGATAAAGTAAGGATATCTAAAAAGAAAAAGACTTTCGAAAAGGGATATACTACAAGATGGACCGAAGAAGTTTTTACGATTTCCGAAATAAAAAATACTTCGCCCGTAACGTATAAAATAAAGGATCTTAACGGAGAAGAAATAAGAGGTTCTTTTTACGAACCCGAACTACAAAAAACTAGTCGGGAGTTATTTAGGATAGAAAAAGTTATTAAAAAAGGGAAAACTAAATCTTTGGTAAAATGGAAAGGATATTCGGACGAGTTTAATTCTTGGGTCGATAACGAGAACATAAAAAATATTTAAGTTAAAAAAATGCGGGATATCGCGATTAAAAACGTAATTTTACCTAATAAACCGTTAAGTAACTTCGAACTAGAAGACTCCGCTAAAAAATTAAAGATACCTTTTTTTCAGGGGAGTATTCGTAAGAAACGCTTTACCTAAAAAACCTAGAAAAAAAGAATAAGGAATATTAAATTTACACGATTCCGGCGGGCCCGGTACGCATTGGGTCGCTTGGTATAAAGACGGTAAACTAAAAAATTATTTCGATAGTTACGGTATAAGACCGCCTATCGAAATAGAAAACTACTTAATAAATCCGATACTTTATAATACGGACCAATTACAGCGAGCCGATCAAGTATTTTGCGGCCATTTATGTTTGTTCGTTTTAAAAGAGCTAACTTCCGGCCACGAATTTCAGCGCGTTTTAAACAAACTTTTTTAGTCTATTAAAAAAGATGCCCGTCGATAAATTCGGAAGAATGGACGAAGTTAAACCCAGCGAAGACGGTATTTCGATCTCTTACGTCAATAATAATTTTTACGTAAAGACGGAACCACGGAAGTTACCGGTTCTATAAATATGAACGGTAATACGTTAACGAGGGTTAGTAATCCCGAAAATCCTCAAGACGTAGCTACTAAACATTACGTAGACGCTAAAGGGGGATTTTTATTAGAAAACGGAGGTTATCAAATGTTAGGATATTTAAACATGGGATTTAATAAAATAAGAAACTTAGGCGATCCTTCTGAGCCGGGCGAAGCCGCGAATAAAAAATACGTAGACGATATAAGCGGCGGATTAGTTAAACGAGAGGACGGTAGTTTTTCGGCTGACGGAGAAATAGATATGGAAGGAAATAGAATTAAAAACTTACCCGAGCCGGCTAATTGGGACGATCCCGTAACTAGATCTTTTCTCGCTACGCAGTTGTTAACTATTCGCGAGCGAGACGACTCTTTAACGAGTCACGACGATGGTTCTTTTAGCGCGAAAGGGTTAATAGATATGAACGGACAAAGAATTACGAATTTACCGAAACCTCGCGACGATGACGATCCCGTAACGAAAAGTTTTTTAACAGAGCGGTTAGCGTCTTTTTCGGCGGGCTTTATACCGATAATAAGAAGAGAGCTGCGTAAACCTATAATAAGTATTCACGCCGAAGAACAAGGTCCTTTATCGAACGGAAATTACGAGTTTTCTTTCGGTAACGGTAGTAGCGGAAGATCGCACGGTTTAGGCGGTTATTGTATGTCCGCTCCCGGTAGGATTATAAGGGGTAGTTTATCGGTTTTAAAAGGAAACGATATTTTAGACGAAGAAGTTAAAGTTAACGTAGTAATAAACGGTATCGAAAAAACCGACTACTCCTTAATAAAAAAAGTAGGAGAAGGCTGTAGCTGCGCAGTTTTTCCTCGGCCTTTAGAATTAAATCGATGCGACGTTATAAACTTTTTAACGAAGACCGATAATCCTAACGCAAAAAACTCTTATCTAACGATACTCGTAGAACTCGATTTATAAAAAAAATTTATAACTTTTTTTTTTAAAAAGTTATAAATTTATAAGTTATTTATTTAATCTTCGTCGTCGGAACCTAACGTTATTCCCGTCGAAGGTTCGAGAGATTTTACAGGCAAATGCACGTATTAAGAAGTTACGGTCACAAAATGTACACGGAAAAAATAAACAAGATATCGTTAAGTCACGACGACGATAAAAGAGTTATATTAGATGATAATATAAATACGTTAGCTTTGGGTCATTATAAGATCGAAAAATAAAAATTTATAACTCGTTGAGTTATAAATTTTATTATTTTCCTAGAAAGTAAAATAAGGAAACCGGTTTTTTATTTTTTAAAAAACGGGATACCGGAAGATTTTTTATTTTTCCTAGAAAGTAAAATAAGGGGACCGGCTTTTATTTTTTTTTAAAAAAAACGGAATAATAACCGGATTTTTTAAAAAAGGAAACTGGGCCACAGGGGGACCTAGGTGGGGTGATCGGCAAGGTACGCTATATTAACTTTTTTTTTAAAAAAACGGAATAATAACCGGATTTTTTAAAAAAGGAAACTGGGTCACAGGGGGGACCTAGGTGGGGTGATCGGCAAGGTACGCTATATTAACTACTGATTCATCGCTTGCAACCTTAGTACCCAGACTGTCCATTCGCAATACTGACTGATTACGCATCTTTCAGTGTATGATGTATTAACCCCTAGGCTGCTAAGTGCGACTCACTGACCTATTTTGCGGATAGTATAGATCAAGATCAGACTGCACACACCGTGCAGTCTGATCTTGGATGTATACTGTCCGATAAGGAGATATTTCTTTTTCCAAAAAAGAATAAGTTTGACATAGAATTATTCGGGTTTTACCACCGGTTTGAAATTTCATTTCAATGTTTTAGCGGGATAAGGGTTGAATTGTTTTCACAGTCCCTTTTCCTCTCCTTCCGGCCATGGCACTACCATTTTACACTCACTTACATGTTTCTTCTTGGTGAGTTTCTACAGACTGGAATCAGTCTGTATACCCTTGACCAAACAATCCTGTGTGGCTTTGAAAATATGGTTGGAAAAACTGTATGTATTCAGCATGTTCTCTTTTTTCCACGGCGTTTTTCACCCATTTAAAAGATTTTCGAAATTTTGTCAAATAGAACATTTTCATCGAGGATAAAAAAACCCTGAAACGGTCACACAAATAAGCTCACTTACTATTATATTCTCCATATCTGAATCAACGGACCAGGGAAAAAGTCTTTGCAGAGAGTGCAGATTCAGACCAGACTGCTCAGAACATGCAGTCAGATCTTGGATCTGTCATGCCAGTTTTCCGAGTTATTCTACTCAAGACAGCAATGGTCCTGCAAGAGTTAGATTGCTTTTCTAAGCTTAACATGTCTATTTTAACAATTTAGCGCTCTAAGCGTGCAAATGTCAGCAACATGTTTGTCTCATCAGCTATTCCACATTGGTCTATTCTCATCCTTTCCACATTTCAGATAAAGAGATCAAGGCTACCGCAGTTATGCTCTTACTGATTAGAATGACTCGAATACAACTACTTGTGTTGGCTATATGGACAAGTAAAGTCGCTTTTGAAGACAATAAAAGATAAAGATCAGACTGTCCTTTGAACGCAATGCAGTTTAATATCACAGACGTTCATATCTGAGATCTAATTGTCTGTTTATTTGAGATGTATAGGGGGGGGGGGGAAAGGCCATGAAATTGAAGCCTAATGTTTGATATTGTTTTCCTGACTGTAAAAGGTTAGTCGATTTAACTGAGTGTTTTAACTCTAAAACAAACTATCCTTTGTTAATGCCCATGAGAAAGAAGTTGAAAACATTGTGAGAAAAGTGGAAAATGCAGGTTACCATTTTCTCCTTTTCCCATGTTTTTTTTACCCTTTCAACGATTCAGATCATCATTTGGTCTACATTTAATCGTCATGTGCAGATGCTTTTGATTTGGACAAGTATAAAATTTTATCATTTGGTAAAGAGTTGACGGTTAGGGAGCTATTGGGTATCTACATTCTTTGAAAGTATAATGTAGGAGAAATTTGCCAGCAGACGTTTGGACTGGGCGATTTGACCCGCTAAAAAATAAGTAGGACAGTTTGTCAAGATGAATACGATGTCTTGTTCAAAATGGAAAAATGAAAGGCCTACAAGCAGCCAAAAGTAAACAATTCCAAAGTTATAATGCAAACATATGTTATACGGCTTTTATATGTTACAATACAGTTACCAAAGTTGCCAAAGTTACAGAAAAGAATATATGTGTTTTTTGACTCTTTTAAAGGGTTGGTAGGTACTGCTGTTCATGATGAGTGATATCTAAAACTTGATAATGAGTACTGCTGATCAGAACTGTCACATATCTTTTACGTTCTATTGCTGTCGGCAAACATAACTTATATTTTAACCAATCGTTAAACTAATAATTTGTAAAAGACAGTTTAAAAAAAGTGGGATCCTACGTAGCTCATTTGTAACGGTGTAGGATATTTTGTCCAATACATAGTTCAAACATCTACCATCTGATTTGTGATTTCAGACCACTGTAATTATTCAGTGTCGACCGATTAGAGTGCTTACAGCACTTTGATTTGATTTCGGTTTGTTTATAAAACTATGACGAAACAGACTGTGTATCTGGACAATTTCGCAGAAAAGCATGGAGTAGGCAACAATTTCTAAGGCAGTCTGCCTTTTAGACCTGTTGGAGCACTCGTCACAACTCGACCGATTCCGTACCTACATCTAACCTCGTCTGTATTAGGGAGGCTTCCATTTTGAACCACCAATCACATGATCTTAAACATGGCGGCGCCCCTGTAGATCGCTTAGCAACGACATGAACAACCACTGTGAAGTTATTCACTTCTATCGATCTGTCGATGAAAGCTCCTAACGGAATTGATAAACCACGCTAAAACTTGAATGTACAAACTGTTTGCCGACTGAAATACTCTTAGAAAGATAACGATAGAAAATTTACTCATGCGTTCTTTCTAAAGAGGAGCCTTACAATTTCAATAACGGTAAAGCGGTGTGCTTCCGGAGATGTGCGAAATGTACCGTGTAGGTGCATATCAAGCTACCAATCTCCGAGCAGAGTTGTCGTTCGTTACCTCACATACATCTCTGCGATGGGCTAAATGACAAGAATCTTGTCAAACCGAGGAAAACATGTTTTGTTACTGTTTAACTGTTTCATGTGTAACATGATAAAGTAGACAAAGCAAATATGATTCCAGATGCATTATAGGTGCATTTAAATTGATGAATTTACCTGTATACAATGGAACTATTTTTTCGAGTTTCTTCACTGATCAGATTCCTACGCCAATTGTAAACCGAATGGCTGCGCCCACGAATGAAGACAAGTTAAACAAAATTATACAGTCCTGTGACAGTTTCGACAAACCGATGGATCTAAGTTTGTAACATCAAAGAAGAGATTGTCATCCTTTAAAACACATTTTAGCTTTTCAGAAAACCCCTCTTTTCCACATTTTCTCCCACTAAGTTTGATTGGCCGTATGCTGTTTGAACAGCAAACAAAACAATCGATACATCTTTCTTTCACCGGCGTTTGTGTCGCCATTTGGGGTTATGGTCATGTGACGGAAAATCTCGCGAGAGGACGGACTACTTTCTGAGCCCACTACAGAGGTGAATGTGAATGAACCGGAGTGCAAGAGAGTGATCAAGCTACGTGATACAGCCGAGGGATTTGATCACCGGATCACCCGAGATATGCCGAATGCTGTTAGAGAGGTCGAAGTTTGCCGAATGGTAAAACCTGTATCTTAGCCAATGAAATTGCCAGTATCAAGACGCTCGATTTGGTCCCACCCTTTCGCGGACTGTTACATAAACCTTTATTGAAGTCGGGAACCAGTCGGAGGAAGAAGGCTGCCATCTTTGAAAGCGAAAAGGTCTCTGAGATATTATAAATATATCAAACAACATCCCTTTGATATCAATTCTGTAGGTAAGAATTTTCGATTGAAACCGTGGTATGGTCTCTATTTCTCACGAGAAAATGTATTTCAATATGAATGGCTGTACATAGTCAATGTTACGTGTAGATAAAACTAGATTGCTTAACAGAGACAACATTGGTTGTGAAGGTTGATTCAGTGCCGACCAACTTGACTGCCCTCGTGTTGTTCAGTTTCGGTGTAATTTTGGCTGTTATTTGAATTCACTCTTAAACTATAATTTATTGATTCCCCATTCTTTTTTACTGGATCAGTTTCACGACAGGAAGCAAGCCTAGATCATTTCTTGGCTTGCTGTAGTAATCGGCGTTGGCTAGACTCACGACCAGTTGCCCGGCTAGCTCAGTTGGTAGAGCTGCGGTACTAGTGTTCCGCCGATTACTACATTCACAGGTTAATCATCGATTTGTGTGCCGGTGCTATCATCGTTGTGTATTGAAATACGAGTATTAATTAAGCTTGCCGTCTTTAAATTGCGTCCATTTCTGTAAATGCTTGCTACGGCATGGATGGGGATCAGAACGGTCCATTACCAAAACGGTCATTATTAAAAAAAGAAACATTGGCGTTCTTTACCGGGGGGGGGGGGGGGGGGGGCAAATAGTTTTACCAGTGTTAGAAAGTAATACATTTTGCATGAACCAAGTACTTGCTACTTGGTTTAAAGTAGATATCAAAAGGAATATTACTTGTAGCAAATAGAGGCAGACAAATAATTGCCCTCCCTCCTACTCATAGAGTGACTTTGACTATAAATTGCTTGGCAGAAGTAGAAATACTGTGTCTTCAAAGAGATGGACATAAAGACTGTGCCGTTTCGCAATTTTCACTTTAGGTTGCTCATTTATACTTGCATGTTTTCGCCCATTTATGATAATATTTGCTGTTATCAAATGGACACACATGTACATGCACAAACAAATTGTGAAATTTGATTAATTGTTTATTTATTGTCACTATGAGGGTAACCGGTCATTTCGTACCTAGGTCATTTCGTACCCAAGTCATTTCGTACGATTTTGGTCATTTCGTACCCACTTCTTTGGTCATTTCGTACCTAGTGGCAACCATTTCGTACCCAGGTCATTTAGTAGCTATTTCTCTATTTTGAACTCTCTAATTGGTACGAAATGACTTTTATCTGGTCATTTCGTACCCTGTCATGCTTTTGATAAATTCCGATTTTTCTTTAAATGTTTCCTGGTATTTTGTGCACCTGTTTATATACAGCATACGTTATCATGGTTACGAGTCCACTGTGGTCATCTGGTACTCAGCTGTACCTAACTTTTATGTTTTTGAGCTGTACCTAACTTTTATGTATTTGCTAGTTTTGTCCACACTTTTTGCATTTCCTACCCTTACGTCTACTGCTATATCGAAACTTATTCCAATTTTCCTCTAGTCGCAATAAGTTTACTGATATACTTAAATACTGTTCATTTAACTTTGCAAGGCCAAATTAATAAGATTTTTACATGCAACATTTTTTAATTTTATTACCAGGTATCATTATTATATAAGCCCCCTCCCCCAGCCGGTGTAATATTTCATCTTTATTTTGTGCAAATTCTGTCATTTACCTTCCTGTAGTGTTTTCCATGTTGTTGACTTCATTTGCCTGCTTTTCATAGAAATGTTTATACCTACTTTTCACTTCCCGATTTGATCATACAAAAAAAAAAAAAATGCACAGGTGTGAAATGTTGATGTCAAAAGCATGGTATTTACAGTCTTAAACCATCTGTCAATTCATGTAGCATTGTGATTCCCTTTGTGCGTGCCACCGTCTTATCATCAAATAGGAAAGTGTTAAGATGGTTTCTAACACAGGTGTTGACACTATGTTGCTAATTTCACCGTAGCTATGTACATACACTGCGGTCATTTTGTTCCATTTTTGTTCTCATTGAATCTTCATAGTAATTTTATGCGGATTATCTAATGGCAGTATTGAATTATCCCTGTGAAAATGTTTTTTTTTTTTTTTTTTTAGTGTTTTTCTAACCACAATTTTTAAACTTTCTCCATGTGCTTTAAACACGGCGTAGATCATGATATATGGTATTTTATTTCCGTTGGACGATTACATGGTATTTCCGTTGGGCAGTAGTCTTGTTTTTCACCCATTGCACGCACATTGGGGTATTGGCGCTGAATTTGATCTTTTTTCCTGTAAGTCTGCGAGTTATTGTTTTAACAAGAATTAACGAATCGCGGGCATAAAGATTTAAGCCACATTAGTGTCTGAGAAGGAGCTTTGACGCCAGAGAAGAAAGCAAGTGGGGAGATTTTTTTTTAATCCAAGTCATTAGCAAGTGGTACGGTCAATACCATATTCAGCCGAAAATGCGGTACGGCCATTGCCAGACGGCCGATAACGACCTTGTTTCAGTACTGGAATCATGTACAGGGAGAGTGAAATATCTGCTATCCACCGTCTGAAGGCCTGCTCCACGCTATATGTCAACTGACAGTGGCAGTGATTAAATGAACATTTCCAGTAACTTTTAAAAACAAAAAAACTGTGTGATGAAAGGGTGCTTTTACAGGCAAAATGTCACGTTACCTATCTGGAATTGTGGTTTAAGATCAGACTGCACATTCTTTTCACCCAGACCTTAATTTTTACAGTCCTTAGTAGCTTCTTCTGGACAAGGAAAAACTGCTGGTGACAATGTTTTCTAGCCTCTCAAGAACAATCTCGTCTTTTGATCCAAATTACTTTTTTCGTCTCCAAACGCATCCAATGTAGGCAAGTTAGTACATATATATAAGTTTGTGGACGTGTAAAGATTCAGTTTAAAAGTAAAGTAAAAGAAAAACCAATTTACATGATGTAAAAACACAAACTGTGTGATCTCAAAGTTCATTTTACCAGTAATATTCAAGTTGTGTCTGACTGTGGATCCAAGATCAGACTGCAGTGCACGTTCATTGTCCTCTATAGCTCATAAAGGATTCGGTTTTATAGACGATTCTAGTTTTTACTATCGTTTTATACGACCGTTCTGAATTTGGTAAAAAGGAAATGGGGTGGCGACCATGGTATTTTCTCCTTTTCCCACAATACCATCTTTTGATTCATGGCAAATTTGTCGTCTGCAAAAGACTTCCAATATGGACAAGTCTTTTATTTTGTCGACTGATAAATGGCTAATTTATTTTTTTTTAAAACCTGCTTAATGATTACATGGATAGACAGGTGAAATGGCAGTAAGTTCTGTTGTTTGCTTGGTTCACTTTTCGTGATATCGCCGTGCAATAATCGCTTTTTTTTTTTTACCGGCACAAGAAAATTATCCCCTGTAGTCGCTGTCTACTATGGATGCAGTGGTGGGGGGAAAAATGTCTGTCAGAATGTAATCTACCAGTAAAATCTGAGTCAATATTCAAACTCTGAACCTCCTACCAAAGGTAGCCAAGTCTACGTTGTACGTTCCCTGATCCTAGAATTTTCTTTTTTTTTTTTTTTTTTTAAGAAACGTAGTTCTAAGGTTTCATCAATACCGATTCACAACTTAGCTAGGTACTGGTCAATGATTGAAGAACTACATTTGAAGAGAAATGTCAGTGGAAAATTCCAAAAGACTAAATGAGCCATCCAATGTTAGTTTTAAAAGAAATATTGTATTTATCAAAATAAGGGGCAAAACTCGGTGGAAAATGACCACAAGAGATACAAAATCATGGCCGAATGGGAATTAAAACTAGGTATGAAATAACCAAAATAAAAATTAGATACTAGCTACGAAATAACCAGAGTGGGTACGAAATGACCAAAGTGGGTACGAACTGACCAAAGTGGGTACGAAATGACCAAAATGAAAAACCAAGTGGGTACGAAATGACCAAAATCGTACGAAATGACCTAGGTACGAAATAGCCTAGGTACGAAATGACTGGAAGCCACTATGAGTACAGGCTAGTCAAATTTTTTTTTTTCATTTGGTAAAGACAGGGTTCAATCTAGGCTGTGTTTTTGCGCCAATGGCGCGATTTTAAAGTCCTTGGCCCAGTTTTTGAAACTCCATTGCGCTGGATTGACGCAAAATCCAATGCATCGGCGCTTTTCCAATTCCGTTGTGCGCCACCATTTACTTTCTTTTTAGTATAGTTTTTAGCCAGTCGGTGTTAGAAGACGCTTTCCGCTGTATTGAAATTTGACTGCAAAGCGTCGCAGCAACACAGAGCGATACTGTTAATCGGATATTGATTTTTTCACGGCGCATGAACAAACGCGATGGAAACCAGCTGTTGGAAACATCTGCAATGCAAACACAGAAATTAATCGGTGATTTCTTTTCTGGCAGAAATTCCGCCAAACAAGGGAAAACGCAGCAATCGGGTGAAACCAATTGTGAAAAACAATCAGTTGATGGAAAAGCTGGGAAATCGTATGCAAAAAAATTTCAAACTGAGTGGCTACAAAAGCCTCAATTTCACTGGCTTCATTACGAAGATGCAAAAATATTGATGACCTGCAGTATTTGTATATAGCAAAAAAAACTAATGCAATGACTTGAGGCAATGACAATTTTAGGAAAAGTACACTTGAACGCATTGCTGAATGCACAGACCATATAAACTCTATTAAAGACGTAGCAATGCAAAATGAATTCAACACAGCTGTGAAGAGCACATTGTCTGAGCAAGACCTCCCTGTTGATAATAATTTGACCTCGTAACAACTCGGTCACTATCCCCATACACAAGCAGTAAATTATCTCGATTTACTTCCTTTGTATGGTAAGTCAGTAATAATTGAGCTTATAAAATGCCAAGATCCTGGTTATTTGGTGGTTAAAAAGTGCTGGCCCATCTCAAAATACAGGTGGCCCCTTTTTAAAATATTGATGGGCCACTGACCCATTCTGACAAAATTCTAGATTGAACCCTGTAAAGAGTGAAGCAACCAGAAGCCATGACCTTGCACCTTCAATTTGATTTTCACATTTATTCTTAGGCATAGAGATGGCAGATCCAGAAAATGCTGAAGAACTATTGGACTATGATGAAGAGGAAAATGATACCACTGCAGAAGGAGCAGGGGATGCTCCAGTGAAGAAAGATGTGAAAGGAACATATGTCTCAATTCACAGTTCTGGCTTCAGAGACTTTCTACTCAAACCAGAATTACTGCGAGCCATTGTGGACAGGGGTTTCGAACATCCATCTGAAGGTACTTTGTAGTCGATTGCATACTAGTATCATCTTAGCTGTGGACACAGTGTGCACTTTGATAATAAGTATGAGTAGTGCCTTAGGAAAAAGGGGTTAATGCATCTGTGTAATGCATTGTTCCAAGCAAGTTGCTACGTAATATGGAACCCATTTTGTCTTAACTCTTACCACATGACAAAAATGTAGACTTGTCCAAATTTAAAGCGTTTGAGAATTTAAATATCGCTGAAATGATGAATCTTACCTCTGATAGGGTAGAAAACATGGTGGGAAAAGGAGAAAATGCCCATTACCAGCATTTTCTCCTTTTCCAACAATGTTTTCAAAAGCCTTCTTTCTAAGGGTCGTTAAAACTTGGGATTGTGTGGTAAAGGGTTAAAACCGACGGCATTGTGAGGTAAAATGGTTCTTTGACATGCAGTAAATATACCATATGCAAAAAATGGGTTGCATTGGCTGACCTGGGTTGATACTTATTACAGATACATTAAACCAACTTTTCACAGAGCACAACTCATATGAAATAGTTTGAACTGGAATGAACGAATGAAAGGGAAATGAACGGCTATGTCCCTTTATTTTTTGCTCACCTGAGCACAAAGTGCTCAAGGTGAGCTTTTGTGATGGTGCTGTGTCTGTCGTGCGTCATCAACATTTACCTTGTGTGCACTCTACAGGCTACATTTTCTGCCATATCCTCATGAAACTTGGTCAGAATGTTTGTCTGGATAAAATCTTGGACAAGTTCGAAATTAGGTCACATGGGATCAAAAAGAAGGTCACAGATCTTAGAAGAACCTTGTGTGCATGCTAGAGGCTATATTTTCAGCCTGATACTCTTAAAACTTGGTCAGAATGCTTGGATGAAATGTTTGACAAGTTCAAAATTGGGTCATGTGGGGTCAAAAAGTGGGTCACAGGGCCAAATCTTAAAAATGCTTGTGTGCATTCTATAGACCACATTTTCAGCCTGATAAGCATGAAATTTGGTTAGCATTTTGTCTGGATAAAATCTCTGACAAGTTGGAAATTGGTCATGTCGGGTCAAAAAGTAGGTCACAGGGCCAAATGTTAGAAAAAGCATGTGTGCTCTCTGACGGCCATATACTTAGCCTGATACTCATTAGACAGAATTTTTTGTGTGGATAAAATCTTGGACAGGCTCAAAATCAGTTTATGCTTGGTCAAAAAGTGGGTCACAGGGCCAAATTTTAGAAAAAGCTTGTGCGCACTCTAGAGGCCACATTTCCAATCTGGTACTCATCAGACTACTGAATATGCTCGACTATAAGATGCTTTCGCTTATAAGACGCTCCCCCAACTTCATGATTCAAAATCGGGGATTTCATTGATGACCTATAAGACGCAGGTAGACTTGACACTGATCATAAGAATGCTAAAATTTTGAGTATTCAGCTGGAAATACGCCTCGCAGACATTACGGTCTATCGGAGTTGCATCATTCCCAAAATACATCTCTTGTATCTTAGCCGATCGTATCTTGATTCAAGTCCAATTTCTTTATAAAATTGAAAAAAAGCAACTTGAAAAGAATGTAATGCATAGTCCAAAACGCTCACATTTTTTTGTATAAATAATCCTATCAGGGAAATTAGGCCTTCGATGGTTTACTCAAAATTGTTATTTATCAATGGGTGTATAAAGTTTACCTCGACAGTGAAGAGTTACATTACAGGATCAAAGTACTCTGGTATCTTACACCCAGCACAATGTGATTTAACTCTTTACCAAACGACAAAATTTTAGACTTGTCCAAATTGATAGGATTTGAAGGAGAAAAAGGTAACTGTGACTCAAAAACTGAAATTTGTTTTACTAGCGTTTTCACCTTTTCCCACAATGTCTTCAAAATTCTTTTTCTTTCAATTTGTTAATAATCGAGAGTTTTGGTAAAGAGTTAAATATCTACATAGCCAGGATAATTTTTGGTCGTTAAATCATTGAGCTATCGAAATGGAGACCTTGATGCTTGCTGATTTAATCTGAATAATTGTATAATCAGCTATCCTGGTCGTAAATTAAAGCTAATTGTTAATCTCTGGTGTTATATCAGCACTAATTTATCGATGGGATGCTTGGTCAGTTCAAGCTGTGAAAGTTTGACATCTAGCTGTTAATCTCATTAAAAACAGGTGTTGTCTGTGTCGTAAAACATGGGCTGTGATCACAACCCTTTACTTCCTAACTTCGATGATCACCTGATAAACACTACCAAATTTCTATTTAGAAAGAAATATTTGGGAATATTTGCCTCTGTTAGGTTACTTGTGTTATTACATCATTTTAATTTATCTCAATGATCAAAATTACCAATAATGAAAAAAGTATCGATTCATCATTAAATTTAAGATTTGCCAAAAGGGTCAATTAATACACTTGGTACTTTGATATGTATCACAGTCAACTCGGGGGCCGTATTATGCGCTGTGTGCAACAACAACAAGAGGAATCCCCGATGGATTTAAAGCTAAATTAACAAGTAAAACACACAAAAAAGTTTGTTCCAAACTTTTATTTCTTCACATTGACGGCAATTACAACCATTTCTGAGACACTTAAAACTTTACATCTGCGTGACTAGATCGGGAGGTGGTAGTATCTCTTCGTGTTGGTCGGCAGGTAAGTAGGTTCCCCAGATGGAATTTTACAAAGTCCTTAGATTATGCGCTTATAAGACGCTCCCCCTACTTCAAGCTCAAAATTCTAGGGAAAAAAATGCATCTTATAGTCTGGTATATACGGTAGGTCAGAATGTTTTTCTGAATAAAATCTCAGATTAGTTTGAAATTGGATCATGTCGGGTCAGAAAGTAGGTCACTGGGCCAAATCTTAGAAAAACGTTGTGTTCACTCTAAAGGCTAACTTTTCAGTCTGATACTCATGAAACTTGGTCAGAATATTTGTCTGGATGAAATCTCAGAAAAGAATGATACTAAGTCACGTCAGGTCAAAAAGTAGGTCACAGGGCAAAATCTTATAAAAACCTTGTGTGACTCTAGAGGCCACATTTTGAGCCAGATTAGAAATTCAAAAATAGGCTAAAGCAGTCAAAAAGTAGATCACTTACACTCATGCGTTTTACATCGTCACGAACAGGATCTTTTCAACCTTATCAATCGTAAATGACCTTACTCAGGTGAGCACTTTAGGGCCAGTGGCCCTTCTTTTTTAACTCTTTACCACATTAACCCAAGTTTTAGCGACCTGGTGATTTTCATTGGATAAGCTTCTTCTATTATAAGAGATTTCCCTAATTTTAACTCACAGCTATCATTGTCTCAAGTATGCAGTATGTGATTTTGAGTATGTTCTGCATCAGTTGACTGCAGTCTGCATTGTCTGAAAAGAAGCCTTTGAAAATAGCTAGATCCATCTTCAGTTATTTTGGCTAATCCGAGTCAAAAAAGCCAAAACAATTATTCAGATGGAGCCTAACAAACGGCCGAATACAGACTCGGATCATGCAGAAGTGAAACACATAGATTAGAAACCTTAACAGATAGGTCCACCCCCTCCGAAGGAAAATTTACCAAAAACTTTGTAGTATAAAAAACGTCTTCAAAATAAATGACTCTCGGATTGACTGACTTGGCCCCATAAGCATAAAGATAGCACCACTTTTTAAGCTTTGGTGGGCCAGTGGCCCTTCTAGCTCAAAACCTTGGAAGAACACTGCATGTCTTCCTAACTTTTTATGTTTTGTTCATCTTTGTTCCCAAACTTCACCATTTTGTTCATTAATTTTTTTCCGAATTTGGCCAGGGGCCTTTCCCAAAATTACTTGATAAAGCCATGGAACAGGAGAAAATGCTGGTAGCCAGCATTTTCTTCTTTTCCCACAATATTGTCCACTCGTCACAGACGAATCCCAACAAACTTGTATGCATCTGCCTTGGATTTTGAAAATTACATAATTTAGCCCTGTGGCAAAGAGTTAAGGCATTATGGAAGTGTCCAGCAAATTTGTTTCAAAGGGAGATGAATTTAATCAGTTTGTGCATGTAGAAATATTTTCTATTTGGTCTTTTTCCCAGTCCAGCATGAGTGCATCCCTCAAGCCATTTTATCAATGGATGTTCTGTGTCAAGCCAAGTCTGGTATGGGTAAGACTGCAGTGTTTGTCCTTGCTACCCTCCAGCAAGCAGAACCTGTGGATAATCAGGTGAGTGTGACCCGTTTTACCACACAATCCCGAATTTTATCAACCTTGGGAAAGAAGGCTTTTGGAAAAAATGTGGGGAAAAGGAGAAAATGCTGATAACCAGCATTTTCTCCATTTCCCACTATGTTTTCCACCCTTTCAAAAACAACACCTAAAATTTCAGCTGTTCATAAATTTAGGCCTGCAGCTGATATGTACTGTTACCAATCGAAAATTTTATCATTTGGTAAAAAGTTAAAGTCAGGCATAGAAATTTAGACTGGTCCATATTAAAAGCATTCACGTACAAGGCAGTAAATTTCGCCCAGATGATGAGAATGTCGTTCTAAAGGTAAAAAAAAATTATGAAATGTTTTTCCAAGGAAAAAAAATGAAAAATGAATATGATGCTCGTTTTGCTTTTAAAATTATATTTATTTTGGCCCTTTGCCCTAGAGAGGTTAAAACATTTAGGGGCTTTGTAAAAGGCTAAAAGATTGTTTGTTCCTTGAATAAGTAGCAAGAATTTCAATTGATGCATAAAAAATACTGTAAAACCTGGATCGATCAAAGTCTCTATCTCTAGGGAACATACAAAACGTTCGAATTATGATGGCGTTCAAATTATCCAGAATATCAATCAAAACAAAGTTGCATTCTGTTTAAGGTCGGCAATCGGAGTACATTTCCTAGGCCAATACAACAAGAGTTTTTGTTCCTTCTTTCATAACATTCAAAGAATATTACATCGAGTGGGTTGTTTTTCTGTAAATGCATGTATTTTGATTTTTAGCTCCACTGGCCAAAGGCCAGCGGGCTTATGTCATGGCCCGGTGTCCGTCGTGCATCCGTCCGGTCGTCCGTCCGTCCGTGCGTTAACTTTTATTTCAAACATCTTCTTCTCTGAAACTACCCATCCGATTTTCACGAAACTTCACAGAAATGATCCTGACATGGTCCTCTTCAGAATTTCTTGAAAGAATTTGATTCCTTCAAAAACTCTGGTTGCCATGGCAACAAAACTGAAAAATATTGGAAATCTTTAAAAATCTTCTTGTCTGAAACCATAAGGCATAGGGCATAGTTTCTTCCTGTACCTAGCCATAAGGCCTAGAGCTACCAAATTTTGCATTTAGCTTGATCTAGTTGGGGTCTACCAAAAGGCATAGGGCTACCAAATTTGGCATGTAGCTTTATGTAGTAGACCTCTATCATGTTTCTTGAAATTATAGCCCTGGGGTCAAAATTGGCTCTTCCCCAGGGGTCACAAGTTTTACATAGGCTTATATAGAGAAAACTTTAAAAATCTTCTTGTCTGAAACCATAAGGCATAGGGCTACCAAATTTGGCATGTAGCTTTATGTAGTAGACCTCATCATGTTTCTTGAAATTATAGCCCTGGGGTCAAAATTGGCTCTTCGCCAGGGGTCACAAGTTTTATACATAGGCTTATATAGAGAAAACTTTAAATATCTTCTTGTCTGAAACCATAAGGCCTAGAGCTACCAAATTTTGCATTTAGCTTGATTTAGTTGGAGTCTACCAAAAGTGCCCAAAGTATAGTCCTGGGGTCAATTTGGCCTCATACTTGGGGGGGGGGGTTCACAAGATTTACATAGGCTTACATAGGGAAAACTTTTAAATCTTGGTGTACATAGCCATAAGGCTTAGGCTACCAAATTTTGCATATAATTTTAGCATTATTTAGTGGACAGTTACAAAGAGGGCCCAAGTTACAGCTCTAGGATCAAGTTTGGCCCTGCACCAGGGATCACAAGTTTTACATGGGTTTATGGAGTGAAAAGTTCAGAAACCATCTTGTTACCAGCCATAAGGCCAAGAACTCCCACATTTGGCATGTTATTCTTCTAATACAATATTCCCCGTTTAGTCAGACTGTAGCCATGAGGTCAAAGTTTTATAAGGGCTTATATAGTGAAGACTTTTCTTCGTGGTTTATATTTATAAGCCAGTGGAGTGATACAGGGCCATCATGGCCCTCTTGTTTTTTATGCCCCCCTTCAAAGAAGCGGGGGGTATATTGCTTTGCACTTTGCACTTGTTGGTCGGTCGGTCCGTAGACCACATTTTTGTCCGGAGCATAACTCAAAAAGTATTTCACGTATCATCTTGAAACTACATAGGTGGATAGATCTCATTAAGGAGAAGTGCAGTGCACAAGAATCATAACTCTGCCCATCATATTTATGGAGTTGTTGCCCTTTGTTGATTTTCATACTTAATTTTTGTCCGGAGCATGACTCTAAAAGTATTTCAGGTATCATCTTGAAACCTCATAGGTGGATAGATCTCATTAAGGAGAAGTGCAGTGCACAAGTACCATAACTCTGCCCATCATATTTTTGGAGTTATTGCCCTTTGTTGATTTTCATACTTAATTTTTGTCCGGAGCGTAACTCAAAAAGTATTTCAGATATCACCTTGAAACCTCATAGGTGGATTAATCTTATTAAGGAGAAGTGCAGTGCACAAGAACCATAACTCTGCCCATCATATTTTTGGAGTTATTGCCCTTTGTTGATTTTCATACTTAATTTTTGTCTGGAGCATAACTCGAAAGGTTTTTCAGATATCATCTTGAAACTTTACATGTGGATAGATCTTATTCAGGAGAAGTGCATTGCACATGAACCATAACTCTGCCCATCATATTTTTGCAGTTATTGAACTTTGTTGATTTTCGTACTTAATTTTTTTCCGGAGCATAACTTAAAAAGTATGTGAGGTAAAATCATGAAACCTTATAAGTTGATAGTTCACATAAATGGGAAGTGCAGTGCCCAAGAATTGTTAATTTATCATTAATAATTTTTGAGTAATTACCCTTTGTTCCTTTTTACACTTTGAACTTAACAGTTTATAATCACATGTTATATTTAGAATTGGATGCCATTAGGGGTGCATACATATTTTACAAACGTCTCTTTTTTCCTTGGATTGGATACAAGGTGGCCAGCTGGAGACCATTTTGAAATTACAATAATCAGGGTCATCTGATCCCAACAACAGGTTTAAGGTCACAGTTTCTGGAAATAGGGCTTTCAGGGGGCATTGCTCTCATTCCGACAGCTCTTGTTTCTTTTAAAGTTCGACACCGTAAAATCTCATAAAAAAATGTGGCCCCACGTGAAAGCGTACAAACTTTTATTTGTACTTGAGAAAATGACAGAAAATAAGATTAATATGGTGCTTGTACCAGCAAATTTTGAAAAAGAGAAAAATACGCATATGAATTTAAGTGCCTCGGACACCACTGAATCCCTGAAATACCATTCAATACGCCAAAGTGCAACAAAAAATGTGTTGAAAATGATGGAAGAATTAAAGAGGGATAGTTGTAAAAAGTTTAAAAAAAAAAGAGAGAACATGCGTTTTACTTCTTACTAAAACTCAGAAATGTACGGAAAAGTTATGTTGGTGTCGATACATGAAAGAATGCACCATGATAACTACACACCTGTGAAAACTGACATTAACCTGTCAGTGTCAAAGTCAGAATATCTCTCTGACATGTAAATAAGCCAATGGTATTCTTGCAAACTTGAAACACGACGCCACCGTAATAAGATGTAAAAAAGTGATCAAACCTGTTTTTTTTTTGGTTTTTTTTATTATTATTTTATGACTAAAAGGCTTGGAAAAATCTGATGTTATAAATGGACACGAAAACTGATTATAATTACACATCGCCCATCACAAACTCTTCAAACTGTCTTGTTAGCATCAGTGACCTTCAACAGTTGATGTAAAAACATACTGCAAAAAATTATAGTCGAGAGATAAAAATCACTTGTTTAATGAGGAATAAAATACTTTTGTGAATTTTACAAGATGAAATATCGGACAACATGAATGAGATGGGGAGGTTGTGACAACTTTTCATCATTAACCTCTCATCATCAAATCAGTGTCAGTTCCTTCCTAAAGTTACAGTTTCGTGTGAATTCCCTTTAGTAATTGTTATGGATTGTAACTTACACCACACGGTACACGGGCCAGCTTGCCAAATCCTTTGCTTGTATGAAAACAGTCAAGAGGTGAGAAAGTATTGTGTTCGCATTAACAATCAACTTAAAGAAGCACAATGATGACAGGGACCAACACACATGTCCGAATTATCAGATTATCAAGACTCGAAATTAACGCTCTGCTTTTTGTGCAGTATATTGGAGTTTTTGCCGGGACTATGCAGGGCTTTAGTTAGACCCGTAAACCTGGGTTTTGACGCACAAAGATTTTGGAATACCCTTTTTTGACACGTAGAAAATTCCGAACAAGGGGTCATTTTGACCGCCCAAAAAATTTTCAAAGATGCATCAAAAAATATATAGAACAACAATCATAATTAAAAGATAATCAGGTCAAAGGTCTGAAAAGCATCATAATGGTGTTAAGTAACAATTAAACTGCTGCATGTAAGCAGTGAAGTGTGATCGAAGGTGATAATGGGAGATACAACATGTACCAGTTTATTGTTACCTATGATAATCGTAGGATACAATTGGCACTAACCTTGCTTAAAGTGATAGACATGTGCAATAAATTCAATATTGGTGAATCCTTTTGAAGCTTAATTATTGATGCATGGATATTGTAAAACATCTTCACTCGCCTATGTCCACCATTTTGCTCAACATTTGTACCCAATAATGATCGCACTTTGAATTTTATTAAAAACAGTCAGTTGAAAAAAGTAACCTATGAAAAATATATCTGCACCTCATTTCACACAAAAAGATTCCTTAACCCTTTCCCAAACGACAAATTTTGGGCTGGTCCAAATTGAAAGAGTTTGCAGACGACAATTTTAAATTTGATGAAAATGGCAGGAAGTTCTCAAAAAGGGTAGAAAACACTGTGGGAAAAGGAGAAATTGCTCGTTATGAACAATTTCTCCTTTTCCCCCAGTGTTTTCAAAAGACTTGTACTGCAGACACGTGAAAACCAGGGCTTGTTTGGGAAAGGGTTATACTGTCCTTATGAATAAAATTAACTTTAATTATTCAGGGCTCTCGGATGTTCGAGACTGGAAATATTAAGGGTTTACTATATTTTACACTTATAAACTGCAGATTTTGCTACTTTTACCAAACTGCACACAGTTTATGAAAAGAATTTTCTTTGCCTTTGAATCACATATTTTTGTTATGGGTTGCACTGAAATAGGTTTTGTTTAATTTTTGTAGGTATCAGTACTCGTTTTGGCCCACACAAGAGAACTGGCGTTTCAAATCAGTCAAGATTACGAGAAGTTCAGTAAATATATGAATAACATCAAAATAGCAGTATTCTTTGGGGGCATGCCTATCAAAAAAGATGAAGAAGTGCTGAAAAAGAACTGTCCCCACATTGTGGTAGGGACTCCAGGTCGGATCTTGGCACTTGCTAAGTCAAAGGCCTTGACCCTAAAACATGTGAAACACTTCATCCTTGACGAGTGTGACAAAATGCTCTGTGAACTTGGTAAGTGGATGTAAATTTTTCTTAGGTAATCTATTGTTAATAAACGTCTGAATAAATTTAGCCTTCTTCAGGGTTTGAAAGTATGGGATGGTTCGTTAAAAGTTTGGGTCTGAGGTTGAAGAGTTATGCACCGAAGTAACCAACGAAGATGAAAAAGTCTCACTTTCATGCTATGACGACATAAAGTTTTAACCCTTCAAGCCAGAAGCTGTACTTCGGCTGTGCATGTGGGCAGTGAAGATCAAGAATATTCCTGCATGTTCTTTAATCTATCTGAATTTTTAGCTCAGCTGTTTTCAAAGAAAACATTGAGTTAGTGTTGTAGCCCTTGTCTGTGTCGTTGTGCTAAAACTTACAATTTTATAACATCCCAGTTATTACTGAAGATATTAACTTCAAACTTGGACAAGTTGTTAACTACTGAACTATCAAAAGGGGAAACCATACAACAAGGGGGATTACCATCAAAGTATTTTTGACACAGGAATACCCCTTCCCTAACTTTAGAATTTTAACTGAAAATCAAGCAACTGCAGCAGAGCATTGGCACCTGCATGCGGTGCTCTTGTTTCTTTTGTCATTGTTCTTCCTTTGTTTAGCAGTGTAGGTTTCAATTAAAAATTGAATTTGTTCAGCTCTGAATGCTGAATCATGGTGACCATTCTCAAAATTTGGGGAAAAAAAGAGTAAATTTGGAAGGCTGCCTTTGGCCATGTTGAAGAGTAGCTGTGAAGACTGTAAAAGCAAGATTTAATTGCAAGTCCCATGCTGTAACCATTTACCACTTAATCCCGAGTTATAACAACTCTTGAGACAGAAAGCTTTTTGAAAACAATGTTGGAAAAGAAGATTATGTAATATGTATGCTGATGGCCAGCATTTTCTCCTTTTTCAACAATGTTTTCAATGGTTTCAAGGGCAAATTCCATCATTTGAGTCGCATGTAATCTTGTGTCTGCAAATGCTTTCAATAAGGGCAAGTCTGAAGTTTTTTCTTCTGGTGAAAAGTTAACCCTTTGCCAAACAGTGCCAAGTTTCAACGACCTTAAGGGAGGAAGGTTTTGAATTGAAAGCATTGGGCAAAAAGGAGAAAATACTGGTGACAAGCAAATTCTTCTTTCCCACAATGTTTTCTATCATATCAAAGACAAATCCCTTGGTATGAGCCTCATTTGATATGTGGTCTGCAAATTATTTGAATTTGGACAAGTCTAACATTTGTTTGTGTGGTAAAGAGTTACAGGTTAACTCTCATTTGGACATGTAAAGTTTGTGTTGTCTTTTTCTGTTTACTTACTACAAGTAATTGGCATTTCATTGCTTTACAGACATGAGAAGTGATGTCCAAGAGATTTTCCGCATGACGCCACATGAGAAGCAAGTGATGATGTTCAGCGCTACTCTCAGCAAGGATATCCGACCAGTCTGCAAGAAGTTCATGCAAGATGTAATTTTACCCTCCTCTGCTCTTCACTCACCATTCTTTATTGCAAGGATCACATGAATGATACATGAAATGCGTAAATGATAAAGGATTTGGAAATGAAGGCTCACCTACTCAGATTATTGCCTTTCACATCAAGTTTTCTGTTCGCGGAGAAATGTCAAAATTATAGGACAGTATGTAATAGTCTTAGTGAGAAAAAAATCATCTTGCAATTGGGTTGCAAGTAGAATCTTGGGAAGCCAAAATTCGGGATAAGAGAATACAGGTTCAAGTAAAAAGGTTGTACAAGGAGGGCACATAAAGCATTTACTCTCAAAGTGAATGCAAGATGTGGTCTCTAGGATGGAGAATTCGCGGCGGTGGCAATTTAGGTAGAAATTATTTTAAGCTAGAAGGGGGCATACAAAGTATTTACTCTCAAAGTGAATACTGAGGTTTGTTCTCTAATATGGAGCATGGTAAAGCCTGTTTTTCTGTCGTTGAAACATGTGAATATGATTTTATTTTAAAAAAGTTATTTCAAAAGAAGTTTCCAAACATATTTTTTCAAAATATCTTATCATATTTCTAATTCCTTAGTTTTTGAATGCGCTGAAAATCACTGTTGTCAAATAAAGTAAAATTGGTCAAAATATGTAATTATGTAATAATTGGGTAAAAGATAAAAGTCAAGTTGAAATCTAATAAGTATTTTTGGGGAAAAGTGAGCTTGTTTAAGAGCTTGTCTGTGAAGGACTTGCAAGGAATGCCATCTTTGGCCAAAAATGATTACAAAGGACTCCAAGGACATTACCAAATTTCACCTTTGGTGTCAAACAGAGCATTAAATCGTGGCGTGAAACAGTAAAGAGAAAGAAGCACCAGGAATGGAGATTATAATGGCTGGTTGATCCAGACAGGATGGTGCCCTGCCTCAAGTATGGACACCTGTTGGTTCGTCTCCATCAGCCTGTGTTAAATGGACTGGCCAGGATCTACCTATATGTCCTCCTAGAACTTCAGAAGGATTGGTTTGATACAACCCTTCCAGTTTAAACTTGGAAATTTAGCTAATGTTTACCGTAGAAGTTAGCTCAGTTTCCAAAAAACTTGTGTATCTCTGTACGCTTATACACATTCCAAATTTTAAATTTTTATTCATTATGATTTAGAAGGTTTTCACTAAAATAATTTCAAGATTATGGAAGTGTAGTGTTCTTAGTTCAAAAATATATTTATTTTTATATCATGTGTATAAGCGCTCCCCTTAATTTGGGGATTTCTTTCTTGAAATTGCAAGAATTCCATTGTGCACTTTTGGATTATTTTGGTCATTGTGATGTGACTGAAATACAGTTAAAAGTAGCACAAATTCCCATTGAATCAAATTGGCTTTAGACATAGATAAAGATTTCTTTCGATACCATTAGTTCTAACAAACTGCCGAGTTCTTTTTGATACTTTGCCAATAAAGTATTCCATATAGATGAATTATGAGTAGCATACAGGACTTGAAACTAGGGAGTCGCTGGTTCGCATCCTGTGCTGATCATTGTTTGGACTGTGGTTATTAGGGAAAGCAGCCAGTGGCTTGGGAAGAATATTTTGCAAAGAACTGGTAAAAGAAACTTAAAGAAAGCATGGATATGTGTACTGACTGCAACAACATAACTGAAATAATGTTGTAAGTGGTGCTGCACACTATACCAACAAACAAATGTATTATGAAGTTTTGCCACAATGTTTTTTCATTGAAAAACTACCTGATCTGTCATAAATACCTGTAAGAGTATCTGTCACTTACATACTCTTAACATTCTATCTTGTCTATCGCGTATTGATGCAATTCATCTGATCGGCCAAACCAAGTATAAGTTGCTTGTAGAAAACAGATCTGTCTCTTCGCAGAATGTTCCGAAAGCTGTCCAACAGTTGGATGTAAAAAAACAGACATGTAAAATGTGTTTCTTAATTGGTTACAGAAAGACTCCTATAAACGTAACAGTGCAATGTGAGCACTGCAAGTTTTCTCCCATGTTAAAGGAGCAGCACAACATGAAATTAATATTGACATGTTTGGGCATTTACCTACATGCAAAAGTTTATGCACTGAAAGATAAACTAAGCTTTAACCTTACTCCTTTTCATTAGCTCCTGCTGTACAATAGATCAAGCCTGTGGATAACTAGTACAAAACAAGAAATTGATATGAGGAATTTCTCTCTTTGTTCCAAAATGTACAGAAGAGATGTGGGCCAATAATGCAATAAAATACTGTCTGCAGGTCATGTCCTGGGTGTTACCTTCAAATTTAGAAAATTCTTGAGAATAAGACAAAGAATATTCTTAAGAATGGTCCAAGGATCCAGGGTCCATATTCACACAACCTGCACACTTTGGATTATCTTGAGATACAGATAATTCCTGAGAATTAGACCAAGAATGTGTTAAAGAATGTTAAGTGAATACTGGCCAAGGCCCTAGATTTCTGCTTGAATGGCTTGACTTTTTGCCACCCAATCCAGAGTTTTAATGACCCTGAGGAGGAAGGCTCTTGAAAACTTTGTGATCAGCATTTTCTCCTTTTCCCACAATGTCTGCTCCCTTTGAAAGAACAATCCTGTCATAATCATGTGGTAAGAGCAGTAAAAGGTTAACTCTGTACCAAACAACAGTTTTTGCCTAGTCCAAATCCAAAGTATTTGCAGACAACATATTAAATATGGGTCAAATTGTGAGACTGAGAGGGGTTAGAAAACGATAGTGGGAAAAGGAGAAAAATGCTGGTTACCTGCATTTTTTCATTGATCCACAATGTTTTCAAAAGCTTTTTGTGTCAAGGTTGTTAAAACTGGGGATTTGTGCAAAAGAGTTCTGCACATTATGCACACACTTTTAAAAAAAGGTTTCATTATTCCACGCCAAAGGCGAAGAGATAGAGTTTTTGCGTTGTCCATTCGTCCATTGGTCTGTTTTTTTTTTTTTTTTTTTTTTTTTTTTTTTTATTTTATGCAGTGTCATGGGAAAAGGGTACTTAATGTATATTTTCACTACAGACCAATATCTCTATCTACTTATTGGACAAAATTTTATGAAACTTCATAATGTTTATCAGAAGCCACAGATACAGTAATATAGTTTGTTTTTATTTAATGAAATGGAGTGTCAGGGAAAAAGGGGGCTGAATGTATAATTTCATTATTGACCAATAATGGTCTGTTTGTCTGTCTGTCCAGACAGGTATCTCCTAAAGTCCTTAACGAGAATTGATGAAACTTCATATATGTGTTCCTTGTGATAGTTTGCCGATATACTTTTTTTTGTTTTTTTGACTTGACATGCACTTACCTTGTTACAAAAAGGCCCTATGTACATGCAAAACACAATATCTCCTATATTTTTCTGTCAATAAAGGTCTTTTTAGTGCAGGGGATATCATTTGAAATTTTAACAAAATAACTTGTTTTTGATAGCACCTTCCAGAACTTAAGTTGTCATGAGCCCATAGAGAGTCTGTATTCTAACAAAAAATATCTTTTTTAGCTCCACTGGCCGAAGGCCAGCGGGCTTATGTCATGGCCCGGTGTCTGTCGTGCGTCCGTCCGTGCATCCGTCCGTCCGTGCGTTAACTTTTATTTCAAACATCTTCTCTGAAACTACCCATCCAATTTTCATGAAACTTCACAGAAATGATCCTGCCATGGTCCTCTTCAGAATTTCTTGAAAGAATTTGATTCCTTCAAAAACTCTGGTTGCCATGGCAACAAAACTGAAAAATATTGGAAATCTTTAAAAATCTTCTTGTCTGAAACCATAAGGCATAGGGCTACCAAATTTGGCATGTAGCTTTATGTAGTAGACCTCTATCATGTTTCTTGAAATTATAGCCCTGGGGTCAAAATTGGCTCTGCCCCAGGGGTCACAAGTTTTACATAGGCTTATATAGAGAAAACTTTAAAAATCTTCTTGTCTGAAACCATAAGGCATAGGGCTACCAAATTTGGCATTTAGCTTTATGTAGTAGACCTCTATCATGTTTCTTGAAATTATAGCCCTGCGGTCAAAATTGGCTCTGCCCCAGGGGTCACAAGTTTTACAAAGGCTTATATAGAGAAAACTTTAAAAATCTTCTTGTCTGAAACCATAAGGCATAGGGCTACCAGATTTGGCATGTAGCTTTATGTAGTAGACCTCTATCATGTTTCTTGAAATTATAGCCCTGGGGTCAAAATTGGTTCTGCCCCAGGGGTCACAAGTTTTACATAGGCTTATATAGAGAAAACTTTAAAAATCTTCCTGTACCTAGCCATAAGGCCTAGAGCTACCAAATTTTGCATTTAGCTTGATCTAGTTGGGGTCTACCAAAAGTGCCCAAAGTATAGTCCTGGGGTCAATTTGGCCTCATGCTTGGGGGGGGGGGGGGGGTTCATAAGATTTACATGGGCTTACATAGGGAAAACTTTTAAATCTTGGTGTACATAGCCATAAGGCTTAGGCTACCAAATTTTGCATAATTATAGCATTATCTAGTGGACAATTACAAAGAGGGCCCAAGTTACAACCCTAGGATCAAGTTTGGCCCTGCACCAGGGGTCACAAGTTTTACATGGGTTTATGGAGTGAAAAGTTCAGAAACCATCTTGTTACTAGCCATAAGGCCAAAAACTCCCAAATTTGGCATGTTATTCTTCTAATACACATATTCCCCATTTAGTCCAACTGTAGCCCTGGGGTCAAAGTTTTATAAGGGCTTATATAGTGAAGACTTTTCTTCATGGTTTATATTTATAAGCCAGTGGAGGGATACAGGGCCATCATGGCCCTCTTGTTTTTTCTCCTAATGATGTGATATTTACAGCCCATGGAAGTGTTTGTTGATGACGACTCCAAATTGACCCTTCATGGACTGCAGCAGCATTATGTGAAACTGAAGGACAATGAGAAGAACAGGAAGTTATTTGAGCTACTGGATGTTCTGGAATTCAATCAGGTATGTTTGCTGAACCCTTTACCAGACAAAAAAATTTTAGGGTCAAATATTGTTGAAAGTGATGCTGAACACAGGTCCAACGAATCACCGAAATACCATGAAACGCCAAAATACCCATATTTTTTTTCAATATTAAGTTCAGATAACTGATATTAGTTTGCAGTATTTTTCTTTCCCCTTTTTTTTTTTTCCTGAAAATGCACTCAATCAAAGTATCAATCATTGTTAAGAAGAATGATGTTGTTAATATATTCTGATCATTGATTTAAGCGGAGAACAATCACCAAAACACTCGCATATCTGGTCTGTTACACACCAAAAAACCCGATCTTGATTACGCCAATCTAGACCCGAAGAATTATCAGTATCACATGATCACATGAATTTATTATTTCTTTGAATGATAAAACACACGTACAAAATCATTTGCGGACGAAGTAGACCCAAAGCAGACTTTGCATGATGTAGGTCTGTGATCCATCGAAACACATAAGTAGCATGGTTCTGTTCTGTTCTGTTAAGGTGATGCAATCATTACTGAAGGTGCTCGGCTGATATGATCCAACTTATTTGATGTGTAAGTTTGTCACTGTGATTTTTAAAATGACATGGCTATTGTTAATAATCTTATTGGCGGAATTATAATTGTCTTATCGATTTACGCTTGGTAACATGTTAATCACAGATTTAAAATGGCTGCTGGTGTTCTGATTTGGTGATTTTTAATTTCATATATCCAATTTAAAAGTGAAAACTATTTTTGCTAGCATAGTTGTGGATAAAAATCAGATACATCAATCTTGTGCACAACTGTAGTGAGATTGCGGATGTTGAATCCCTGAATCGACAGATTTTACTATGCCAAGCTGATATATTTCGGTGAACATCTACAGTACTGGTAGGATATTTCGGTGCACAGTCATTCGTCACATCGGGCTTCAATGGCATGTTGTTATTTTGTCATTAGGTTTTAAAACTAACCCTCCTTCATCAGTATGATTACAATTTGTGTCAAACACCACAACTTCAGTTGTTGCTTGAAGTAAAAGTTAAAAAAAAAAATCTGGGGTGTTTCGGTGGCATTTCGGTGATTCACCGGACCCGTTGAACACCATTCAATCAATCATAGTGTTCTTAAGTGTGTGTTGTACCACTTTTACTTTATAGCCAAGGCAGGTGGCTCAGTCATTAACTTGCAGGGCTCGAGACCAGGGTCGTTGTTTCAAATCCCAAGCTTGACTAATTTCTTGCCAAAGATTGATGGTAGTCATGTCCACAAGATTCATTCCTTTCTCACCAGTGATCATTGTTTTAACGGTGGATATGTGGGAAGCAGCAAATGGCTTGGAAGGAATATAATGCAAAGAACTCGTTAAAGTCACTTCAGAAAAATATAGGTGCATTGGCAGCCACAATAAAACTGAATTGTTGTATAAAGTGTTGAACACCACACAAACAAGTTAGCCCTTATAGCATGAATAAGATTGGCTTTTTACCAAACAAAACTGATGTTTTAAGATACCGAGTAAGATAGCTATTGAGAAAATTGTTGGAAAAGAAGAAAATGCTGGAAACCTGACAAATGTTTTGTACCCTTTTGCATATACAATTTTACTTGACCCACATTTGTTACCTGCAAATGCTTTCAATTTGGACAGATAAAAACTTTATTATCTAGTAAACAGTTAATCTAAAAAACATGCCAAAGAATGGCAATTTCCAAGGGGTTTTTATGCCAAAATATTTCGTAAAACAGCAGATAGTATATGTGAAAATAGATCAAAGAGATTTTGTGCAGTCTGATCTAGATTTACATTGGCTGCAGAAGTGCAGTCTGAGCTCAAGCTACCTTGTCTACAAGTACAAGAACAAGTTTGTTGTGCTCCCTTTCTCTCAATGTTTTATTCATAAATGAAGATGATGACTATTATTTTAGCCATATCAAGTGAATTCTTTTGATATTGACCATTTAAAGTTTTGTATTGTTTGCATGGAATGAATGCATTTTTTGAACTGCATATTTATTCTAGGTGATTATATTTGTCAAAAGCGTACAGAGGTGCATGGCTTTAGCACAGCTACTGGTGGAACAGAATTTTCCAGCTATAGCCATCCATAGGGCAATGACACAAGAGGAAAGGTATGTTGCTATTGCCAGTTTATATTCATTGAGTTTCTATTTCTGACAAGTTAAATAATGTCAGTTTGGGGGAAAGATGTGTATTGTAAGTCTCGAGCATTTTAAGTTAGAAATCCAAAAATATTGTCTTCTGGATAGTATTTTCTTTTTAGTTCGGCCTTCGATGAAAACGTTCAGGTATTGTTTTGCAAAAACCTTGATTTTTATGATATCTCTGTCATTACTGGAGATATTTACTTGAACCTTAGACATGTTGACTATCAAAAGGATAATCCTTACAACAGAGGCTGGTAACCACCAAATAATTTTGATGCCCCTTATTTGATTTAGAATTTTCACTGAAAATTAATGTTTGAGCCATGCTCTGTGAAAAGGGAGCTTAGTGCATCTGCAAAAAATTATCGACCCAGGTCAGCCTGTGCAGTTTGCACAGGCTGACCTGGGCCGAAACTTTTTGCTATTGGTCAATTTTTTGTATGTCGAGGGACCACCTTGTGATACAGTCTGTTGTTGGACAAAACGGTTTTTATGGATCCATAATTATGTGATGACTTACTTGGTATCATGCATGATGGAGATGCATTAAGCCCCCTTTTGCCAGAGCATGGCTCATTTCTAGAAGCAACTGCAGCTGACTGTTGGCACCTTCGTGTTGTGCTCTTGTTTGTATATGGAATATTTCTATGACTGGAAAGAGGAGGGAGGATTTGGCAGCAAAAAATGTCTATGAAGGTATGGTCAAATGTTTGAGGACTCCATTAAAATGACATCGTTTAAGCTTCACTGATATTTCTTAACATTATTTAACAAAATCACTATCTGGTGTTCAAAACAAATTGTAAGTTAAAGAGAAAATAAATTACATATAACAAATATGACTATTCGTGCTCGGACACAGCTCACATTATGAAAAAGATGTCAACATTGTTACTGTCTCAAAATATTCACCCCCAACTACTGGTATTGCACAGTGGTGATGCGGCTCAGTCCACGTCTGGGAAACCATTGTGAACTAGAACCACAACAAAGCCTGAGCCGTTGTCTGCAGTTCATCAAAGTCATTAAAGCGTTTGCAATTTAACTGTTTCTTGAGATCAGGAAACAGCATGAAATCGCAAGGCGCTTGGTTAGGTAAGTGGCATGAGAAAGAATTTCTGCTTAAAAATTAACGTTGGTGGTTGCTCTCACCTCATCACTGACATGCAATGGCGCGTTGTCATGATGAAGTGTGAATCCATCTCGGAAGGCATCAGATAAGATGCCTGTTGTCATACTATGGATCCATAAAATCTTTTTTGTCCAACCGATTTGAACTATGAGATAGATTGGTCTTTGGACATGCAGAATATTTACCAAAAGCAAAAAGTTTGTCTCGGGTCAGTGTGCGCAGACCCGGGTACTTTTTCGGAGATGCATTAAACCCACTTTTCACAGAGTATGGCTCACATGTATTGGATGTAGTGATCAGATCAACAGATAAGTGAAGTATATTTACTTTCAAAGAGCAATATTTTTATCCTTCTCCAAACCCTGTGTTGTGGGTACTCAATAGAATTATCTCATCAAGACAGCTGTAACAAGTGCCCACATCATATGGTTTTAGTAGGGAACATAAATTTTTCAGAATTGATAACCACTCCCCTCCCTAGTATTAATCAAGACTTAAAGTGATTGGTATTAATGGTATTATCTTCCATTTCGACAGGCTGTCTCGTTACCAACAATTCAAAGACTTCCAAAAACGTATTTTGGTGGCCACAAACCTTTTTGGAAGAGGCATGGATATAGAGAGAGTGAACATCGTCTTCAACTATGACATGCCTGATGATTCCGACACCTATCTCCATAGAGTAAGTTTGAACCTTGTATTTAGTATGTAACTAACCTTGTATTTAGTATGAAACTAACTCTTTAACTGAACCCATTTGCATACAATTAGTCTCTTCTGCTGGTTTTATCATCCAGCTGTTGGAGTTTGACCATTTGACAACATGCCCTAACCTTCCAACCCCCCCCCCCCCCCCCCCCCCCCCCCCCCGAAATGGTGACTGGTTTGATTGAATGATGTTTTCAAGCCTCTTTCATAACATTGTGATGACTCATTTACATTATCACATATCCATTAACGCATATTGTGTTTCCTGGGTTTCTTCAGCACTAGATGATGACACTGCAGTGTCTTGCCTCTGGATACCTTGCAGAAAACCCAGTGGCATGATCAAAGCTAGGATCCCCAATTACTAATTTAACTCTATATCACAAATTCTTGAGTCTTAACTCCTTGGAAAGTGGCTTTTGAAAACATTGCCAGAAAAGGAGAAAATGCTGGTGACCAGCATTTTCTCCTTTTCCTTTTATTTTTTCAATTTGGACGAGTCTGAAACCCAGAAAACTGAGCCACACAGGACCTCGTACGGAAGCTGGATCCTGCAATGGTTGTAAGGCTTATGTTTGTTTGATGTCTTATGCCATTTCAATCTGATTCTACAGAGATACATAGAGCTCACTTTGATATTAGATCAATCGGCAAAAAGGAAATTAGAAGCGCACAGGTACAGGTTTGAAAAATTGCGCCTTTTGGCCCGCGCTGTTGTAAATTTTAAAGGAAAAGGTAATAAATACTGCAGGAATCCAGCAATACTGTGCTCTAGGTGCAAGACTGATTCAGTATATACAATTTCTGCAATAGGTGGCCAGAGCTGGAAGATTTGGGACCAAAGGTTTGGCTATTACTTTCGTGTCTGATGAAAACGATGCCAAAGTTCTAAATGAAGTGCAAGAGCGGTTTGAAGTCAACATTTCTGAATTGCCAGATGAGATTGATATTTCGTCCTACAGTGAGTTTGAATCTGAATTGCATCATTTTAACTTTTTACGAAACTGCAAGATTTTAGGCTTATTAAAATTGCATTTGCACAGGACATATATGAAATATAGCTGGAATGATGAGGTTAGCCTTGGAAGTGGTAGAGATCATTGTGGGAAAAGGAGAAAATGCTGGTTACTAGCTTTTTGTCTGTTTCCCACAATGCTCTCAAAAACCTTATACATAGGGTTTTAACCGGATTGAAAATTAGTTCATGGTTTGTACAACCCTATGAAAGAGGCTGTAGACGACAGTTTGGGAAAAGGATACAATATAATAACCTGCCTTTTCTTTAATTTTTGCACTATGTGGTCAATCCTTGTACAGATAAATTTTGTCATTTGTGTAAGTTGTTTTCCGCAAATGCATTCTGTAGGGATAAAAACATATAATCTTTACTTCATCACATAAATTTTAATAGACAACCTTGAAAATGCCCGTGTTTTAAAATATGGATTTTAAGTATGGTAGCAATATTGTTTTATTGCAAGGATACTGTGAAGGGGAAATGTTTTCTGAAGTTGTCTGCGGTTTGAAGCAGGCACTTTTCTTTATGTGTTATTCTATGTAATTTTATGAATTTATTTGGGCCAGAGGTTCTATTACTGTTAGTAAAATCTGATGTCATTGTAACTCTTAGATGTGCAAGATAAGATTTTTTTATCCAAAAGTTATGTTCTAGCCTCAGTTGCATCTGTAATGTCTGACGAATCACCGAAATACCACCGAAACACCGAAATACTCAGATTTTTTTTTTAATTATTGAGTTTAAGTAAGTAAAGTAATCGTTTTTGACACATGTTGTCGTCGTATTGATGAAGGACTGTTAATTTAAAACCAAAGGACATAATAACAGTTTAGGCCCGCCGTGAAGAAGTGCACCAGAATAGCCTGCCCGAAACCCTACTGTAAATGTCAAGTGAAATAACCGCTTGACGTATTAAAATTTGTCGATTCCGGGATTCTACCTCCGCAATCTTACTTCAGTAGCTTTTGTACAACGTTGATGCGTCCGATGTTTATCCATAAGTATACTAAGAAAAACAGTTTTCATTTTTATATTGGGCAGATGAAATTAAAAAATCACCAAATTAGAAAATAGGCAGCCTTTTTGAATCTGTGGTTAATCATGTTACAAGGCGTAAATTGATAAGAAATTATTATTCCACCGGTAAGATTATGAAAAATGACTTTGTCACTTTAAAAATAACAATGAAAAAATAACACATCAAAGAAGTTGGATTATATCAGCCGAACACGTTCAGTTATGATTGCTTCACTTTTGTAGAACAGAACAGAACTTGCCGAGTTACTTGTGCATTTCGATGGATCAGAGACCTACATTATGCAATGTGTGATTTGGGTCTACTTCGTTCGCATATGAGGTGCATTGGCCCTCTCTTTTTTGTGTGTGTGTTTGTTAATCTTACAAAGAAATAATAAATATAAGTAATAAGATCCTACTAATAAATTGGTGTAATCAAGATCGGGTATTTCGGTGTATATCAGACCAGAGACCCGAGTGCATGGTTCGCACAGGTCTTGAAAAACCCATAAATTCGACTTAAGTCTTGGAAAAACCCTTGAAAATGATGCCTTAAAAAACCCTTAAAAAGTATCGAAAGTCTTTGAAAAACCCTTAAATCTAATAAATCCTAAGGCAAAACGCACTGAATAGCTGGGTGATGTGATCAAAGAAAGTTTGCAAAGAAACAGCATTCCTTCATATCTTTTTACAAGTGAGTATATACAGTAACAAGGAAGAGCACTGTCTACACATATTTTGATGACGTAATTTGATGTTGCGTCATATCGCAAGCCACTGAAACTCCATACATGGATCCGTGGAAATCGATATTTGACCAATCAGGTCATCGCATTTATTTGGCCCGATATGCAGCCTTGCTGTCTGCTATTTCGGCTCACAAACAAGCGACTGTTAATGTTGCAGAAGTGCGATATTATGTGTGTTTACAACATTTGAATTTTAGGGAAAAGTTTAAAAGATGTGCTTTGTGATCGTGTACTGCTTACGTGAGATATACAAAGAGGTTATAAGTTTGGATTATGATTATGATTGACAATGGGACATCAGCAAAGAGTTTCGATCAACACTATATTACGCAATGGATTAATTAATGTTAGCTTTTTCCCCTCTGAAACTCACGGGAAAAAAAATTAAACTATTTTACAGTGGAAAAACAAAGCTAAAATATATAAAATACTAATAAAAAGAAAGTACGTTCACTCACATAGCTAATCTTGTTTAATAACCTCTGCACATCCAAGAAAGGGCTCGTGCTATCAATGTTTCAGTTTAACGTTAATATTAAGCCTTGGTGCATGAAGAATGCGTGAAGAATGCTGAATGTGAAGATACTGATCAGAGTGCAAAAAATGCAGTTTATTCTTGGATTCAAACAATCTGCTACTTAAATGAAGTACATTTACGTATATTCTTTACTAAAGGTACATGTAGATTTCAATTATGAAACAGACTTAAGTTCTGTTTTGTACAGTTGTAGAAGTTCTACTCAAAAGGCAACTTCTGTTAATTAAATCAGCTTTTGACTTGGCCATATTTAGGTGGATTAGCACATCTGCCATTTCAAAGGGTATGTCGGTAAACTGTTAACTGATAAGATATGTGTTTGATTGCCGCTTTAATCCACTTGACCACCCGTTGTCTTCAGTGTATCATAAGATAAAACAAACTACCGCCAATGATATTAACAAGTTTGTTAATTGACAGCACACTTTACACTTTTTAAAATGATCAGGCAACCATTTTCCTTTAACTTGAAATTTAAACATTTCTCAGACTTCCATCTCTGTATTGAATGAGATTATCTATAAATATTTCAAAATGCTTGTTATTTAGTGTAATTTATTATCGAATACGATGTTGAGACAACCTAACAAGCCTTACAAAAATATTAATCATCTTTTATTCTATTATTTTTAGGAAAATCTGAGAATTATGTGGTGTTTCATTCTCTTGTAGAAGTTCAAAACTTTGCTGGCACATGTATTACATTGTCCGCAGCCCCTGAAATTCACACTTTTTGTACAAATCCTTGTGTAAATAAGTTGCAAGTATCCATATATGTCCCATGGCGATGAGATAAACCGAGCTCCTTGGTTACCGTTGTTAAGGGCTCACAAACAAACGCAGTAAGTACATGTACAGTATAGCCAAAAAGGCTACTTAAATCATACCGTCATAACTGTTTCTTTCGATTAAATTCTGGAAATATGTTCCTTATCATGTTTCTGCCGACGATAGATTCTAGGCAAGAAATATATAGATATTTGAACTTATTTATGCAAGGATTTGTACAAAAAGTGTGAATTTCAATGGCAATGGACAATGTAATACAAACATCTTTTGAGCTATGCTTAAATTGTTGTCTGCATGTGCTTTCACTTTGGACAAGTCTATATTGTTGTCACATGGTAAAGTTTTAAAGGGTGGGTACTTCTTGTCATCTTTAATTTTGGCGTCATAAAAGAATGACTTTCAAGATTTAGAAAAATCTTTTATTTAAGTGTACTAAATATGTTTTTATATTCAGTTGAAGGACGATGAAGCCTATGGAAGATTTTGAAAGATTTGATTTCATCTGCCATCCATTACTAGACTTGCTGTATATACAGTCATCCCCTCATTTCTACAAGACATTCTTCAGCTTGCATTATGTATGATGGAATATTGAAATATTATATTCATTTACTAAACAAGTTCAAATATTTTAAGTCATTAAGCTTTGTAAATAATAACATGGTGACATTTATTGAGTGTTTGGACGCTATGGTACAGACTGTTGTTAACCCTGAATTCTCTACCAGAGTGCAAAATTTTATTTTAAACTCAAAGAAATTGAAAAGAACTGCAGACAACAAATTATAATTGATAATTGTCTTTGGAAGCCTGAAAAGGTTGTGGGGAAATGGAGAAAATGCTAGTAACCAGCATTTTCTTGTTTTTCCATAGTGTGTTCAATAATTTCTTCATGAACTTGGGATTATTTGGCAGAGCATTAAAGCAGCTGACACAGTTGTAGCCTTTGCTGCCAATGAAGATTAAGATCAGACCTCGCAGTATACATTGTGCAGTCCAAGGGTTAGTAATACAGAAATACTCTTATTTCTCATGAAATATATATTTTAACCATTGATTAACAATCACTGTGAGTTTTACTGCATTTTTTCTGTGGATATAATTTGCAAATTATTGTATACAGTACCATTGTGATCAAAGTGCAAGTTTGGGAGAAACCACATTTCAGACCTGAATTGGAATTACTGAAAAAAGAGAGCAGTGTGATACTTTTTGTTAATAAAGAAAGGAATCATGTGACCATATCGTTATTGTAGTTGCACAGTGCTGTCAATTTAATTCATTAGTGTCCATCAAGGTTAGTGGTTACATAATTTTTTTGAGGAAGGCAGTCTATTTACTGTTTATCTCAAAATCCAGACTTTTAACGACCCTGGAAAAGAAAGCTTTTGAAAATTTTGTGAGAAAATGTTGCTAACCAGCATTTTCTCATTTTCCCACAGTGTTTGCTACACTTCCCAAACCAGATTTCAAATTTTGAGTCACATATATTTTGTTATCTAAAAATACTTCCAGTTTGGACTGGTCTAAAATTTGTTGACTGAGAAAGACTTACGGTAAATGGTTTTGCTTCTTCGGATCTCTTTATCACATGACACAATTTTTAATTTGTCACTGGCCACCTGAGTACCTCTGTGGTTAGCGTATTAGACTCTTGACCTGGTGGCTGCAAATTCGATATCTGGTCGAGGCAACTTTCTTTCTGGCGATCTTTCGCCTCTCACCTCCGATGCGTGTGAGAAAGGCAGTCAGTGACTTGGAAAGAGAGTTGTGTCAGCACTGGTCTGAGAAAGCCAGGAAACACGTGTAGGTGCACTGACTGCCGTGATATCAACCATGCTGTTAAAACGGCGTTAAACTCCAATACGAAATAATCGACTGAATCTTACTGAAAGCATTTTTCACTAAAATGATCAGACTAGTCTGTGCACTGGATACCAGCGTTTTCTCTTTTCCACATCATATGTTCAAAAGGCATCTGCCTCATCACAAGAGTTTAAGTTCACATCTGATCACATACAAGAGTTTTCATGTTGTAAAATTATGTACAGACTTGATTTGACATGCAAAAAATTTCGAACTTTACTCATCTCATCTATGTGGCCCAAAAGATGTTTCTGTATGACGCAACTTTATTCTGTTTTTACTTTGGTTTTAAAACATTGTATGATGTATGTAACATGATTTCAGAGTTAATAAAATGTATACTGTACAGTTGGTATTTTCATTATTTATATGAACCCTTCCAAAACTTGAAGAGGGGATGAAAATCGAGTAACATTTAATGCCCCAACAGCCGCCGAAAGAAGCAATGGGGGTGTGTGTAAAATTCATTTAAATTTGAATCATACCATATCGAAATTATTGTGAGAGTGACAATTTGTTTACTTAAAGTAGATCCTAGTGTTAGTTGCTGGCAGAAAAATGATTTTAAAAGTAGGTCCAAAGTTGCCAGGTTGCACTGTTTTTTGTTTTTACCTGATTTTGAAATTCATTTTACTGCCAGCAACTAACGTTTTGACCGTAGAAGAACAGATTACCATCTTTACAATAATTTCTATACTTTTTAAAGACGTCATTTAAATTCAAATGCATTTTTGAACACCCTTTGTTTACTTTTGGCTGCTACTGGGCCATTAACTCTACCTGACATCAAAATATTTTACTTTTCCAAATTGAAAACATTTGCAAACGACATTCATTGTGGCTCAAATAATGGGATCTATCTTTGAAAGGGGATGAAAAGGTCGTGAGAAAAGCACAGCTTGTTTTCAGATGCCCCTATTACATCTCGGACTGTTGAATCGGCTTAAATCCCATTCAAGTTGACAATATGCCATATGAAAACGTAAAAATAAGAAAACGTTAGATATCAAACTTTAGTTAAGCTGTACAAAAAGTACAATTTTTTATATACATGTATTTGTTGAGATCAATGATTCACAGGTAATATACAAAATATGATCTGACATGTTTCTCTCTCCCCACCTCTTGACAAGCTAAAAACTTCGCAATTTACAGAATAATTGTTACACGGGCAGTTTCTCTCAGTTTTTCATGATGAACAATGATTAAAATTATAAATAAACTAAGCACAAACAAAATGGAATAACATACGAAACAGAATTGTATAGCAGAATGATCATAAATACATTATCTACATATTTCACAGAGCAAAAACTGATTCGTTTCAGTTTATCAATACGTTTGAATCGACGATGAAATAATGAAGATTTATCAAATTTTAATTCTTTACCAGACGACATACTTTCAGAGTGATCCATATTGAAAGCATTTGCAGACGACACATGTGGCTGAAATGGGGAGATTTATCTTTGAAAGGGTAAAAAACAATGTGGGAAAAGGAGAAAATGCTGGTTACCAGCATTTTCTCCTTTTCCCACTAGATTTTCAAAAGCCTTCTTTCTCGGGGTTGTTAAAACACAGGATTTTGCACGGTAAAGGTTAAAAAGAGCAGTTTATAAGTCTTCATGTTGCCCACTTTCATATAATTGTTTAATAATGGGCTGAACAATAGTCTCAAGTTCTTCTTTCTTTTCTCGGAGTTCGTCAGTGTTTGCTCCAGGATGGTCGTCCATCCACTCCAGTTGTTGTTTTAGAGCCTTATTGATAGTGTTTGCATCTTCTTCAGAGAGTTTGTCTTTAAGACTATCATTTACCTGATTTCTTAATGAATACACAAAATGTTCTAAATCATTCTTTGCATCTATCCTTTCTTTGAGCATCTTGTCTTCGTCCTCGAAATGTTTGGCATCTTCAACCATTCGAGCTATTTCTTCCTCTGAAAGTCTGTTTTGGTTATTCTGCAGAACTATATTGTTCTTATTTCCTGTTCCTTTGTCTTCTGCACTCACGCGCAAAATCCCGTTCACGTCTATTTCAAACGTGACTTCAATCTGGGGAATTCCTCTTGGTGCCGGGGGAATCCCGGATAGTTCAAAAGTTCCCAGGAGATTATTGCCTTTTGTCACTGTTCTTTCACCTTCAAAAATATTAACAAATGATACGTTTTACAGGATAGTTGGACACTGCTTTGACCACATGATAGCTTCAAAAAACAAAAGCATTTAGTAAACAATATCTATCACGTAACCTCCCTTGTTTTCAGTATAATATTGCCCATTGTGAGTTTTCTTTTCAACCACACATTTGAGATAAGCGCAGTATTACATCACTTCACGTCATTTTATACTTCTTTCAGTGAATCAGGTTTTATTCATTGTTAGTACTACGTGTGCATGAATGGTTTTGCAATTTCTGATATGTAATTCATGAAAGTGTGTTATGTGATATAAAGAATCTGCCTTTCGTTGGCTTTTGACATAAAATGTTATTCATGTTGTCTACAAAAAATGTTACCTGGCTTGATTTTGCCAGTCAAATGTTAAGTTGAAATTTAGAAAGCTTTAGAAAATTAGACTAAATTTTTATCACATGACCTGCCTCTTTTTATTGTGATATAGCCAATGTTACAAAATTTATTATCTTAAACACGTTTGAGATAAAAATTTCTGACGTCATGTAAGAGCATTATGTGACAAACGTCTTACACCCAAAACTCTGTTATTTGCTGTCACAAGTACACGAACATTCTCTGTGAAAAGGGACCTTAATGCGTCTGCAAAAAAAGCCTGCGTAGGCTGACCTGGTCTAAACTTTTGCTTTGGTAAATTTTCTCTATGTACAAGGACAATACTACCTCATGATTCAAAATGAATTGTATGGATCCATAATTATGTGATGACTTGCTTGGTGTCATGCTTCACGGAGATGCATTTAAACTCTTTGTCACAGGGCATGGCTCCCATGTATTACTACTGTGTGCGGACAAGATCAGGGGCCCGTTAGAAGAATGAAATTATCCTTGTGAAGTATGGCTACATGTAGCCGGGGTTCGAGTCCGGTCATTTTTTCCTCTTTTTAAATTCGGACTTGACTTTGTCAGAAATGACATTTTTGACAAAGTCAAGTCTGAATATAAAAGAGGAAAAAATGACCGGACTGGAACCCAGGCTAGGATACATTGCTTGTGTCTATCACACATGCAAGAGTTTTGTGGCAGAGAAAGAGCTTGCTTCTGACAAGCAATTTCTCCTCTTGGCACAATGTTTTCAATAAATGTGTGTGGCATGACGAAAGATCGCAGTCCACAAATGGTTTTGATTTTATCCTTTACCACACAATCCCGAGCTTGAACGACCCTAAGATAGTAGGCTTGTTGGAAAACATAGTGGAACAAGTAGAAAACGGTGGTAACTAGCATGTTTTCCTCGCCCCCCCCCCCCCCCCCCCCCCCCCCACACACACACACAATGTGTTCTACTTTGTCACCAACAAAAAAAAGTTCATTTGTACCACTTTGGAAATTGTCTGCCAATACTTTCAGTTTGGAAATGACTGGAATACAATGTTGTTTGTTACCCTTTACCAAACGACAAAATTTTAGACTGGTCAAAATTCAACATTTGCTGACATTGTGATAAAGGTAGCCCAAATGATGAGTTCTGTCTTTGATAAGGTAGGAGACATTCTTAAACCAGAGGCCCTTAAGGGGCCTGAATCGCTCCACATAATTTTACTTTTTTTTTTCCTAGCATACGCTATGAATTCAAAATGCAAACACACAAAAAAATGGGGGGAAAGAGTTGTTGCAACTGGGCTTGAACCCACTAAGATAGCACAAGTGGGCATGGTGATCTGAACAAAATGAATAGTGAAAAAAAAAAAAAACAGAAGTACAATTTCTCAAAACCAATTGTCTGGAATTCAGCCTAATTTGATGTGGTTTCAGTAATGTTTTAAACAATCCCCCTTCAAGTTTCAAAGAAATGTGACCAATAATGTGGACTGTGATCAGTAAACAATACTAAGTCATCAAACGGCTGCTTTTCCTATATTGATTGCTAGATTTTCTTCATTCTTAAAAAAGTTCAATCCCTTGATGATACAAATAATCTTTGCAAGTTTCAAAAGATTGAATAAAAAATGTGGCTGAATTGCGTACACAAAAAAATGTAAATTTTCAACTTTAAATGGCTCCCTTTCCAACACTCATTGTCATTTTTCTGTTTTTTTTTTTGTAAATAAATGGGGTTCAAGTTACTGATAATTTAAAGCAACTGTGCAAGTTTCATGAAAGTTCAACCAAAAATGCCAACGTTATCGCGTAAACTAGAAGTGGAAATTTTCATTTTTTTTTTTTTTTTTGGTTTTTTTTTTTTGTTTTTTGTACGTGAATAGGGTTCGAACTAGAAATGTAAAGTTTCAAATTCAAATGGCTACTTTTCCCATACTGATTGTCATTTTTTTCCCAAAATCTATAAGGTTAAAGCTGTTGATGATACAAAACAACTGTGCAAGTTTCATGAAAATCCGACCGCAAATGCAGCCTTAATCGCGTAAACAAGAAATCGAAATTTTGAACTTTAAATGGCTACTTTTCCCACATTGATCGTCAGATACTTTTCAAAATTAATAGGGTGCGAGCTATTGATAAGATAAATAAACTGTGCAAGTTTCACGAAAATCTGGCCACAAATGCAGACTAAATCGCGTAAACAAGAAATTGATATTTTGAACTTTAAATGGCTACTTTTCCCACACTGATTGTCAGATTTTTTTCAAAATCAGTAGGGTTCAAGCTATTGATGAGATAAACATATTGTGCGAGTTTCACGAAAATCTGATAACAATTGAAGACTATATCATGCGTCGTGTATACAAGAAATAGACATTTTGAACTGTGAATGGCTACTTTTCCCACACTGATTGTCAGATTTTTTGTTCAAAATCAATAGGATTCAAGCTATTTATGAGAAAAACAAAGTGTGCAAGTTTCATGAAAATCTGACCACAAATGCAGTCTTTATCGCGTAAACAAGAAATCGAAATTTTGAACTTTAAATGGCTACTTTTTCCACACTGATTGTCAGATTTTTTTCAAAATCAATAGGATTCAAGCTATTGATGAGATCAACAAACTGCAAGTTTCATGAAAATCCAACCTCAAATGAAGACTTTATCGCGTAAACAAGAAAAAGACTAATGGACGGACGACTGAAACTACACCATGACATAAGCTCTGCTGGCTTACAGCCAGTAGGGCTGAAAGGCAGAAAATGCTGGTTACCAGAATTTTCTCCTTTTCCCACAGTGTTTTCAGGGGCTTCTTCCTCAGGGTCGTTGAAACTCGGGATTGTGTGGTAAATGGTTAAAGAGTCTGAACTGACCTTCAAATACTTGAATGGTGACTGTGGGCTGGTTATCAGCGGCTGTAGAGAAGATTTGAGATTTCCTGACTGGCACGGGTGAATTTCGCTCTATAAGTTTGGTCATCACCCCACCCACCGTCTCTATCCCTAGGGTAAGTGGATTCACGTTTATAATCAGGACGTCCTCGACTCCTTCGTCAACGTTCCCGAGGACCCCACCCTGTACGGCGGCCCCAAATGCAACGGCTTCGTCCGGGTTGATTCCTCGATTTGGTTCCTGTGAAAAATTAAGATAAAAAGAATACCTCCCCTTTACCAAACAATCCCGAGTTTTAACTCTACCATCGACAAAACTTCAGACTAGCCCAAATGAAATATGAAAGCTTCTGCAGAGGGTCCTACTAAATACCAGAAGGACACTCTAAATACCACAAAGACGCACAAAATACACGAAGACATAGGAAATCAAAGTCCTGAAAAGCGGATTTGTGGAACAGTATCAAGCCAAGATATGATGTAATGAAAATAAAATTTCCATGACATGGGATGCATGTACATGTACATGTATATGTAACTAGTAAATGGAGTTCGCAAGGGCAAGGAAAGTCGAAGTTGTTCTGCCAAACGGGACGCGCAGTAACTGTTGTTTTATCACATGAACTTATTAAGGAATAACAAACTGATCCATCACTCTGACGCGGTTTTCTGTTGGTATAAGATTTAGAACTGTATGTATTAACGTGACAAAATCGAAGTCTGGGTGTACTAACTAAAAGTGAAAGTAGAATGAGCGCAAGCGTGTATAGCAGTATTTGCTTCAGCAACCTGAAAGTGAACGCGCATGCGTCGTTACGAATGGATACCAGCATTTGCTCTTTTTACCACAATGTTTTCAGAAGGCTTCCTAAGGGTCGTTGATAGTCGAGATTGCGTGGTAAGGAGCTAAGAGCCCTAGCTAAGAAAGATTTTAAAAACATTGTGGAGTAAAGGAGACAATGCTTGTAACCAGTATTTTCTACTTCTCCCAATGTTTTCTATCTTATCAAAGACGAATTGTATCAACTAAACCTTATTTTATTTGTCCTCGGCAAATATTTTCGATATGGAAGAGTCTAAAATTGTGTCGTTTGGTAGAACGTTTACCATAACACTGTTTTGGTAGAATTTGTGACCTGGAAATCTTGATCCACAATCCCCAACCATTTTTAACCCTTATCCTGCTAAATAAGTCGAATAAAACTTTCAAGCCGATAGTAAAAACCCCAATAATGTTATTTCAAAGTTACTTTTGGAGGAAAATGTCTTCTTACCGGACAGTGTAGATCCAAGATCAGACTGCACGTTCTGTGCAGTCTGATATTGATTTCTACCATTCGCTAAAGATCAGTGGGTCGCGCTTAGCAGCTTAGTGGTTAATAGCCCTCCTAGTCTAGCTTTTGCATTTCAAAATAACACTTTCCGATTGGCTGAACTGCATGGTTTAGTAAATAAAAAAAAGTTACTTTCTATTTCTAGAAAAAGATAGGTAATTCGACTTGGAATGGTTGGCAAACACGTGCACGGGACCCGAAACCCCACCCCACTTCACCCATCCCATTACGGGATTTAATTGGTTGCACTAATTCATTAAGGAGTTTGCCTTGGCATGCACTGTAGGGTCGAACCCAGAACTTGGGAAACCAAGAAACACACTGTTGAAGACATAGGTGTAGGATAGAGTGTCGGCATCCCACATCTCGTCGCTCAAAAAGAACGATCTGCACAATCTGAGCCATGCTCTGGCAAAAGGGGGCTTAATACATTTCCGTTATGCTTGATACCAAGCAAGTCATCACATGATCATGAATCCATAGAGTCTATTTTGTCGAACAACCGACTGAATCATGAGGTAAACTGGTCCTTTGACATGCAGAAAATTGACCAATAGCGAAAGGTTCGGCCGAAGTCAGCCTGCGCAGACCTTCCTAGGCTGACCTGCGTCGATACTCTTTGCAGATGCATCAAGCCCCATTTTCACAGAGAATGGCTCAATTATAGTTGGTTAATACTTTAACAGGCTAAGATTTCCTGTGGAAGCGCGCTTTTTGAATATATCGTGACAAAAAAAAAACCGAACAAGCTGGTAACTTAATATTCCAAGAGAAATCCCAGCATCTGGATCATATGCAATTTTTCGTCTGGAATTGCTTCAATCATGGACAAGTCTCAATTATTTTCTTCCGACAAAGACTAACAGAAACTTTTGGGACCTATTTTCTGGTACAATGGCCGCACTTGTAATAAATGAAAGCTGTCGAAAACGGCATTAAACACTAAACAAACTTACTTTGCCGTTGAAATATTCTTTCACTAGTTGTTGTATTTTTGGAATTCTTGTACTGCCGCCGATCAGCACTATCTCGTCAATATCGCTTATTTTCATGTCTCCATCTTGAAGCACTTTCTTCACGGGCTCTAATGTCGAGCGGAATAAATCCTGAAGCATAAGGGGAATACTAGTACCGGTAGTACTAAATACTAGAAGTTCTATATACTTGTTGCACTAAATATTTGTTGTACTAAATACCAGTAGCACTAAATACTAGTAGTACTAAACTAAATACAAATATTACTAAATACTATTAGTACTAAATGATTTTAGTACTCAATACTAAAAGTGCAGGTAGCACTAAATACCAGGTCGCTGGTTGGATTACACGCGGGGTCAAATTCTTACTAAGGATTGACTCATTGCTGCAGGATTCATTCTTCTGTCACCGATGAACAAAGTTTCGACGACGTTTATATTGGAAAGCAGTCAGTGGCTTTGGAAGAATGCTGTGCGAAGATCAGGTAATAAAACCCCCGAGAAAGCAGGGATAGGTGCACTGGCCGCCGCGAATTACCGGTAGGTTAAATAATGAATAAATAACACACTAATAAATGAATTTAATGAGCAATCTAAAATGTCAAGTGACAAATAGTCACCTAAGTAAACATTTTAGACTGCTCCTTATATGACATAGGTGTTTCTCACCATGTTTATTTCTTCAAACTTTGCCCTCGTTAGCGTTTCCTTAAAATCCTGTCCACCATAGAGAGCGTCTACTTCGATTACAGCTTGGTGTTTGGAGGATAAAGTTCTTTTGGTCTTCTCCACTTCACGACGAAGTTTCTGTAGCGCCCGTGGATCTTTTCTGACGTCATATCCGGTTTTGGTCTTTATACGACGTAAAAAGTGGTCCATTACTTTCTGGTCAAAATCTTCGCCCCCTAGATGTGTATCTCCATTTGTAGCAATGACCTCGAATACCCCTTGGTCAATGGTGAGCAAGGAGACGTCAAACGTTCCACCACCGAGATCAAATACCAGAATATTCATTTCCTCTTTACCTTTCTTATTTAGTCCGTAAGCAAGAGCAGCTGCGGTTCTACAAAAAAAAGAGAGAGAGAGAAATGAAACAAACTGACGCGTATGTGCACAAAGAGGAGAGTGAAAGTTACAGCACACGTACATGTAGTCTGGTACCCCACCGTACTTCAAAAGTACGTCTCTATAACGTAGTGGTAGGGGCAGGTAATACAGACTAACTTACATGTATCAATCTTAGACAAGACTAAGTATAGCCTTCAACATCCAGTTTATTCCTTTAACAATGGCTCTGTAAAAATTCAGCAGTACAGACATGTCAACTGTGATTACGATAAGTCATGCCACAGTGTTCTCAAAAGTCGTGTGTATTTGGCAATGCATTGAAAACACACTTCAAACAGAAAACATATACAGACGGCACAGCTGATTCTTAAACGTTGGGTGATGCGATTCTGCATCCGTTTTCTATGTAGAGTTAGTGGCTCCATGAATGCGACGTTATTCTCTGTAGATGCATGGAACAGTCAAAATTTTAGTTCTTTCCCTATTTAGTTTGTAAAAAGGGAGGAAATTGTATACTGTGATGCAAAATCGAGATAAAGCTTATTTTCAAGCACCGAAAATTCTTTAATTTTGAGTTCACTTAGTGTAGTAAAATCTTGGTCGAACTATGAAACACACAAGAGCCGTGTTCTGTGAAAAGGTCGTTTATTGCGTCTGCAGCAAGTATTGACCCATGTCAGCCTGCGCAAACTGACCTGGGTCGAAACTGTTTTTTTTTTGTTGTTGTTGTTGATAAACTGACAAAGGAATATCCTACCACATGATTCAGCCGGTTTTCAAACAAAATGGGCACATTTTATGCTAAACTGGTCCCCGTTGTAAATATACATACATGTATTACAACTGGCACAGGCTATTGTGTCGATGCTTTTCATTGGCTACATAAATATCATTTAATTGCCAATCAGAGCATCTAATACATTTCCAATTCGGCAGTATAGGTAACATGTCGATTTTTATCACAATTTGAAATTCGTTATCGAAACTACATGAATATTAACTTCAAAAGGTGATACCATATATAATTTACTTAATTGTGAAGTCAACATTATCGGAAGTTCTTCTGCACATGAAGTGGGAGTGACCTCCCCTGAATCTCGCGATATTGCTGTTCTAAAAATAGATGGGCAGTATTCTGTCCGTTTTCAGTAGCCTGTACCGATCGCTTGCTGTATCAGGGGAGATAACCAATCTAATTTCATGCGACGACTTGCTTTATGTAATGCATCACGAAGATGTATTAACTCTTTATCGAACGACAAAATTTCGGAATGGATCAAATTGAAAGCACTTGCAGACGACAACTTAAATGATGATTTCTAAAATTATGATTTCTCTTTTTGATAGGACAGAAAACATTGTAGGAAAAGGAGAAAATGCTGGTTACCAGCATTTTCTCCTTTTTCCACAATGTTTTCAAAAGCATTTTCTGTTATAGTCGTCAAAACTCGGGATTGTGTGGTTAAGGACGACCCCCTTTTCCCAGTGCGCTAACATGTAAATGCGAACCATATGAACAAATCGATCAATATCAAACAATACCTACGGTTCGTTTAACGTTCGCATGACGTTCAAGCCAGCGATCCGACCTGCATCTTCCGTTGCCCTTCTCTGGGCGTCGTTGAAATAGGCTGGGACAGTTATTACGGCGTGGGTCACATTTTGTCCCAGATAGGCCTCAGCTGTCTTCTTCATGTAGCCCAGCACCATCGCCGATATCTCCTCCGGCGAAAACACCTTCTTCTCATTACCAACAGACACTTCTATATGCGGTTTATTGTTCACGTTGACTACATTGAACGGGTAATATTTCAAGTCTTTTTGTACTGCAGGGTCGTCCCACGTCCTCCCGATTAAACGTTTCACGTCAAATATCGTATTTTTAGGATTGGAAGTCAGCTGGTTTTTAGCTGAATCCCCGATCAGACGATCGCCATTTTCCGTAAAAGCCACGTAAGAAGGCGTGATTCGGTTTCCTTGGTCGTTTGTTAGAATTTCTACGCCGCCGTTTTTCTGGTATACCCCGACACTGGAATAAAGATGTGAACAATTGATTCGTAAATTACATCGTTTGCCGCTCGGCTTTTCAAAAGGAACTTCAATGTTAGCAGAGTGACAGAAACGGAGAGCCTGATGCAACCCTTTCAACGCCAAACAGGCTACATGTATATGAGCCATGCTCTGTGAAAAGGGGGCTTCATGCATCTGCGAAAAATATCGACCCAGGCCATCCTAAGCTGAAACTTTTTGCTACTGGTCAATTTTATGTTATTTTATTTATTCATTTTTTTTTTCATATGGCGTGCAACAGACGAAAAGGGGCCTTCGGACGTTTGCGTAAAGTGCTGGTCCGGAATAGCCTGCGCAGTCCGCGCAGGCTAATCCGGGACAGCACTTTACGACTACATAAGATTTTTTCATACAGTAGACTTTCGTGAAACAGAAAATCGCACAAAAACGGGAAGTGTCGTCTCGGATTAGTCACAGACTGCACAGGCTGATCTGGGACGACACACTTTTACGCATATGTCCGAAGGCCCCTTTTCTTGTGTTGCACGCCATATGTGAAAGGACCGGTCTACCTTATGATACAGTCGGTTGTTTGACAAAATGGACTTTATGGGTCTATGCTTATGTGATGACTTGCTCGGTATCATGCATTTGCCAGAGTATGGCTCATAAGTTTAAACTCGATCTGTGCATGCTCATAATCTGACGGTTAGAAAATGAAAATACAATCCACTGAAACTCGGGAAGACTTTTATCTGACAGACTAGGCTTAACACTTAAGCTGCTGAATAACTGAAACGCAAATTTCTACCCAATACTAAAAGCCCAAACATTGCGGTTTCAAAGTTGATTTCACCGGAAAGAAACTACCGTATCGGACAGTGTAGATCAAAGATCAGACTGCACGTTCTGTGCAGTCTGATCTTAATCTACACTGTTCGCAAAAGGTCAATGGGTCGCGATCAGCAGTTTAAGGGTTAAGCAATCGGATGGTATAGATCCAATATCAGACTGTACGTTCTGTGCAGTCTTATCTTGATTTTGTTGTATATTTTACCCTGGAATTTCCCTAAAAGTTCGAATATAGTTGTTCGATTAACTTTAATTTTAGCTTCGGAGGAGGTTTTGGCTTGCCTCGCCGGAAATGTGTCGAAATAATGCCAGTATTGTGGAGAATTTAAACCCATAGATCTACGACTTTTTTTTTATTTTGTCATCTTTATTGTATCACAGTACGTCCCAACACGCCATGATGAATGAAAGCAGCTCTCTTTTTCCAATGTGGACTTGAACAATCCACTTTTTTAACTCAACCTCCAAAAGAACAGAACAAACCACGCACTGTTAGCCCTAAGGCTTCAATAAAGCGCAACTCATGGACCTATTGCGGACAGTATGGATCAAAATCAGACTGCACAGAACATGCAGTCTGACCTTGGATATAAACTGTCCGAAAAGGAGATTATATATCCGCCAAAATTAAGTTTGAGGTGGCAGAATTATGGGTTTTACCATCGCCTTGAAACTTTCATTTCACTTAAATAACAGATTAAGGGTTAATAGTGGCACGCCTTTGCCTAGAGTTCCGATTACTTCTCAATAACCCATGCATTTATTAAATCAGCCCTCTGAATGAAGCATAAAAATGATAATGTCAATGCCCCGTTTCTTCCTACATATGGCGCTAGACTGTGTAAATGTGCACATCATATTACTGTGTGTGTGTTGTTTTTTTTTTCCCTCCGAACCTCAACTCAGCGTTTATATAGATTCAAATAGATCAATATAAAGATCTAGATCTAAAACGTACGTCTTTGCACGTGCATCTCTTACCAAGAATAAGTGGTGCCCAGATCAATTCCAATGATTGGTCCAGTTGTCGTGACGTCATCAGATTCAGCTGAAATCGTCACAGCCAACATTACCAAAATGGCTGCAACGGAAGATGAACAAGGTTTCTTCATTTCGAATCCCAGTTAAGTGTCTGTCTGTCTGTCTTTGTTGAAACTTCTGTTCCTGCTGATGGTTGAGTATCAGTCAATTTTTTCCTCTGGAAATTCCTGCAAAAAAATTAGAGGTTATACACGTAGATCTAGCGAGTATAATTTTTTTGTTTTATTTTCCATGGTGTTGGAGAAACCGGTAAGTTACTTGGCTTGAAAAAAAATAAAGAGTATCAGTGGTTTATAAAGCAGCCAAAGCTGTGGTAAAAAGATAAATGAACCATGCTCTGTGAAAAGGGGGCTTAATGCAACTGCGAACGGTATTGACCCAGGTTAGCCTGCGCAGGCTGACCTGGGCCGAAACTTTTCGCTATTGGTCAATTTTCCATATGTCAAAGGACTAGTCTACCTCATGATACAGTCGAGTAGATAGCCTTATACGAATAGTCGATAATTTCTCTTCTTTTTTCTGTATAAATTACGCCACCAGGTCGGTGCAGTCAATTTTCAAAATCTATTTTTAGCCACCGGGGGTTCAAGAATGCGTGACATAGTTATCGATCGTGTCTGTAGCAGACGAATTCTGTGGTAGTACACCTCGCAGTGCAAAAACAGGGTGGGAAAAGTCCTATTCTCAGTTGGAAGCAATCAAATCTCTTTCTTACAAGAGTGAGTTAGAAGGGAGAAGAGTTAGACGTGTCCGTATAGTCGATAATTTCTCTTCTTTATTCTATATAAATGATGCCATCAAGCCGGTGCAGGGACTTTTTGGGCTGCTGCAGGTAACTTTCAGAATCTATTTTTAGCAACGGAGTCAAGAATGCGTGACATAGGTATATGATCGCGTCTGTAGCAGACGAATTAGATCTGGTAGTTCGCCTCGCTGTGTAAAGAAAAGCAGACGAATTCTATGGTAGTTCGATCCGGCGTGGTAAAACATTGCGGAAAAAAGTATTTGGGGAAGTAGACGATGATCTATCCTCCAACAGGGTCGGTCATATAGAATCGTCCAAAACAGGGAGCAACCAAATCTCTTCCCTACGTGATCATAGACGGGAGAAGATAAATCTTTTTTAAGCCAGTGAGTTCAACAACGCTCGGCATAGGTAATTAAATAAATCTCATGCAGACGAATTCAAGGGATCCGCTGTGGTAAAACATTGCGGAAAAATTGGTAGGTAGACGATCATTTTAAAGTCTAGCAGGGTCGATAGTTTACAAACGACTTCAAACACAGGGTTGAAAAAGTTCCATACTCTGTTGGACTAGGACAAGCAATCAGTTCTCTTTTCTACAACTGGGAGCGGGAAGGGCCTCCTCCTCCTCCTCGGGAGAAGATACATCTATTTTAAGCCAGTGAGTTCAACAACGCTCGACATAGGTAATTAAATGTGTCTCTAACAGACGAATTCAAGGGATCCGCTGTGGTAAAACAATGCGGAAAAATTAGTAGGCAGACGATGTAAAATGTCTTTTTGTACTCCTGTCTGCCGATGTTGGAAAATAGATTTTCCTATGCTCCCAAATACCTTTTTTTCCACAATATTTTTCCTATCGAATCGAATCTTACTACACTAGAATTCGTCTGCTCAAGCACAATCAGTAATTACCTGTGTCACGCATTGTTGAACCCTGCAGCTAAAAATAGATTCCTAAAATTTACCTTCTCCCGACTATGCTCACACTTGTAGGAAAGAGATTTAATTGTTTGCTTATCCGATAGAGAGTAGGACTTTTCCCACCCTGTTTTGGAAGATCGTCTGTATATTATCGACCCTTTTGGAGAATGAATTATCATCTGTTCACCCATTTTTTTTCACAATGTCTTTCACAACGGATCCAATCTTATTGTTATAGACTATTATCAGAGAGAGAGAGAGAGATTCTCTGCCCTGTCTAACTCATAGTTGTAGGCAACAGATTTGATTGTTTCCCTGTTCAACAGAGAGTAGCATTTTTTCCATCCTATTTTTGAAGTCGTCTGTGCCACAACCAACCCCTATTGAAGAAAAGATTATCCTCCGCTCCCAGTTGTAGAAAAGAGAACTGATTGCTTGTCCTGGTCCGATAGAGTATGGAACTTTTTCAACCCTGTGTTTGAAGTCGTTTGTAAACTATCGACCCTGCTAGACTTTAAAATGATCATCTGCCTACCAATTTTTCCGCAATGTTTTACCACAGCGGATCCCTTGAATTCGTCTGCTTGAGACACATTTAATTACCTATGCCGAGCGTTGTTGAACTCACTGGCTTGAAAAAGATTTATCTTCTCCCGTCTATGATCACGTAGGGAAGAGATTTGGTTGCTCCCTATACAAAGTAGGACTTTTTTCCACTCTGTTTTGGACGATTCTATATGACCGACCCTGTTGGAGGATAGATCATCGTCTACTTCCCCAAGTACTTTTTTCCGCAATATTTTACCACGCCGGATCGAACTACCATAGAATTCGTCTGCTTTTCTTTACACAGCGAGGCGAACTACCAGATCTAATTCGTCTGCTACAGACACGATCATATACCTACTCGTATGTCACGTTTTTGCACTGCGAGGTGTACTACCACAGAATTCGTCTGCTACAGACACGATCGATAACTATGTCACGCATTCTTGAACCCTCGGTGGCTAAAAATAGATTTTGAAAATTGACTGCACCGACCTGGTGGCGTCATTTATATAGAAAAAAGAAGAGAAATTATCGACTGTACGTATAAGGCTATCTACTCAGTCGGTTTTTAGATATAATGGATTTAATGGATCCCTAATTTATGTGATGACTTGCTCGGTATAATACATAAAGGGGATGCACTAACCCCCCTTTTGCCGGAGCATGGCCCATTTCTTTTCGAGTTGGATCTATTCTTCAACGTTCTTTAGGAAAGATCAGACTATGTATGTAGGCTACAAATAAACTTTCACCTTAACACTGCTACATAAATGGAGTGGACATTTTCATTCAGCAGACATCCAGCATTATTTTATTGTCAGTTTCGATCGATTTTATCAAGCCTATTCATAAGATATCAGACACCGAGGGGCCAAAATCAGTTTTCTCAGACCTTATTGTCTGATCTTTATCAGTCAGTATTAGAATAGATTTATTTCTATTCAATTATCATACACTGTAAATAGGTTCGTTTTAGTATCATACGTACTAATTTTGGCCAAAGTATGCCTACACTTCTTCAATTATATAGACCGAACTGTTTGAAGGAATGCATAAAAATGCCGTTCTAAACATTGTTAGTAAGGGGCCAATGATTACTGCTTTTCATTGGCAATTGCTCCTTTTTACATAGTGTTGAAATAGCTTGTCAGTGCAAGAAGGTAGGTCTAACGTCTCATTTGCGTCAAGAAATACGTAATTCCCCTCCTCTCCTTTGACTTTTAAAAACCCTGGTGCAAAGCCGGCAAACTCGTTCATCGGAAATTGGACATTTTCAGACGGAAATCAGACAAAATCTTTTTCAACAGGGAAAAAGCACACGTTTTGGTGTAATGGAGTTCTTCATTCAGCGTGATGTTATGTGCAGTTTAATCTTGATCTACAGCGTCCGCAAAAGGGAAGTTAACGCCTTCCTGTTGTTTATTTTTACACAACTGAACAATCGAGTTCTCGATATCTTTCGAGTTATCTCCCTTCCCAATAACATTTCAACTATTGCATCAGAAAATTTAGAATTTGAATTTGTTTGAAGTGTTAAATGACCCATTTAAGAGCATATAGAGCAGAGTGGCGCAGTGGAAGCGTGCTGGGCCCATAACCCAGAGGTCCGAGGATCGAAACCTCGCTCTGCTAAAATTTTTCTTTTGCACAAAGCAGACGAAGTGCAAGTTACGACCCAAAACACTATGTACAGCATGCTATTTAACGTTTCTAAAACCATCCAGTATGTGCAAGTGTACTTAATGTACATTTATTTTTAAACATGCAAGTTGCTAAATTAACCTTTACCCAAACGACCCCGAGTTTAAACGACATTTGGGAAGAAGGCTTTTGAATACATCGTGAAAAAAGAAGGAAATGCTATGAACCCACATTTTCTCCTGTCACAGTCTTAATTATTTCTAACATTATTATTATTTCAAAGATGATTACCATTGTTAGAGCCACATTAAACTTTTCTGTTAGTAAATGCTTGCTTACAATTTGGATAAGTCTGAATTTTGTCATCTTTGTAAGGAGTGAATAGAACAATGAAAGCAGTTGATAGTACATGTACTTACTTTGGTTGACGCCTGCCTTATTTATGAAATCACACGGTTTCTCTCCAAGTTGAAAGAAGAAAATTGCCGTTGTAGATCTACAGAAAGTTACAAATTAAGTTTTAATTAAGTTTTAGTAAAATCAGGTATTTAGATTCACAACTGTCTCTGAGATTTGTTCGTTTCCTAAATGTCTTCCTACTATTCTGTGCAGTTTGAGAAATTAATGTAAAGAATGACAAAACATACAGTTACTTATATAGGCTACTGATTTCAATCTGCGTTAGTACTTTGATATGCGTGTATATTTGTAATTGGCGCTTTACTCGACGTGGCTTTTCCGAAGGCTAAAAATAGAACCGATGTTCCTAATCTGTTTATCATAAGACTTTTGGGTACATATTTCATCATCAGCTCGATTAGGACACGTATTCTAAATCTTCTAAATCATTGCTATCAAATAAAGATTTCGAGCATTTCTTTTCTGGTGAAAGAAAAATTTTAGTATGTGAACAAGCATTTTGGTTTTCGTAAACAATCATTAACCCTAGGGTTAGGGTTAGGTTAAGCGCGACCCACTGGCATTTTGCGGACGGTGTAGATCCAAGATCAGACTGCACAGAACGTGCAGTCTGATCAGGAATCTACACTGTCCGCTAAGGAGATATTTTATTCTCCAAAAAGTAAGTTTGAAGAAGTATTATTCGGGTTTTCGCTATCGGCATGAAAGTTTGATTTAACTTATATAGCAGGATATGGGTTAAAGAGCGGTGCAGACTGAGTGGTGTGTGCAATATGAGTTTGATATATACGGTACGAAAAAAAAAAACTATTAATTTAGCCAACGACAGATTTAAATTCTGATATTCAAGGTAACTTCTAAACTTACAGAACAACCCAGACTGTTAGTACATCAATGTCCATGAGAAAGAAAAGAGACGTTCCAGAAACCAAAAAATATAGACTACACAGAATAAACAAGTTACACTATCATAGTAGCGAAATATAAATGAGCCATGCTCTGTGAAAAGGGGGCTTAATGTATCTGCGAAAGGTATCGACCCAGGTCAGCCTGCGCAGTCCGTCGTGACTTTTCGCTGTCGGTCAGTTTTCTGTATGTAAATACTTTACAGGGCTAGACAAGTCTAAAATTTTGTTGTTCGGTAAAGAATTAAAGAAAAGAATACGACGCTATATGGCCCACAACATGCGAAATGAGACATTCGGACATTTGCGTAAAGTCTCGTCTCGGATTAGCCTGCGCATTCCGCGTAGGCTAATCCGGGACAGCACTTTACGACTACATAAGATTTTTTTTTTTTTTATACAGTAGACTTTCGAGAAACAGAAAATTGCACCAAAACGGGAAGTGTTGTCTCGGATTAGTCACAGACTGCACAGGCTGATCTGGGACGACACACTTTTACGCATATGTCCGAAGGCCCCTTTTCGTGTGTTGCATGCTATATGGTATAGATCTACATGTATGCATTTCAGCGCCGTGGAAGATCATTAGATGCACAGGGGCTAGTATCATACCTTTTTGAGAAGCAAGATACACAAGGTTTCTATTATAAAATACTTTTGTATTTTGTTATAGGATACTATATCTTTCCTCTCAAAAAAGTATGATGCTAAACCATGTAATTAGCCTAAATCTGTCAAACAAAAAATAGCAGAGCGAGGTTTCGATCCTCGGACCTCTGGGTTATGGGCCCAGCACGCTTCCACTGCGCCACTCTGCTTATGTTTGTCTTAAGAATACTAGGTTTATCTATTCCATTGACTATTCTGATGCAACAGAACTATCTGGTGTCATAATTTCATAAATGATACTGACACGAAAGGAAGATAACTGTTACTTTATTTGCTCAGTTATGATTTTGAGTTAATTCCCTTGAACGGACACCAACCCCTCTTTTCTCTCTGACTGTACGTCTGTGAGTTTGTCTTTCTCTTATGCTTTCAACAACAAAAACTCAGCAGAGAGAGAGAGAGAGAGGAGGGGCAGAAGGATGAGAGGGTCAGCCTAAATTAACATTATCACGATAATATCGAAAACTGAACAAATCGCGAGATGTTTCACAGTCTCGGTTCCTTACATCACAAAGGTATTGTTGCAACCCAATTGTTTACTAACCCAGTTACAAGTGATCGTTATCTTTGCCAGACAACTCGCTCGATATTGCATGTGTTTTTACTGAAATCAAATTGCATTTGAACTCCTCACGGTGTACGAACATTGAGTTAGGGATTATCTACTAACCCTGCACTGCTTGTCAGGCGTTGTCATCTCTTTATTAGATCGATTTTCCACGTTTTGGGTAGGTCTCCGTATCGCATCCCTTTGGCCATGTTAGTCTTGTGACCTTTCGTGACCCGACAGAATGATGCACTATGGGATCGACCTTTCAACCGTTGGTATGTAAACAAATCTGATTCGGACCGTGAGAAGTTCGGGGCAAATAAGTTAGTTTCTCGAAACCTTCGAGAGACATTTAGTTTACTCAGAGAAAGTTTAGTCCTATCGCTTATTAATTGCATTAATGATTTTATTTTTCCGATACGTGTATTGGCGTAATTTTACTTTCTTTCAAGACTATATAGGTTCATATTCATTGCGTCATTATAACTTATTTCCCGACGTCATCGGGAGAATCCAACCTTTTTCCCGACGTTGCGGGAATTCAACTTTCCCGACGTCCGAGGAAAATCTTCTACTTTCCCGACGTCCTCTCTATGATGGAATTCCCGACGTTTGTGGAAAGCGCACGCTATAAAAGCGACGTTCTTCCCGAACTTCAGGGACTTCATTCCGGTACTCGGTAGGCAACACATACCTAACCCTTATTTTTTTGTTTTCATTTATTTTTCTAGTTTTTTAGTTTACGGTACATTCACTTAGCTTACTTATGTTCTTTTAGATAAAACCCAATAAGATTAAACTTAAGTTTTGAAGATTTAACGCATTTGAAGGGAATTATATTTTTTATTCTTCTTTCTCTGAAAGAGTATTTATTATTATTATTATTTTCTGAAAACACATAGAAATTCTAGATGAGTGATGAATTTTATTTCTCTTATTTTATTTTCTGCAATTTTAATCAGAGATAGTAGTCACTTCATTATTATTTTTACATTATAAAATTTGAAGCCTACTAGTTGTGAACAATATAGCTCTAGTAGGCTAATTCCCCAATATTTGTTATTAATACTCATTGCTCAAACTGATATTTTATCCTCAGTGTGCTCTATTAAACATTCATGTGCCATTTACTTTGTTGAAATGTACTAGTCATAGAATTATTTTTTACAAGTCTATAACATTGTTGTTCTAAATAAAAGATAGTTGATTGTACATTTACTCTCCTCTGTTTTTTTACGACTTCCTCATAAAACTTGCGCCAAGAAATCATTCCACTTAAGTAATCAGTTCACGCATTCACATATTATACGCTTGCATGCCTGCCTAGTCTATACAAATTACTGGTTAGTCCGGTGGAGTCAAACCCTAAGTCGGATTCTATAGTCACACAGACCTACTCACCCCCGCCCCCCCCCCCCCCCCCCCCCTTGACGTGGAGTGAGCCATCCTGACAGTTAGCTCGCAACAGTATTTTTGCCCAGGCGAGTTTTTAATGCAAATTTAATAGGTTTAAAGAGACTTGCAGTATTAGATCTATAAACATTTTGTTTTGGATCTACCGGTGAAAAAAAAAAAAAAAAAAATGCGCCTTTGTCACCAGCATCAATTTTGACAGTTAATTTCACAGAGAAATCTGGATCAGCCATGAAATAAGGTGTATGATTACGGAGCTTTGACCAAATACGGCACCATTTCCTTGTCTCAAAGTGTGGCAAGTTAGAAAATTGGTAATGCGCGTAGTTATCCCTTATCCCGCTAGATAAATGAAATGAAACTATCCAGCCCACGGAAAAAACCCAAATTCTACTATTTCAAAGTATTCTTTGGGGAAAGAAAGCCCCTTATCCGACAGTGTAGATCCAAGATCAGACTGCATATTCCTTGCAGTCTGCTCTTGATCTAGACTGTCCGCAAATAGTCATTTAGTAGCGCTTAGCAGTCTAAGGGTTAAGTGATAATCGTGTTTACATGTATATTAAAAAACAAACATTAAAAAAAAAAAAAAAAAAAAAGAAAAAAAAAGAAGAAAATATATCTTAACCCTTAAACTGCTAAATAAATGAAACGGAAAAGTCCACTCAATAATAAAAACCTAACTGTTGCGCTTTCAAAGTTTATTTAACAAAACAAGAAAAAATAATAACGTATCGGGCAGTGTAGATCAAAGATCAGATTGCACGTTTGTGAAGTCTGATCCTGATATACACTGTCCGCAAAAATTCATTTAGTCGCTCTTAGCAGTCTAAGGGTTTACTCTGTACAGCCCCGAGCTTTAATGACCCTGAGTAAGAAGCCTTTTGAAAACATAATGGGAAAAGGAGAAAATGCTGGTAAACAGCATTTTCTCCATTTCCCATAATGTTTTCTTAACTTCAAAAGACAAGTCCAATCATTTGAGCCACATTTAAATTGTCGTCTTCAAATGCTTTCAATTTGGACAAGTTTAATTGTTGTCGTTTGGTAAAGAATTAAATGAGAGGTTGTATAATTGAAAACCTTGTAACATGACACTGTTTAAAGCAGAGGACGTGCAGTCCGATCTATGATCTACACTGTCTGCTTTAGATATTTTGGAAATTTCTTTGTTGAACTGTTTTGGTCTGTTTCCTTTAGAAAATTTATGCCTTTTTTTTTGGCGCTTTAAATAACATTTTACCAAACAGTACCTAGTTTTATCGACCCTGTGAAAGAAGACTTTTGGAAAAGGAAGCCAGCATTTTCCCGCAATATTCTCTACCCTTTTAGTAACACTTATCTCTGCAAATGCTTTCAATATGGAGAAGTCTAAAGATTTGTCGTCTGGTAAAGAGTTAACGTTTAATGTCAAAGGCCTGGCTCCCGCCTGGCAACCAAAATGCCCTTTGAACACCCCTCGTAAATTCGGCAAGTTAAAAAGATAGCAGTAGATAAGAAAATACTTGATCTGGGCCAATACCCTTAAGATCCTCACCCCCATACGCACACGATAAAGCATCACCAAAAATTTCATGTAACACGCACGCCCTCTAAGCCGCATGCTCATAAAATTAACAAAACCAATAGGTGAAGCATTCATAATTAAATCAAACAAACCTCTATCTTAATCCTTTTACCTTTAATTCAATTTTTATATCATATCAACCCCCCACTCAGTAGATGAAAAATTTTCGAAAAAAAAAAAAAAATTTTTAATTTTTCATCATTACATCATTGCTTCAGTCACTGAGTCAACCGGGTGCATTATTACATCATTGCTTCAGTCACTGAGTCAATCGAGATACCGAATCAATCGAGTCACTGAGTCACTAAATCAACAGCTAGCCGTTTTATGGACCAATGTGTGATTATAAAAAAAAATTTCTTCATCTCATCGCTTCAGTCACCGAGTCACTGATTCATTCGAGTCACTGATTCATTCGAGTCATGCAATGGATAAAAAAAAATTTGAATTTAATTTTTAATCCAATAAACTAGTATATAGAAAGATGGCAGAAAAACTACACGTTTACGATTACGTACCAGAATATAATATTTCAATTAGAAAAATAAAAACAGAGAAAAACAGAGACAAAATATCTTATTTGGTTATGGAAGATAAAAAAGTAAAACAAATTATTGAAGAAGCAATCTTAGATTATAAAAAAATAAAAAGCGGAACAAACTATAAAACAGAAAAAAAAGTTCGTTATAACACTGGTGTTTACCGCAAGTTATTATTAGAATTAGTAAATCGATTAGAAAAAATTTATGATAGTTATTTTTATCAAGATTTCATAAAAGAAAACTTACAAGAAATAGAAAAAATCAATGAAGAAATAGAAAATATAAATAAAAAATTAAGTAAAAAATAATTTTTTTTAAAAAAAAGTTAAATAAAAAAAATAATAAAAAAATATGACTAGTGAAAATAAAAAAATATTAAGTGAAGAGTTTTTAAAAGAGATTTTCAATGAGGAAGAACTTATTCTATCAAATGAATTAAAACAATTAGCAGAAGTTTTTAAAAGAAAATTGTTTGAATGGTTTAAACAAGATATATTTGAAATAGTGGAGAATAAGAGTTGTAGATATCTATTGAATAGAGAAGGGAAAAATATTTATGAAATGGAAGAAAAGGAAGTTAGAGTACTTTTTTCTACATGTCTATTACATAGTATTGCGAGTTTTTCATCGAGGGTATCTGTATATTTGAGAACCGTTATTTAATAATATTTTTTTTAAAAAAATTTTAATTTTTTATTACTTTGATAGAAATAAAAAATTGATTTTTACTTAAAAAGTCTTAACAACATAATAGGTTAAAGAACCGACGATATATAAAATATGGAAAAAATAAAGGAAGATATAGAAGCAAGTAAAACTGTAGAAAATAAATGGGAAATAGACCGTTTCCTATCAATTGCATCTTTTAATATTAGTCAAAATTATGAGTTATTTAAAGAAATAACAAACAAAGCATGTGTAGCATTTTCCACAGAGGATGAAGAATATGAACACGTGGTAGATGTGATAAAAAAATATAGAGAACTAGAAAAGTTTTATGAAGAAATAAATTGTTATACTTACTACCTAACCCACAGCATACGTGATGGTGTAATGCAAGAATGGTTTGATAAAAATTGTGAATTTGCAGACAATTGTTACTATCTAGATCATCTAATATCAGAAAGAGAAGAATTTGGGAAAAAAGTACAAAATATTTTGTCAAAAAAGAAAATCACAGTATTAGAACAACTGTTGAAAGAAGGTATTATAAAAGAAAAAGAAGATTTAAAAATAGATTATTAAACAAAATAAATATCTAACCCTTTTACTGGGTTAAATATTTAACTATTTTACAAGTCCAATTCTATTAATATTGTTAAATATGCATTTCTAGCGTTTGGGTTATTTCTCTTTGTTATAAAGTTAATAACATCACATTGCTCCACCTCTAAAGGTATAGGAAAAACTGTACAACTACAACCTTCTCCTTTCTTTTTTATAATGGAGTAGTTAGGTTGTTCAACTCCATTTATAACAATATTAACTTTTGACTCTTCTCTTAGAGCACCGGCTCCTTTAACAGCCATTAAAGTTCCTCTTATAATTCTACCAGGAGCAGACATACAATAACCTCCTAACCCATGACTTTCTCCACTGCCTCCATTACCAAAAGCAAACTCATAACTACCACTTGATAATGGACCTTGTTCCTCTGCATGCACGCTTATAATAGGTTTAGGACCTATGAGAGAAGGAAGTGATACTTTTCCATCCACGTAAGATTTTGTTGCTAAGTCTCTTTCTTCTACAGGAGCCCCAGCATTTTTTATAGTAAAACCTTGAAAATCTACATCAGATATTGCCGTAAAACTTCCATCAGGATTTTTTACAATGGCCCCTCCATTATCAACATAATTTTTATTAGCGGCAGCATCACGATCTGTAGGATTCGGCAATCCAGTAAGTGAGTGAGTGTTCATATTTATTTTACCAGTTGCTAAGAAAGTTCCATATCGGTTTTTTGTTAAAGCATTATTACCTGCAGTTATTGCCTCAACAGCGGTGTCCACATAATGCTTATTCGCTACCTGACGAGTTTCTATAGGTGAACCAACATTGTTAATCCTAAATCCATCCATAGAAATATCTCCTCTTGCTGTACCATCTGCCCCCAAAACAAAAGCACTTTCAGCAGCATCTACATATTTTTTATTAGCAGCTTCACTCTGTTCCTCCGGGTCCGCTATATTTTTTATTTTATTAAAACCCATATTTAAATATCCAGTCATATGATATCCTCCATTTTCATCTAACAGCCCAGCGTTTGCATCAACATAACTCTTAGTAGCAACATCCTGTGGATTTACTGGATTACTAACCCTCGTTAGTGTGTTTCCATTCATATTTATAGAACCAGCAGCGGGGGTAGTTCCATCTTTACGTAAAAAATTATTTGAGATATAAGCAAGTGATACACCATCACTGCTTGTTTTTACTTCATCCATTCTTCCAAATTTATCAACAGGCATTTTTTAATATTGCTAAAAAAGTTTATTTAAAATATCTTGAAATTTATTACCCAAGCACAATTCTTTAAGAATGTACAAACATAAATGACCACAAAATACTTCACCTGCTTGTTGTAATTGATCCGTATTGTAATGTAATGGACTTTTTAAATAATCTATAATTTCGAGAGGCGGTTGAATACCATAACTATCAAAATAAATTTTTTTCTTTCCATCTTTAAACCAAGCAACCCAATGAGTACCAGGTCCGCCCACGTCATCAAGATTAAATATACCACATTCTTTATTTCTTACTTTTTTAGGTAGGGTATCTCTTAAAAATATTCCTCTAAAATTTTTTATTTTTAATTTTTTTGCTGCATCCTCAAGCTCAAAATTGCTTAAAGGTTTATTTGGTAAAGTTATTTTATCAACTAAAATATTCACCATTTTTATATACTTAAATATTTACAATAGCACTATTATTAACCCACGAATTAAACTCATCAGAATAACCTTTCCACTTTACAAGAGATTTCTTTTTACCTTTTTTAATAATCTTTTCTATTCTATACACCTCTTGACTCGTTTTTTGTAGTTCAGGTTCATAAAAAGAACCTTTTATTTCTTCACCATTTAAATCTTCAATCTTATACGTTATAGGTGTTGTATGTTTTACTTCTGTAACTGTAAAAACCTCTTCAGTCCATCTCGTAGTATAACCTTTTTCAAAAGTCTTTTTCTTTTTACTTATCCTTACTTTGTCTCCAACAGAAAACTTCGGTTTGATATCCTCCTTTACTTGATCATAATCAGGATATAATGTTGTCCAAACTTTATTTTTATTCTTCTTCTTACTTGCTTCAATTGGTGTCATCTTAATAGATGAATGCATCGTGTTATTGTATTCCTTAACAAGATTTTGTAATACATCAATATATACATTTGTTGAGTGAGCAGAGAAATACTTCCACATTTTTTCTTTCATTGTTCTAATCCATCTCTCAACAACGCTTGATTTTTCTTCATTTTCAGTAGAATACAATTCAACCAAATCTTTAACATCTTTGTTATAAAACTCTTTACCTTTATCCACCCACATTTTCTCAGGTTTTCTTTCCTTAAAAATACTCTTCAGTGCAACAGAAACAGATTTTCCTGTTTTATCCTTTAATGGTATAAGCCATCCATATTTTGAAAAGATATCAATGACAGCAAGAAGAAATTTTACTCCACGATTTAGTTTAGAAAATGCTTGCATATCTACTAAATCAGCAGCCCATATCCTATCGATACCATTTACTCTAACTCTTCTCTTCTTTAATTTTCTTTTTACAGGTTTATGTAATTCTTCTGCTAGTGAATATTTTTTTTTTTACTCATTCCCATACCAAATCTTTTCTTGGTTCCTATCAATGAGGAAACCAATCCTCTTTCCATTCTTTCCTTAATAGTAGGATTATAGATACCTTTTAACTCTTTAAGCATATTAGCATCACATACATCATTACGTGTTTTAGTATCATTATGCTTAAGATAACAAATATCATGATGATAAGCTGCTTTATCAACACGATTTACTGGCTTTGACCAATCTTTAGGTGTTAAATCAGGATTTAATCTTCTCTTTAACTTAGTGCCTGGGCCTGTAAAGTTATGCCCTGGTAAGTGCATTTCAACAGGTAAGTTATTGATTGCTTTGTTTAACAATGAACCACCTTCTTGTTGTTTAATAAATTGTGTTTTTGTTGTACCACAATTAACACATTTTCCTCGTACCATATTTCTACCATTTTTACTTACTACATATTTTATATCAGTAGTATCAGTTTCCTCTTTACATTTAACGCAATACATTTTTTTATATTAAAAAAATTATATTTTAATATAAAATATGGATATTGTTAATTTATCTTGGAATGAAACATTAGCAAAAAGATTTAATCATCCCCTTTTACCTAGGAGTATCAGAGGTTTAATAGTAGGTAAATCAGGATGTGGTAAAACTACACTTTTACTTAACCTTTTGTTAAGACCTGATTGGTTAGATTATGGTAACTTATACGTTTTTGGTAAAAGTTTGTTTCAACCAGAATATCGCATACTTAAAAAAGCTTTTGAAGAAAAAATACCAAAAGAATATATATTAAGACTGTTTTCACTTAAAGATGAAGTTCAAAACCGAGATATTTCACCTACAGCATTAGTTGAAGAATGGGCAAAAACAATTAAGGAAAAATCTGATATCAATTGTGAATTTTATGAATATGCTTGTGATGTTCCTGATCCGAGAGATTTAAATGCATCAAATAAAAACTTAATGATATTTGATGACTTACTTTTAGAAAGACAAAACAAGTGTGAAAACTATTATGTGCGGGGTAGACATAGTAACGCAGATTGTTTTTATCTAGCACAAAACTATTTTAGACTACCTCGTCAAACTATTAGAGAAAATGCAAACTTAATATGCTTGTTTAGACAAGACTTAAAAAATCTTAATCATATTTATAGTGATCATGTAGGAGATGATATGACTAAAACAGAGTTTATTAATTTTTGTAAAAAGTGTTGGGAACAGCCTCATGGATTCGTAGTGTTAGATTTAACTAAGAACCCTAATGATGGTAAATATAGATGTGGATTTGATAACGTTTATATACCACGAGATTATAAAGATTATTATTAAAAATATATTTTTCATTTAAAAATATATTTTACAAATTAATAAAAATGGAAATAGAATTACTTGAAAAGATAGTAAAAAACACTAATCATAAAACTTCATTTCAAATTATCGTAAGCGATAACAAAACAGAGATTAGAACAAGATTTACTCCTCCTCTTTTATTAGAAAAAGATAAAGAATATGAAATAGCATTGGTTAATCTTGAAACTTACTATTCATTTCCTAATATTGATGCAAGCAATAACATTTTTGTTTATACACCAGATAATGGTACGTCATGGATAAAAATAAGAATACCTGAAGGAAGTTATGATCTAGTTGATATTAATGATGTAATTCAACAAGAAATGAGAAAAAAGGGTCATTATGATGCTGTTAATGAAGAATATTATATTAGCATCTCAGCAAATACTAATACTTTAAAGTCTATTCTTGTTGTAGAAAATGGATATCAGGTTGATTTTAACCAACAAAATTCTATTGCAAAAGTATTAGGGTTCTCTCGTGCTAAATATGAACAAGGATTTCATGAATCAGAAAATGTAGTAAATATTCTTAGTATTAATAGCTTACTAGTTAATATAGATTTAATTTCAGGTAGTTATGTTAACGGTTCACAAAGAAATACAATTTATAGTTTTTTTCCAAATGTATCACCAGGATATAAAATAATAGAAAATCCAGTTAATTTAGTTTACCTTCCATTAACATTAAATGAAATACATAATCTTAATGTGTCTATTACTGACCAAGATGGAACATTACTCAATCTTAGAGGGGAAAATTTAACAATTAGATTTCATATAAGAGAAGCAAGATAAATATAAAAATGACGAACTATATTAACGCTAAAATAAATATATCAGACGGACAAAAGGAAAAAATTTTACATTCTTTTAGAAACAAAGCTCCAGCTAGTATTCGTTTAAAGCATGAGGATATTCATGGTAATGATGTAATAGCATTAACCAAACCACAAGTAAATAAACTTACAAAAGCTTATAAAGGTGGTAAGGGGGCAACGTTTAGAATGTCAACTAAACAACTTAAGCATAATATGAAAGTAGAAGGTGGATTTTTACCTCTATTAGCAGGATTAGCTTCATCAGTTCTACCTACATTAGCAAGGACCGTTTTACCTGCTTTGGGAGTTGGTGCACTATCTGGGTTAGCATCTTCAGGAGTTCAAAAAGCAATGGGTAATGGTCTATATCTTAAGAAAGGTGGTTGCGTCTGTCAAGTAGAAACTGATGGTAAAGGTTTATTTCTTGGTCCAGCTAAAGGTAAAGGATTAAGTTCCGTTGGTGATGGATTGTATTTAAAACAAGGTGGTAAAATTTATGATGGAAAAGGTCTTCTTTTAGGGCCTAATAGTCCATTTGCTAATATTCCTATATTAGGTGCAATATTGTAAATTAAAAAATATGAATGTGCATAAATTTGGAAATGGAAAACATAAAATAGTTCAACCAAAAACTATTTTTTGGAAACCTGTAGAAGTTAAGTATCCAGCTAAAAAAGTTAATCCTGTTACATGGGATGTTTTTACTCAACAACCGTTAGTAATAGAAGGAGGACAAACGAAGACGATAGCCTTAGGTATGGGCTTCAATATGAGTAAAGGTTTTGTTTTAGCTTCTCTATCTTATAATCTTAAACTCAATCAATTATCTATTACAAATGAAGTTACATTAGAAGAGGTGGATGACATGGTTGCAACAATTACAAACAACTCTGGTAAAATAAAAAAAATACAAGAAAACACCTTTTTGTGTCGTCTTTATTATTCTATTTAAAAATAAGTTGCTGTTAATAAAATGGAACTAAAAGAAAAGATTTATCCAGAGCTACCAGAAGCACGAAATATACCAAATGCACCATCATTAGAGCCAGTAATAACTGCAAGAGATAACGGTCAATCATTCAGGTTACAAAAGATATCAGAAATTCAGACTTTTCTAGAAAATGAAGTTAGGGAAAGAGAGCAACTAAGTAAAAAATACATGAAGATTAGTAAGAATGTGGACAATGTAGAAGCTGGACTAACCGTTATAGCACTAGGTGCAGGAGCAGGGGGAATCGCTTTACTATCAACCGTAGTAGCGATACCTGCAACTATGGTTCTAGAAGGCTGTGCTTTAGTTGTTGGGTTAGCCGCTTTAGTAGGTAAGTTTGTGGTTAGAAGAAGCAGAACAAAATCTGAAAAACATCTTCAGATTAAAATGTTGGCTGATTCAAAGCTAAACACACTACTTACACATATATCAAAAGCAATAACAGACAACAAAATAGATCATTCAGAATTTACTTTAATTATGGAAGAATTGGAAAAATATAAACAAATGAAGGAAGAAATTAGAAGTAAAACAAAGAAAAAAAGCAAGCTAGAGGAATCGGAGAGTTTAATAGAGAAGGGACGAATAGAAGCACGGGAGGAATTCAGGAGACTTGTAGAAAGGCATTCAAATTAAAACTAAAACCGCCTAAGTTTAAGTGTTCTTGTGCATGTGAGATAAACAATACAAATTAAATATTTTTTTACTTTTTAAAAAATGTCATTTTTAAAGATAAAAGACCCTTTAAAAAGGGAACAAACAGTAAAAGAATTTGTTGATTTAAAGAAAAGAATAAAAGATAGTAATCTTGCAGAAAGAACAGGAAGATTAAGGTATCAACAACAGCTCTCTAGGTTTTTTAAACCTGTTACAGAATCACAAAAACAAACAGCAATTGATATTACAGGAGAAATAGGTCCTATTAAAAGAGGAATAAAAAGATTGGAAAATATTATTAATTTAAAAGGTTTTCCTTCCGTATTAGCATATGATTTTGAAAAATTAGATAGTGATGAAATAGGTGAAGTATTAACAGAAAGTGATGAAAAAGGTATGAAGAGACCAAATTTTCTTGGAGAAATTGCAAAAAATCAGTTAAAAAGATATGATGATAAAGATAAAGTTGATACAACGTTTGGGTTTTATGAAAAGGATGGATCAATATATATTGGTGATAAAGAAGTTAATTTTATGGGTGATGCCTTTGTGTTAGTTGGTGAACAAGATTATGAAACTGATACATCTGGTTTGTGGGAATTAATTATTGCTAAAGACCCAGACAAAACAAAATATGATAACAACGATTTAGATAATTATAGGGACATAATGATACAATCCAATGCTCTTTATCGCAATAACAACCCATTAGAAACTAGACATAAATCTGCTAGAGGGATGCCAAAGTGGAAAAAAATACTTAGTAAAATTTGGGATATAACAGGAAGTGGAATTACTATTATCCCATCTGACCCTAATGCACTATTAGAAAGATTAGACCTCTTAATGGCAAGTAAAAAAGCTGGTCATACAGGTGTAAGAAATGAGTTTATAAGTATTTGTGATGAATTAAGAAGACAACATGTTTTAAATACAAAAACTTATAAAAAATTAATGTCTATAATATAAAAAATGATTACATCACAAAAGAGAGGATTTAAAAGAAGTTATGCATATGGAGGGGCAGGAATATTTGATACTTTAACCAATTTTCTTACAAAATTATTTACAAGCAGCGCAGCTAAACAAATTGCATCTTCAGCAGTTGATGTTGGTAAGAGCGTAGCTAAGGAAGGAGCAAAGAAAGCATTAGAGGTTGGAAAGAGTGCAGCAATTGATGCAGGTAAAAAGTTAGTTCAAAAGGCTTTAACACCAAAATCTAAAAAGATTATAGAAAAATATGCTCAAAAGCCTACCACAACTACTCAACCTGCGATGGAAAATATTAATGCTTTAATAGATGGTAGTGCCATTGCTATTCAAGATTTAGTTAAGAAATTAAATAGTAAGGGTTCCGGAGTTAAAGTATTATAAATTAAAGCTAAGTTAAGTAAAATATTACATTAAATAAAAAGAATGACTAATCTAAAATTTAATTTAACGCATTATGAAAAATACAATACAAAAAAGGTTAGTATCCTTTATGCTAATTTAAAACTTGATGAAGATTGTGAAGTAATAGATAGCAGTGATACAAATTATGATTATAAAAAGATTGCTTTAAAATTGTCACCTGAAAAAGCTGATATCATTAAGGAATTTGAAGAAGATATAAATCAATATCTAAAAAAAAATAATATGTCTAAGGTAACCATACTTTACGGAAATAGAATTTATCTAAAAATGAAAAAAAAACCTTTCAGTAGAAAAAATTAAAAATATTAAACTTAAGGGTGTGTATGTAGATGATGAAAACAAGTCATTCCCTCAACTATGGGCAAATTAGATTAAACAATTATAATTTGACTTAAAATTATAATTGCATATAATAAAATGGATATTTTAAATATTAAAGCGCCAATTTTTAAAGACGATAGTATTAATGAATATGAATACTATGAATATCAACCTATTACAGGAACCAATCTAAACAACCCTGGAGGAAATATTAGGATTGATATTGAAACACAAGATATTTTTTATCATCCTTCAGAGTCATATTTACAAATTATGGGAAAATTAGAAAAAAATGTGGTCCCCGTCGGTGCTGCAAACAGAGATTATGGAGCGGCTGATAGAATTACCTTAATAAATAATGGGATGATGTATTTATTTAAAAATATTAGATATCAACTTAGTGGTCAAGAGATAGAAAACATTAATTATCCTGGTCAAACTACCACAATGTTAGGACTGTTAAAATACCCTGATGACTTTTCTAAATCACAGGGATTAAATCAACTCTGGTACAAAGATAATAATGATGATAACGATCCAACCACAAATTTAGGTTTTAGAGCTAGACGATCTTTAATTTTTAATTCAGATCCAATTGGAACATTTAGTTTTAGGATACCATTGAAACATATATTCGGTTTTTGTGAAGATTACAACAAAGTTTTATATGGTATGAAACAAACCCTTACTTTAACAAGAAATAATAATAATGACGCAATTTTTAGACAAGCTGGTATTGATATTGGTAGAGTGGAATTATCTAAAGTATCTTGGTTTATTCCTCATGTTGAACCGGAAGATGGAAATAGGATGGAACTTTATAAATTTATTGAGAAGAAAGAAAAATTCCCAGTTGGGTATAGAATGATACAAAGTGATAATATTATGGTTCCACAAGCAATAAGTTTTACTTGGAGGTTATCATCTAAATCATCTCCTGAGGTACCACGATTCTTAATTATTGGTTTTCAAACTGACAAAAGTAATCAACAAATTCGAAACCCGGCTGTGTTTGATAACATAGATGTGAGAAATATTTATGTAATGTTAGGTTCTAAAAAATATCCTATATATGATCATGATATAAATTTTACTCAAAATCATTTTAGTAGAATATATGGTGAGGCATCCACGTTTAGAAAAAAGTTTTTTAACATGGATGAATTGGTATCTAACCCTAATTTTACCCCATTAGAATTTAAAGATATTTTTCCTTTGTTTGTGTTTGATATGACAAAACAAAGTGAAAGACTTAAGTATTCTGTTACCGATATACATGTTAAAGCAACATTTGGTGCTGCTCCTAACGCAAATACACAAGCATATGCTGTTTTACTTAGTGATAGGTTAATTAACTTCCAGAGTGATGGGAATAAGATGAGTGTAGTGTATTAAGTAATTTTTTACTTAAATAAAATGAAAAAGGTTGCTGATTTTAAGAAAATATTAACAGATAACAATATTAAGTGGTATTCCTATTGGAACAAGAAAAAGTATATTGATGTTTTAAAAAAGCATGGTTTGTATCCTGAAGAGGAAGAAAAAAAATTTTTAAAAAAAATTCCTAATTATGAAAGATTAAAGGATATTGCTAAAAATCCAAAGAGGGTTACCTTAAAGGATGTAGAAACTGAAGAGGTGAAAGAGTTTCCATCAATTTACAAGGCTAGTAAGTATATAGATAGATGCCCTCAAACGATTGAAAATTGGAATGGTAGAGTATGGAATGGTAAATATAGAATTGATATTCTTTAATTTTATTATTTATGAAAAAAAATAATAAAATTTGACTTAAGGAAAGAAATTTATATTTAAAAAAAAATGGATCGTCAATTTGATAGATACAATGTAGATGGATTAAGAAATTTAGCAAGGGAAAGGGGATTAAGAAGATACTCAAGGCTTAGACGTGATGAACTAATAACTCTTTTGATTAATACGGAACCTTCAATATTAGATAGAGACATAGATACTATTGATGCACCAATATTACAACCAACGCCTTATATACCACCAAGACAAAGACCAACCAGTCAACAAACTACTTCAGTTAATGATTTGATAAGGAGTTTAGAAAATGTAAGAGTAGAACAACCAAGTATAACACCTGAACTTAATGCTTTAAAAAATAAAATAAAAAGTATATATGATAAATTGGATGAGATAAACGTAATAAGAAGTAGATCTGCCCTAGATAATTATGCAACTGAACATAAAATAGAAGGAATACCTGTTGCTACACCACGAGAGTTTTTTGAACTAACAAATTCAACAATTATAAATCTTTTAAATAACATGCGTGGTCAAAAAGTAAAATTAAATCTTCAATGTTTTATGAGAAGAGGAGAAGGTGATAATGAACAAAGAGTAATAGCAAATTTTTCTTCTGGTAGTTATGATATTAATTTACAAGGAACAAATGTAATAGAATTATACTATAATATGGTAAATAGAATTATAGAAAATTATGTTAATTTTATTTCAAATGGTAGTGGGTGGGATTTTGATAGTGTGGTTCATTTTAAGTTGCATAGTGTTATTTATGATTCATTAAGAGCAGGTGGTTGGTTACCCCTACCTAAGTGGATTGCTAATAAAAATGCGTGTATTAATATGAAAAGTAAGAATGATGAATGTTTTACAGATTGTATTTTGAGACATTTAAATCCAACAGATAATCACCCTGAAAGAATTGCTAATTTAAAATCAAAGAAAAATAGCTTAAATATGAAAGGAATTAAATATCCTGTTTCTTTACAGGATATAGATAAGTTTGAAAGGCAAAATCCAACAATTAGCGTTAATGTTTTCGGGATAGTAGAAGGTAAGGAAAAAATCGAACGTATTAGAGCTATAAAAAGTTTAAAAGAAAATCATATAAATTTGTTATATATTGAAGATGAAGAAGAAAAAACACATTATGTTTTAATAAAAAATATTAATGCTTTACTGAGAACACAAACTGCCTCTAATAATAATGTAGAGTATTGTATGCTTTGTATGAACCATTTTGGTAGTAAAAAACTTTTAGAAAAACATATGGAGCTTTGTGAAGATCATGATGGAGTTGATATAATAATGCCTAAGTTTGATCCAGAAAATCCTGAAAAAATTTTTATAAAGTTTGAAAACTATTGTAGAAAAATTATGGTACCATTTGTAGTTATTTCTGATTTTGAATGTATATTACAAAAAATAGAACCACAACAAAAAAGTAATACTATTGAAACACAAAAGCATATACCTGTAAGTTATAACTATTTAATTTGTCCTTTTAATGATAAAATTATGAAACCAGTATTAAGAGGATATGTAGGTGAGGATGCCGAAAAACATTTTATAGATACTTTAACTAAGGATGTTAAACAACTTTATAAAGAATTTTATGAAAACCCAGTAGAAATAGAAAAATTAACTGAAGATAAAGTTAGAAAACATAAAAATGAAGTAAAATGTTGGATATGTGGTGGTAAATTTACTCATGAAAATTATAAAGTAAGAGATCATTGTCATTTTACTGGTGAGTATAGAGGTGCCGCACATAATGATTGTAATCTTAAAGCAAAAGTTCCAGATTTTATACCTGTTATCTTTCATAATTTATCTGGTTATGATGCACATATTTTTATTAAGTATCTTGGTAAAACTAGTGGTAGAATTGATTGTTTACCTAACACAGAAGAAAAATATATTAGTTTTACAAAAAATCTTATGGTAGGAAATAAACATATTAAGTTAAGATTTCTTGATAGTTTTAAGTTTTTAGCTAGTAGTTTAGAAAAAATTGTAGAAAATTTAAAAGATGAAAATTTAAAAAATTTAAAGTATTATTTAAAAAATCATCGTGGTGGTTATACAGAAGAAAAATTAAAATTGTTAAGTAGAAAGGGTATCTTTCCTTATGAATGGATGGATAGTTTTGATAAGTTAAAAGAAACACAACTACCACCTATAGAAGAATTTTATTCAAGCTTAAATGGAGAAGGAATTTCAGAAGAAGATCTAGCACACGCGTTAAAAGTGTGGGATGTTTTTGGTTGCAAAACTATGTCTGATTATTTACAACTATACAATGAAACAGATGTTGTACTTTTAGCTGATATTATGGAAAACTTTAGATTTTCTATGCATAAAGAATTTGACTTAGACCCGGCTTGGTATTATACATTACCTGGATATGGATGGGATGCTATGCTTAAGGTAAGCGAAATAAAATTAGAAAAACTTACTGATATTAATATGCTTAACTTTTTTGAAGCATCAAAAAGGGGTGGTGTTTGCATGACAAGTATTAGACATTTTGAAGCAAACAATAAGTATATGGGTGATGAGTATGATTCAACTAAACCTAGTATATATGGGTTTTATATTGATAAAAACAGTCTTTATCCTTGGGCTATGAGTAAGCCTTTACCTGTAGGCGGTTTTAATTGGATGACAGAAGAAGAATTAAATAACTGGGAAAATTATACGTGTACCCTGGAGGTTGATTTGGAGTATCCTAAAGAGTTACATGATTTGCATAATGAAATGCCTTTAGCAGCAGAAAAATTAAAAATTAGTAAAGTAGAAAAGTTAATACCAAACTTAAATGGTAAGGAAAAATATATACTTCATCATGAAGCTTTAAAGACTTACCTGAGATTAGGATTAAAAATTAAAAAAATACATCGCGGAATTAAATATCAAGAGAGTACCGCTATTAAAAAATATGTTGATAAGTGTGTGGCTTTAAGAACACAAGCAAAGAAGGATAAAAATAAATTTTTAGATAATTTATGGAAGTTAGCAATGAATTCTGTTTTTGGTAAAACCATGGAAAATATAAGAAATAGAGTAAACATAGAATTAGTTAATGGTGAAAATAGTGAACGATTTAGAAAGTTAACAGCAAAACATAACTTTCATAATCATACTATATTTGATGAAAATTTGGTTGCGGTACATATGAAAAAAACATGGATTAAATATGATAAACCAATTTATTTAGGAGTAAGTATACTCGATATTAGCAAAACAACTATGTTAGAAGATTATTATAACTATTTTAAAAATAAATTTGGTGAAGATAAAGTATTTATGTGCTATACTGATACTGATAGTTATGTTTTAAAAATAGAAACTGAAGATTTGTATGAAGATTTAAAAGAGGATGTCGATGATTTGTTTGACTTTAGCAATTATCCGAAAAATCATCCATTATATAGTGATAAAAATTGTAATGTGTTAGGTAAGTTTAAGGATGAAATGGAAGGAGATCTTTTAACTGGATTTGTAAGTCCTGGAGCAAAAACTTATGCTATGAAAAAATTAGTCTTAAAAAAGGATAAAGAAGGTAAAGCAGTAACTGATAAAGATGGTAAATTTATTTATATTAAGCCTATTGAAGCTAAAGATAAAGATGGTAAACAAATTTATAAAACAAATGAGAAAGCAGAAACTAAAAAATGTAAAGGAGTTAAAAAGTCTGTAATAAAAAAAGACCTAAAATTTAAAACTTATAAAGATTGTTTGGATACTGAAAAAGATTTTTGTGTAACTATGGGAGGAATAAAAAGTAAACTTCATGAATTAACAACTATAAAAATGAAAAAAATAGCTTTAAGTTTTGAAGATGATAAAAAGGGTTTGATACTGAGGGATGGAAGTTATAGAACATTATCACATGGACATTATAGATTACAAGGATTAACAGAAGCACAGGGGGCAAGACCAAAAACAAAATAAAATATTTAATCTAGTAAAAAGATTAAATATTTATCTAATTGGAAAAGAAAAGTTTTTACATTTCTTCTTTTTCACTATCACTTTCATTTTCACTATCGCTTTCATCATCAGACCCTAATTCTCCCATAAAAGAAAAAGGTAGTGACTCTTTTTTAACTCTTTTAGGGGGATCAACATTTTTTTTATTTATAATAACTGATGAAATGCTTGTTCGTACTTTAACACTGGTTGATCTAATAAAAATATCCTCTATATTAATGAAAGCAATTACTTTACATTGTTTTCTAGTAAAAGAAAGAGGATCTATTTTTACTAGTTCTTTTTTGTCATTAGGTTTATGTTTTTTGTAAATATCGGTGATAATGTTAATACTTTCTAACTTACCTTTATTATATTTTTTAGTGTGTTTCATTTTTGGGAAAAAAATAGGATTTAGATTATCTCCTACAAAAATTTCTAAATCATTAAAATTTGTTTTCTTGTTTCCATATTTTTTGGGTGCTTTTTCTTTTAAAAAATTTGTAATACTTTCTATTGTTTCTTTGAACATAGTTTCCTTTGGTTGAGGGTTTTCATAATTGTAAAAGCTTAACAAACTCATAAAGTACTCAGAAGGACCATTATCATTATAAGGTTGAATACCAAAAGAAAACAAGGAAGGAGTACGGATAAAAAGGTTATCTTTTGTTCCATTGGAATACTCATATTTAATCTTCATTGTTTGAAATTTATATCTTTGGTTTGTTTCCGGTTTACACAAAATTAAATTTTTTATATCAAAGTCTTCTGGTTTTACAAAATTAACTGATTCATTCATCTTTGTCGAACTCATGGTTCTTTTATGTTGTTGAGACTTTTTAAGTAAAAATCAATTTTTTATTTCTATCAAAGGAATAAAAAATTAAATTTTTTTTTAAAATTTTTTTTTTTTTAATGATTAGGACAAAGTTTATTTCTTGCTATGATGTCTTGAACAACTCTTAGTTTATCAAAGATTAAAAATATGTTTCTTCTAAGAAATGCCATTCCTTTTCGATGGCCTTTAGATTTTTTTCTTAAGTATATTTTAATCATCTCTTGAGCTGTTTGAATTTCCTCGTTGACGTATGCTTGAATAATTATTTTCATTTTTAAATTTCTATCTTCATCTTTTACTTTTTTTAGATTTAAAAATGTAAGTGCTTGTTCCAATGGTTTGTTATGTGGTTCATTTGTTATTACCTCTGTAATATTTTCTTCAAGGCACTTAAATAAGTCTTCATAGTCTTCCGGCTTTAAATCTTTTATCAAAGAATTATCTCTTGTAAATGTTAATTGGGTTATCCCATTTCTTTTGGCTCCAACTGCTCCAATTGATTTTCCTCTGTTGTTATTCATCTTCTCCAACACAATCCATATACTAATTTAAATACTTAAACTCAAATTTTATGAACATCAAGATAAAAATTTTTTTTAAATTTTTTTATAAATTTTTTTTTTTTATCCATTGCATGACTCGAATGAATCAGTGACTCGAATGAATCAGTGACTCGGTGACTGAAGCGATGAGATGAAGAAATTTTTTTTTATAATCACACATTGGTCCATAAAACGGCTAGCTGTTGATTTAGTGACTCAGTGACTCGATTGATTCGGTATCTCGATTGACTCAGTGACTGAAGCAATGATGTAATAATGCACCCGGTTGACTCAGTGACTGAAGCAATGATGTAATGATGAAAAATTAAAAATTTTTTTTTTTTCGAAAATTTTTCATCTACTGAGTGGGGGGTTGATATGATATAAAAATTGAATTAAAGGTAAAAGGATTAAGATAGAGGTTTGTTTGATTTAATTATGAATGCTTCACCTATTGGTTTTGTTAATTTTATGAGCATGCGGCTTAGAGGGCGTGCGTGTTACATGAAATTTTTGGTGATGCTTTATCGTGTGCGTATGGGGGTGAGGATCTTAAGGGTATTGGCCCAGATCAAGTATTTTCTTATCTACTGATAGCTGTCTCATTTTTCTTTTAAGACTTTCTTAAAAGTGTGCGTTTTCAATTAGGACGTACACGACAACGAAGTGACCTTTGACAATAACAGGAAACGGTGACAATTTATATTGTCAATTGTGTCGGGTCGACTTTTGTCCAAAATGCCTGAAGGGGACAGAAAGACAACAGGAAGTTGAACAACAGGAAGTGATTCGCGCGTAGTTCAGAGTACAGAATCGAGCCTATTTGTCAAGATCTACTCCATGATTCGTCTCCAGCAGATATTTCGACATTCTTCAGTTTCAAATCAAACCATTAAATGGTTTGATTTGAAACAGAATGTCGAAATAATTTTATTGACCTTCAAGTCTCTATCAGGCGGCACAATTTTAGTTTTCTCCGTATTAAACGCATCTGCACATGGGCTAATATACATGTATCTTATTTCATTCGTATGCCGTTATTTGTCATTGGAATGGTATGAAACATCGTAGAAAAAGGAGAAAATGCTCACAAGCAGCATTTCCTCCTTTGTAGACAATGTTTTCAAATGCGTCCTTTTGCGGGGTCGATATGGCACAGGAGTATATAGTAAAGGGCTAACGTTTGGCTGCTTGGCACGATACAGTGCGCTTTAGCGGACACTACAGAGCAAGATCAGACCAAAATGGCGTGAAGAGTTTATTATTAACATTAACCCGTTACCACACAATGCCGAGTCTTAACGCCCCTGTGAAATTAGACTTCTGAAAACATTGTTGGAAAAGGATAAAATGCCGGCAACAAGCATTTTTTTCCTTTTCCCATAATGCTTTCTAACCTTTCAGAGACAAATCTGATCATTTGATCGTCTGCAAATACTATGAATTAGGACCAATCTAAAATATTGTCGTCTGGTAAAGAGTTAAACCAAAATATCCTGTGCGTCAACTACCATGAGGAAGACATGAAAACGAAGTGGAAAAAGGGGAAACAAGCATTTTTGTCATTTCTTTTTTTTTTTGTTTCTATCCTTTCAAAGCGAAATTCCGTAATTTGAGACAAGTTCAATATTTCGTCCGAAAATGCTTTCATTTTGTGCATGTATGACAATACTGTATCATTTTGGTAAAGAAGTAAGTGGTATATATATCTCAAAGAATAGATTAATGCACTTTTGGTCCGTGTCTGTTATTCGCTGTATAATCTTAACGCTTTAACTCTTTACCAAACGACACAAATTTAGACTTGTCCAAATTGAAAGCATTTGCAGACGACAATTTAATTTGGGCCAAATAATAGAATATATCTTTGATGGGGTAGAAAATATTGTGGGAAAAGGAGAACATTCTGGTTACCAGCATTTTCTCCTTTTCCTAAAATGTTTTCAAAAGGCTTCTTTCTCAGGGTCGTTAAAACTCGGGATTGTGTGGTAAAGGGTTAATACGAGATGAAATACTTCAGACTTGTCCATATTGTAAGCATTAGCAGTCGACAAATAAAACATGAACTAAATGATTGTTTTCAGTATAATATTGCCTATTGTGAGTTTTCTTTTCAACCACACATTTGAGATAAGCGCAGTGTGACATCACTTCACGTCATTTTATACTTCTTTCAATGAATCAGGTTTTATTCATTGTCAGTACTACGTGTGCATGAATGGTTTTGCAATTTCTGACATGTAATTCATGAGAGTGTGTTATGTGATATAAAGAATCTGCCTTTTTGGGGTTTTTGAGATAAAATGTTATTCAACTTGTCTACAAAAAATGTTACCTGGCTTGATTTTGCCAGTCAGAAGTTAAGTTAAAATTTAGAAAGCTTTTGAAAATTAGACTAAATTTTTATCACATTACCTGCCTCTCTTTCAGTGTGATATAGACACTACAAATTTTATTATCTTAAACACGTTTGAGATGAAAAATTCTGACGTCATGTAAGAGCATTATGTGACAAACGTCTTACACCCAAAACCCTGTTATTTGCTGTCACATGTACACGAACAGTCATTCTCTGTGAAAAGGGACCTTAATGCGTCTGCAAAAAAAGCCTGCGTAGGCTGACGTGGTCTATACTTTTGCTTTTGTAAATTTTCTCTATGTACAAGGACAATACTACCTCATGGTTCAAAATGGATTGTATGGATCCATAATTATGTGATGACTTGCTTGGTATAATGCTTCACGGAGATGCATTTTAAACCCTTTGTCATAGAGCATGGCTGCCAAGATTAGGGGCCCGTTAGAAGAATGAAATGATCCTTGTGAAATATGGCTACATGTAACCTGGGATCCAGTCCGTTTTTTTTTTTTTTCTACTTTTATATTCGGACTTGACTTTGTCAGAGATGACATTTTTGACAAAGTCAAGTCCAAATATAAAAGAGGAAAAAATGACCGGACTGGAACCAGGCTAGGATACATGGCTTGTGTCTGATACACATGCAAGAGTTTTGTGACCGAGGAAGACCTTGCTTCTGACAAGCAATTTCTCCCCTTGGCACAATGTTTTCAAAAACTGTATGGCATGACGAAATATCGCAGTCCACAAATGGTTTTGATTTTATCCTTTACCACACAATACCGAGCTTCAACGACCCTAAGCTAGTAGGCTTGTTGGAAAACATAGTGGAACAAGCAGAAAATGTTGGTAACTAGCATTTTGTCCTTTCTGCGCCCCCCCCCCCCCCACACACACACACAATGTGTTCTACTATGTCAGAAAGAAAAACTTCAGTTCATTTGTACCACTTTAGAAATTGTCGTCTGACGATGCTTTCAGTTTGGAAGTGACTGGGATACAGTATGTCGTTTGTTACCCTTTACCAAACGACAAAATTTTAGACTGGTCGAAGTTCAACATTTGCTGACATTGTGATAAATGTAGCCCAAACGATGATTTCTGTCTTTGATAAGGTAGAAAACATTTTGGAAAAAGCAGAAAATACTGGCTACCAGCATTTTCTCCTTTTCCCACAGTGTTTTCAAGAGGCTTTTTCCTCAGGGTCGTTGAGACTCGGGATTGTGTGGTAAATGGTTAGAGTCTGAACTGACCTTCAAATACTTGAATGGTGACTGTGGGCTGGTTATCAGCGGCTGTATAGAAGACTTGAGATTTCCTGACTGGCACGGGTTAATTTCGCTCTCTAAGTTTGGTCATCACCCCACCCACCGTCTCTATCCCTAGGGGAAAGTGGATTCACGTTTATAATCAGGACGTCCTCGACCCCTTCGTCAACGTTCCCGAGGACCCAATCCTGTGTTGATCCCTCGGTTTGGTTCATGTGAAAAGTTAAGTTGAAAAGAATATTTCCCTTAACCAAATAATCTCGAGTTTTAACTCTTTACCATCGACAAAACCATAGTTTTGCCCAAATTGAAAGCTTTTGCAGACGACAAAATAATTGTGACTAAAAATTAGAAATACGCCTGTGGAAGGGTTGAAAATGTTTTGGGAAAAAAAAAAAGAAAATACTGGTTACGTCCGACAAAGACTTAAAGAAACTTTAGGGACATACTGACTTGTACAACTGCCGCCATTGTATAACAGAAAGCTGTCGAAAACGACATTAAACACCAAACAAACTTACTTTGCCGTTGAAATATTCTTTCACCAGTTGTTGTATTTTTGGAATTCTCCTACTGCCGCCGATCAGCACTATCTCGTCAATATCGCTTATCTTCATGTCTCCATCTTGAAGCACTTTCTTCACGGGCTCTAATGTCGAGCGAAATAACTCCTGAAACTAAGATTGAAAACAATTCATTCACTTGTTCTCGTGAAGGGAACTTCTTTAACATTCATTCACTCAACATTGAAAATTCAAATTTTTGAAAAGTTCATGTTCGTCGTGTTGGATTTTATTCTGGTGCAGAAAGTAATTTTCGGGTTTTTTCCTTTTTACTGACAAAAATTTCAGTAATTTATGCTTCTCTGTTTCGGCTGATAAAATGACATGCTTTCTGTAGAATCGAGAATATTTTCATTACAATACCATGTCATCGTCCAGATATATGTCACAGTTTGTTTTTAGTAGTTCTAAATACCAGTTGTACTAAATATTTGTAGTTCTATATACTTGAAGCACTAAATTAAATACCAATATTTATATATACATGTACATGTACTATTAGTACTAAATGTTTCAGCACTCAATACTGGTAGTGCAGGTAGTGCTATATACTAGGTTGCTGGTTAGATTACACACTTGGTCATATTCTTACTGAAGATTGACCCATTACTGCAGGATTCATTCTCTTCTCTCACCGATGAACATTGTTTCGCAGATGTTTATATTGGAAAGCAGCTGGCAGCTTAGGAAGAATGCTGGTAATAGAACCCCTAAGAAAGCAGGGATAGGTGCACTGGCCGCCGCGATATACCGTTAGGTTAAATAATGAATAAATAACACACTGATAAATATACATGTATTTAACGAACAACCTAAAATATTAAGTGACAAATAGTCACCTAAATAAACATAGACTGCTCCTTATATGACAAAGACGTGTGTTTCTCACCATATTTATTTCTTCAAATTTCGCTCTCGTTAGTGTTTCTTTAAAATCTGTCCACCATAGAATGCGTCTACTTCAATTACAGCTTGGTGTTTGGAAGATAAAGTTCTTCTGGTCTTCTCCACTTCACGACGAAGTTTCTGTAGCGCCCGTGGATCTTTTCTGACGTCATATCCGGTTTTGGTCTTTACACGACGTAAAAAGTGGTCCATCACTTTCTGGTCAAAATCTTCGCCCCCAGATGTGTATCTCCATTTGTAGCGATGACCTCGAATACCTCTTGGTCAGTGATGAGCAAGGAGACGTCAAACGTTCCACCATCGAGGTCAAATACCAGAATATTCATCTCCTCTTTACCCTTCTTATTCAGGTCCGTAGGCAAGAGCAGCCGCAGTTCTACAAAAACAAGAGGGCCAAAATGGCCCTGAAGCGCTCACCCGAATAAGTTTTACTTTTTCCTTCTGATCACCAGAGCCATGTTTCTTGACGGATCAAAATATCACGAACAATTTTTGAAAAGGGTCAACCAAAGAATAGCCCTGTGAAATTATTTCAAAATCTGACCAGCGGTTTCAGAGACGAAGAATTTTTAAGCATTTCTTCATTTCTGTATAGTGCAAGTAGCCCCCTATTCACCAGAATGAATGAATGAATGAATGAAGTTTTATGGCCCGTCGACATCAAAGGTCATTTTGGGCGCAATTACAATTAATGCAATGCTTTTTATTGAACATACTGTAAGGTTACGAAATTTGATTAAAATCTATACCGTGTAAACACTAAGAGCAAGTAATTATACTGGTATTACGTATAAAAAACAAATGGTCAATAGAACCTAAAATCACATCTTTTTATAGAGATTTACCTCTTTCAAAAACTCAAAAATAGACTCCAACTTTACAGTATTAAATAAATTGTTCATACTGTCAACATGAAAAAACCTGTCTCTTGTAGGCGCAAGGTCTATGCAGTCTACAAATATATGTTTAACAGTAAGAGATGCATTGCAGGAAATACATTGAGGTGCTTCGTCTCCTTTCAGGAGGTATGAGTGCGTCAGATATGTATGACCAATGCGAAGACGGGCCAATATAATTTCCTCGCGGCGACTTGTCCGCAACCCCGGAAGCCACTCGCCAAGAGCTGGCTTCACTGTAAACAACTTATTATTTTGGTTGACTGGGTCATTCCAGGATTGCTGCCATACATTTTGAATAAACTCATTCACTAATGGCTTAAAATCAGTAAAAGGAACTTTAAAAGGTAAAACTTCCAGTGACAATGCCTCCTTGGCAGCTTTATCTGCCTCTTCATTGCCACTGATACCAATATGGCTAGGGAGCCAACAGAAAACAATATCGGCTTTTTCACAGATTCCTGATAATTTTTCTAGGAGACTGACTATTAATGGATTATCTGTTTTCTCACCCTCAAGTGCTTGCATGGCAGATAACGAATCTGTAAATATAATATAGCGCCAGTAAGCGTCTTGCTGAATATGGTTGAGGGCAAGGTCGATCGCCTTTAGCTCTGCAGAAAAAATAGAAGAATTATTAGGAAGTCGGAATTGGTATAATTCGCCATCTAGCACGGCAGCCGCAGCAACTTTGTTTCCATCTTTGGAACCATCGGTATATATCTCTTCGTAAAGGCAGTACTGTTCTTTTATTTGAAGGAATTTATTTCTAAAAATCATGGGATCTGTTGTAGCTTTCTTGTCTGAAGCAAGATTGTATATGTAGGTTGGACTTTTAGAAGTCCATAAAGGAACTTCAGAGATTTTATGTTGCGCTACATCCTCAAGATTGAAATCAAGACAACTCATGTCCGCTTCACAGCGTAAACTAAAAGGAAGTATGACTTTTTCTCTATTTAAAAACTTGTCCTTGTAGAGCGGTTCAAATACTGCTTTATGCGTGGGGTTGTCGGGATTTGATTTTAACTTCATATAATATTGCAAAGAGAGTTTTTTCCTACGTAAATTTAAAGATGGTTCATTTGCCTCTGCATACAAGCTATTGATAGGGGATGTTATAAAGGCGCCAAGTGCTAAGCGTAAACCTTGGTTATGGATAGAATCCAATTTCCGAAGGTACGATTGCCGCGCTGAGCCATATACAATGCAGCCGTAATCTAACTTTGAACGGACAAGTGTTCTATACAGTCTCAGTAATACTTTTTTATCTGCTCCCCAGTCCATACTGGAGACAACACGTAAAAGATTCAGAGCTTTTTGGCATTTATTGCTCAAATAGTTGATATGTGCGATGAACGTGAGTTTAGAATCAAATAAAAAACCTAAGAATTTGAATTCTGGGACGACTTCTATATGGACACCATCTAATTGCCCAGCTGGGTGGAAGATAAATAGAACAGAGAGTAATGGTTTTATTTAAAGAAATGCTTACAGCAACGGCTTGTAAAGTAGTTTCGAGTTTGACAAAATGGTGTGGAATATTGTTATTCACAATTATTGCCACTCCTCCTGAAGCTTTATCATTACCACTGAAGTTTTTACAAAAACAGGAGTGACCCTTTAAGGAGAATTTGTCGGAATCTTTAAGAAAGGTCTCCTGTAAAGATATTGCAACTGGTTTCTTTTCATTGATTAAAAGGTGTAATTCCTCGAGATTTGCTTTAATGCTGCGACAATTCCATTGAAGAATGGTCTTATTCATGACTGAGTTTATTGTAAGGAAGATACCACAGAGGACTGGAAGTATGTGCCAATTCATTTCTTATTATTTAATTTGATGATACGACCCTGCTTATTTGTAAGTGACTCCGCAAGGGTGTCTTCCGCCTCCATGTCTTCATCAAGACACTGGAATCGGTTATGCTGTTGAATTTGGTCATCGGATCCCTTTGGGAGGCGATCCGAGGTGACTTTATTTTGAACTTTACTTGGACTTTTTGGGGCGGGCTTTTCTTGTTTCTTATTAGTTACAGGTTTCTGTGACGTTTTTGCAGAAGCAGAACTCTGTTTCTGTGGTGAAACTGTTTGTACCGATGCTTCACTTGTTTGTGTTTGAGCGTCTTTTAGATTTATTGTTTTTGCAGCATTAGATCTTGTGACACTGGAGTATGATGCTCCCAATGCGTGACGTGCATCCATAATCTTGCGTGCTTCTGCAAATGACAGGCTTTCTCGGTATTTTATCGTTATAATTTCTTTCTCTTTTTTCCAGACTTTGCAAGTAAGAGATGTGGAGTAATGATCCTCACCACAATTCAAACATTTCATAGGTTTTTCACAGGGATAAAGATGGAAGGTCTCGGCTTCATTCGTTCCACATCGTTTACAATGGTTGTCGGCGTTGCATTGCCTTTCATGATGTCCGAACTTAAAGCACTTGTAGCATTGCAAAGGATTCGGAATGTAAACGTCAACTGGCACTTTCAAATATCCGATTTTCAAAGTCTTTGGGAGAATTGCTGTATTGAATTTAAGAATGATGGAATTCGTGTCTCGCCTGACGTTATCACGATAAACACGGATCCGTCTAGCTTCGATTACATTTTGATTTGACAGTTCGGACACAATTTCTTGTTCTTCAACACCGGCTAAATCTGGGCAGCGTATTATTCCTCTTGAAGAGTTCAGAGAGCCATGCGCGGAGCATTTTGAGGGTATATTATAAAATTGCTTTAACCCGAGCAGATTTTTTGCATGTTGAGGTTTTTCTACCTCAACAAGAAGGCCGCCAGTTCTCAGCTTTTTGGTGATCCAGCAATCGAAACTAATACTTTTTCAATAACGAAGGGCGAAAGCTTTGTCAGAGGTTGTTCGGTATTACAAGATTCAATCACAAGAAACCGGGGAAAGCCATTTGTCGATTCAACTGAAGCAGAGTCGTTTTCCAGATGTTCATGCGGTCGTTTTTTATTTGGGTGATCCATGATTTAATATTTAAAATTCATCATTCGTGGCCCCCACCCACCATGGAGTCCTACAACGGGGACATGGCCAATAGAGCGGAATATCCAGCTCTGCATGTCAGGGTTACCCAAATGATATACTCAGGCAATGCAAACTAGACAATCCGACAAAGAGGATGCGTGGCAACATCCCAAGATAAGGAAGCACCCACGCAAGTCAATGCCCGACCAAACAGTCCACACAACCCAATTAGCCCATGAGCCTATATTAGACTAGGGACTAAAACATACAAAAGATATACAGTTAAAATGGACAAATTGATGCTATACGAGTACATGCAAGTGCAAAATCAAAAGGTTGGTAATACATGCAGTTGTTTTAAAGGTCGTTGTGATACAAGGAAAGGTAGAAGTTTTCTTTTACATCAGCAGTAGTGTTCAAACTGAAAAAAGGTAACTTTCAAATTGCCCAAAATCTAAAAACGACCAGCCGATTGCACTAGACCGGGCCCATCTAGGCTCTCGTTTAGACCGAAGCCGAGGCCGAAGCAGTGTGTTGAAGAGCTGGAGATCCCTGGGCTCCCCTCAACTACCAGGACCCTCTTTTCCGGCTTACGAGTCTCCACCCACGGCAAACAGGCGGGTCCATTGGTGGGGTCTTACCACTCTGCAGGACTGGCAGCCGGCGAATTCTACCCCCCGTCCGGCTGGGGGTCCCATTCACCAGAGCCATGTTTCTTGACGGATCAAAATTTCGCGAACAATTTTTGAAAAGGGTCACCCAAGGAACATCTCTGTGAAATTATTCTAAAATCTGGCCAGCGGTTTCAGAGAAGAAGAATTTTTACGAATTTCTTCATTTCTGTATAGTGCAAGAAGCCCCCATTCACCAGAGCCATGTTTCTTGACGGATCAAAATTTCGCGAACAATTTTTAAAAAGGGTCACCCAAGGAACATCTCTGTGAAATTATTTTAAAATCTGGCCAGCGGTTTCAGAGAAGAAGAATTTTTAAGAATTCCTTCATTTCTGTATAGTGCAAGAAGCCCCCATTCACCAGAGCCATGTTTCTTGACGGATCAAAATTTCGCGAACAATTTTTGAAAAGGGTCACCCAAGGAACATCTCTGTGAAATTATTTTAAAATCTGGCCAGCGGTTTCAGAGAAGAAGATTTTTAAAGAATTTCCTAAAAAATTCCATTTTGTTGCCATGGCAACCAGAGTTTTTGACGGAATCAAATTCTGCGAACAAGTTTTAAAGAGGACCTCTCAAGGAACATTCCAGCCAAGTTTGGTCCAAATTGGCCCCGCGGTTTAGGAGGAGTTGATGTTTAAAAATTGTTGACGACGCACGACGCACGACGACCGACGGACGACGGACACTGGGTGACCCTAAAAGCTCCCCTTGAGCACGTTGTGCTCAGGTGAGCTAAAAAGGGTACATCTAACCTGTTTATTTCACAAATTGACGCGTACAAAAAGACGTTTACAGGTAAATGTTCGAAGAGTACTGAGAGCGGGTTGTTTCTTTTGACGTGCACAAAGAGGAGAGTGAAAGTTACCGCACATGTACATGTATAAATCTTAGACAAGACTAAGTATAGTTTAAAGTTACTGAATGCCGGAAATGACGAAAGAAATTTGCTTTCGTCGCGGAAATACAATTTCCTGACTGCAATTTGCCTTCAACATCCAGTTTATTTCTGTAACAATGGCTCTGTAAAAATCCAGCAGTACAGACATGTCAACTGCGATTACGATAAGTCATGTATCTGCCACAGTGTTCTCAACAGTCGTGTGTATTTGGCAATGCATTGAAAACACACTTCAAACAGAAAACATATACAAACGGCACAGCTGATTCTTAAACGATGGATGATGCGATTCTGCATCCGTTTTCAATGTAGAGTTAGTGGAGCCATGAATGCGACGTTATTCTCTGGAGATGCAAGGAACAGTCAAAATTTTAGTTCTTTCCCTATTTAGTTTGTAAAAAAAGGAGGAAATTGTATACTGTGCTGTAAAATCGAGATAAAGTTTATTTTCAAGCACCGAAAATTCATTAATTTTGTGTTCACTAGGTGTAGTAAAATCTTGGTCCAACTTGAATGAATGAATGAATGAATGAATGAAGTTTTATGGCCCGTCGACATCAAAGGTCATATTGGGCGCACTTACAGTTAATGAAATGCTTTTTATTTGATATACTGCAAGGTTACGAAATAAGATTAAAATCTATACTGTGTAAACACTAAGAGGAAATAATTATTACTGGCTTTTTGTATAAAAAGCAGATGGTCAATAGAACCTCAAATTACATCTTTTTATAGAGATTTACCTCTTTCAAAAAATCTAAAATAGACTCTAACTTTACAGCATTAAATAAATTGTTCATACTGTCAACATGAAAAAACCTGTCTCTTGTAGGTGCTAGGTCTATACATTCTACAAGTATATGTTTAACAGTAAGAGGTGCATTGCAGGAAATGCATTGAGGTGCTTCTTCTCCTTTGAGGAGGAACGAGTGCGTCAAATATGTATGACCAATGCGAAGACGGGCCAATATAATTTCCTCGCGGCGACTTGTCCGCAACCCTGGAAGCCACTCGCCAAGAGCTGGCTTCACTGTAAACAACTTATTATTTTGGTTTACTGGATCATTCCAGGATTGCTGCCATACATTTTGAACAAAATCATTCACTAATGGCTTAAAATCAGTAAAAGGAACTTTAAAAGGTAAAATTTCCAGTGACAATGCCTCCTTGGCAGCTTTATCTGCCTCCTCATTGCCAGCGATACCGATATGGCTAGGAAGCCAGCAGAAAATAATATCAGCTTTTTCACAGATTCCGGACAACTTCTCAAGAAGACTGACGATTAATGGGTTATCTGTTTTCTCACCCTCAAGTGCTTGCATGGCAGATAACGAATCTGTAAAAATAATGTAGCGCCAGTAAGCGTCTTGCTGAATGTGGTTGAGAGCAAGGTCGATCGCTTTTAACTCCGCAGAAAAAATCAAAGAATTATTAGGAAGTCGAAACTGATATACCTCGCCATCGAGCACGGCAGCTGCAGCAACTTTGTTTCCATCTTTAGAACCATCAGTATATATCTCTTCGTGAAGGCAGTATTGTTCTTTTATTTCAAGGAATTTATTTTTAAATATCATAGGATCTGTCGTGGCTTTCTTGTCTGAAGCAAGATTATATATGTAGGTTGGACTTTTTGAAGTCCATAAAGGAACTTCAGAGATTTTATGTTCCGCCACATCCTCCAGATCGCAATCAAGGCAACTCATATCCGCTTCACAGCGCAAACTAAAAGGTGGTATTACTTTTTCTCTATTTTGAAATTCATCCTTGTGGAGGGGTTCAAATACTACTTTATGCGTAGGGTTGTCGGAATTTGACTTTAATTTTAGGTAATATTGCAAGGAAAGTTTCTTCCTGCGTAAATTTAAAGATGGTTCATTTGCCTCTGCATATAAACTAGTAACAGGAGATGTTCTAAAGGCGCCAAGTGCTAATCGTAAACCTTGGTTATGGATAGAATCCAGTTTACGAAGGTACGATTTCCGCGCTGAGCCATATACAATGCAGCCGTAATCTAATTTCGAACGGACAAGTGTTCTATAAAGTCTCAAAAGGACTTTTTTGTCGGCTCCCCAGTCCATACTGGAAACAACACGTAAAAGATTCAGAGCTTTTTGGCATTTATTGCTCAAATAATTAATATGTGGGATGAACGTGAGTTTAGAATCGAATAAAAGACCTAAGAACTTGAACTCTGGGACAACTTCTATACGAACATCATCTGATGTCAGCTCCGGGTCGAGATGAAACTTCCTCGATTGGCAGAAATGATAGGAAAGGGGAAATTGTCATTAAAAACACCATATTCTATTCCAATTTACTGCCAAGTGTGCTTTACGAATGCATTGATAGGATGACAATGGGTTAAGACAAAAAAATTGATGGAAAGCTACATTAACATTTTATACGAGTATTAGCATGGTGAGATTTTTTTTTTCCCTTTCCACACAGATTTAAATACCATCTATTGTCTTGGAAATCTGAAGGTGTAAAATTGTTAATGCAATTCTAACCTTCTTTTCCTTGAGCTGGTCCAACATGGATGAGGTCTCCGTGGTCTTTGTTGATGAAGTGGTAGTCTGAGAATGAGAGAACAAAAAAGAAAATATTAATCTTCAAATTAGGCATTGCATATAGCCATCCACAACTCCTGTGTTTGTGTGGTTTATACTATCTGCCCATACCAAGTAATGCAAGCATAATCTGCAACTTGCACATTAGTTTTTGTTTTATGCAGACTCATGGTCTGTAGAAATAAAGAAACCGCTCATGTTTAAGCATGTGATTGCAAAAAGTAAAATATAAGCCCTCATAAAGGCTCAATAGCCGTCAAAAGATCAATGCTTTTAAATTTGGACCACACCATTTAAAAATATGGAAAATATCGTGAAGATGACAATCTGTTATTGTCTTTAGGTCCAACAGTTAGTGGCAGATGCATGAATTTTGAAAAATAGGCAAAAGGTAAACAAAAGATACAGTTGCATGTACCTGGCAGGTTCTTACCCAGTTTTGAAATTAATTTCATGTCAGAAACTAACACTGGGACTGGCCGTACAAAAACAGAGTCATCTTCACAATGATTTCCATACTTTTAAATGGTATAATCTCAATTTACATGCATTTAAACGTCTGCTTTGTTTACATTTGACAGCTATTTTACTTTAAAGACACGACATTAACAATTTATCTTTAAAGTTGGCATGGAATCGTTCATTTCACAAGCTCCAAGTGAATGGCATCTAGCATCTATATCGAGCGGTCACCACATCGAGTGGTCACTCTTTAGAGAACGATGAATTCGATTTAAATCTGATCATATAAAATGTATATCAACTTACAGCGCAACAATAAATGGGCTGGTCTTCTTCCACAGAAACAGAGAGACATTGTCGGCCAGTAACCGTACAAGCAGACACCAGTCCTCCACGATGTTGAATGAAAAATACTTTCGGGTTGGGTAGATTTGTCGAGTCCAAGATGCTTCCTGGAAATCGATCCACTTCAGTCCTTTCGATTTCATTTTCTTTTGAAAAATAATATGTCCCTTCCTTGTCAAAATCGAACAGACAATAGTGCGCATCTCTGCACTGGTGACCCAGCTTTTTTAGATGTAAAACAGCAAACAAGGACAGAAACATTAACACCGCAAATACTTCACGATTGCATCCGAAGTTGCGCAGTAATTACGGATTGTATTTTCGTCAAATAATGAAAACAGTAAAGTAACACACCCCTAAATCAGAGGTTTTCTGGCCTATGACAAAGGAAAATGAAGTTTCTAAAAATAATGATAAAAACCTTAGCAGATCAAAATCTTTTGGGAAAAAAAATAAAGATTATGGAAAAATCGAATATATACGTCCAATAACAGCGATAAATGTTTTAAAATTTGTTGGTGTTATTCTTTATTTAGACTCACTAATGGAATTTTAGTTATGGCTTCTAAACACGTGGTTACAAGGGTGTCCTATTTATTAAGCTTGTACAGCATTCTCTATTGAGAATATTGTTCTGGTGAGGACAAAGAAAAAAAAAAAAAAAAAAAAATCAATTACAATGAATGTTTTCTCTTTAATTAAATTGAAGGTCGCATCCAGGTCCTTTTGTTTTTGACATATAAACGGCTTGAAAGTGGAGTTGAAAGACGGGTGAAAGAAACAGCACACTGGAAGATCCTAAGATGTGAAACCCGAAGTAAAGACTTGGATGTTGTTTAAGTCATACAATTAATATTCAAATTATAACTGTATCAGAGCCCATTTAAAAAGGCTTATTCATACAGGCAGTAACAAGAATTGCGAGTTATAACAATAAAGTTCATGGATGTCGTTGAATACACACACTTTGTACGAACCTCACGGCTTTTAGCAATATTTTTCCCGCATGTTGTTGAATTTTTAACGAAATAGCCGCGAGATAAGACGGTGCCAGCTCATTTAATAACTTTAAAGTACATTTCAATTAGAAAATGTAATGACACAGAAACCGCGCGTGTGTTTTTATGACTTATTTTCAATTATAATCACACAGAAATAAATCCTGCCATAGAAACCGCGCGATTTTTGCATGACTTATTTCTTTTTGAGTTTGTTCACCGCTATGGACATTCCAAACGCCTAAAGAGTATAAATATACCTTTAGGAAAAGGCAAATTCAGACACTCGCCGTTTGTCTCTTTTCGAACCTTTCGTTATTATTCGTTTCTTTTTTAACCAAAAAGTCAATTTTTAACCAAAAAAGTCAGACAAAAGTTTACGTTATAGAATGGACCAGCCCATCAGAATTAAAATAGGATACAATAAAAACATTAAAGTGGAGAGAAATGGACAATATTTAAATGTCTATATCAACGACAATGTGTTTGAAAACGGTGAAGAAAAATCAAAAAGCGTGTGGCTGAAGTGGACGGAGACAGTACAGCTACGGGATGCAATAAATAGTATAGAGGAGCAGTTGATGTGTCAAGGGGTATGTGTACTGGTTTACTGTTAGTTATTTTTTTCCTATATATATTTTTTTCTTTATTAAAAAATAAGGCTGTACCTTTCAGTGACCTTCGAAATATTTTTCCCCCCAGCCGGACGGGGGGTAGAATACGCCGGCTGCCGTCCTGCAGAGTGGTAAGACCCCACCAATGGACCCGCCTGTTTGCCGTGGGTGGAGACTCGTAAGCCGGAAAAGAGGGTCCTGGTAGTTGAGGGGAGCCCAGGGATCTCCAGCTCTTCAACACACTGCTTCGGCCTCGGCTTCGGTCTAAACGAGAGCCTAGATGGGCCCGGTCTAGCGCAATCGGCTGGTCGCTTTTAGATTTGGGCACGACTTTTCTTGTTCAAACTTGGTTAAAGTCACTGTAATGTTTTTGAAAAATAATGATTGCATGCATTTGAGAAGTTTTCTCAGTAGTGCACGTATTCTCTACAGCTCTTGCGTAGATTTGAATCAATTTAAACATTACTACCTTGTCCAACTTACTGTTTTAGTTGTTTTACATGTTTTTAGTCCCTAGTCTAATGTAGGCTCATGGGCTAATTGGGTGACGGGGATTCTGGGGTTGGGGCACCAGCTTCCATGGATGTTCTCTGATTCCCAGGAATAGGCCATGCCTGCTGGAGGTCACTCCTCTTTATCTATGTTACCCGAGTATATCATCTGGGTAACCCTGGCATGGGGAGCTGGATACTCCGCTCCATATACCATGTCCCCTAGTTGGGCTCCGCGGTGGGCGGGGGCCGTGGATGACGAACTTAAATCAATTAAATATGGATCAACAAACCAAAAAAAGATCACGCGAACAACTGGACTTGGACTCGGATAATGGACAAAAGCCTTCTTCATTTCCTCGATTTCTCATAATTGAATCTACGAAACAAGACCAACCTTTGACAAAACTGTCGCCTTTTGTGATAGAAAAAGTTCTTGTTTCGATTGCAGGTTCACCAAAGTCTGTGAAAAAGTTAAATTCTGGTTCACTTCTTGTCGAAGTCGAGAAAGCGAAGCATGCTGACAATTTACTGAAACTGTCTCGCTTCTTTGAAATTCCATGTAAATGTTACCCTCACACTTCTCTAAACACTTCTAGAGGAATAATCCGATGTCCGGATCTTGCGGGAGTGACTGAGGAAGAAATCGTTTTGAATCTGGCCAGCCAAAACGTGACTGCTGCTCGACGGATCACTGTATTTAGGGACAATGTCAAACGGAGTACCAATACCATTGTTCTTACTTTCAATACTTCGATCTTACCTAAATGGTTGAAGGTTGGATACTTGAAAGTTCCAGTGGATATGTATATCCCAAACCCCCTGCAGTGCTACGCATGTTTTAAGTACGGGCACCACGAGAGATCATGCAAACTTCACGGAGGAGATGAACTCTGCAGACGTTGTGGTACTACTATCATTACCCACGTCGACAACAAATGCACCAACGATGTAAAATGTGTCAATTGTGGTGAAGATCATCCCTCTACCTCTCGATCATGTAAAGTATGGAAGAAGGAGAAAGAGGTTGTGACGATCAAATATAAGGAAGGATTGTCTTTTCCTGAAGCAAGGAAAATTGTGGAAACACGGCACAACCTCTCCTTTTCCACCGTACTTAAGTCGAGTAAAGCAAGTACTGTCGAGCTCAAAGATGCTCAAACCCGGACAAATGATGCCTCTGTGCAAACAGACACACCACAGAAACCAGTGCAAAGTAGTGTTAAAACGTCACAGAAACCCGTAGCCAACAAGAAACCAGAGAAGCCACTCCCGAAAAGTCCAGCTAAATCTCCAAAAAAGGCCCTCTCAGATCGCCTTCCAAAGGGGTCTGGTGACCATATACAACAGCACAACCGCTTCCAATGTCTTGATGAAGACATGGAGGCGGATACAGACCAAGCAGAACAAAATACAAATAAGCAAGGTCGTATAATCAAATTGAATAAGAGATGAATCAATACATACTTCCATTGTTCTATGGTATCTTCTTAACCCTAAATATAGTGATGACTAATAACATTCTGCAATGGAATTGTCGAAGCATCAAAGCTAATGTTGAGGAATTAAACCTTCTCATTAATGAACAAAAACCAGTAGCAGTTTGTTTACAGGAAACATTTCTCAAAGACTCCGATAGCTTTACTTTAAAATATCACTCTTGTTATTTTAAACACTTTAATAGTAATGATAAAGCTTCCGGAGGTGTTGCCGTGATTGTGAACAACAGTGTTCCACACCGTACTGTCAAGCTTGACACTACTCTTCAAGCTGTCGCAGTAAATGTTTCCTTTAATAAGACCATTACTTTGTGTTCTATTTATCTTCCCCCTAGCTTACCAATTGATATAAAAAAAACTTGATCATCTTATAGATCAATTACCGAAGCCATTCATTTTAATGGGAGATTTTAATTCCCATCATACATTATGGGGATGTACAGACACAAATAACAAGGGTCGAACCATTGAAGAATTTATTACAAAACATGATCTTGCATTGTTAAATGATAATTCTTCAACCTATCTTCATCCTGCTACTGGTTCTTACTCATCTTTAGATCTTACTATATGCAGCCCTGGAATTGTTCCAGACTTTAATTGGAAGGTTGATGATGACCTTCACGGAAGTGATCATTTTCCGATTCAGGTATCGGAAGTAGGACCATCAATACAGGAGCGTCCAGAACGCTGGAAGCTCCATAAGGCAAATTGGGAAAAATTCAAACTTCACTGCGAACAATCAATTTATTCCACTGCATTTGATGATTGTGAAAATCCTGCAGAGCTTTTCACCTCCTTACTTTATTCGGCTGCTGAAAAATCAATTCCTCGGACATCGACAAATCCAAAGAATCCAAGCAAGCCATGGTTTAACAATGATTGCAAAAAGGCTATAGCTGAGCGAAAGTCTGTTCTCAGACAATTTAATCTGCGACTGACTCAGGAAAATCTTTCAAAGTTCAAAATTGCACGTGCAAAAGCACGACAAACTATCAAACAAAGTAAACGTGCGTCTTGGCGACAGTACACATCTAGATTAAATTCTAGATTGTCTGTCAAAAAGACATGGGATATGATTAGGAAAATTAATGGGAAAAGTTCCTCGTTAAACGTCGGGCACTTAAATTCGGATGATGGTGTTGTCACATCCAAAGCAGATATTGCGAATGTCTTGGCAGAAACTTTTGCAGAGAAGTCGTCTTCCTCAAACTATACGACTACATTTCGAAAATTCCAAGACATCAAAGAAAAAACTAAACTGAAGTTCAAGTCAAATAATACAGAGCATTACAATAAGAATTTTACTTTGAAAGAACTCAGAAAGGCTCTGAAGAAATGTCATGATACTGCTGTTGGATGTGATGACATCCATTATCAGTTTTTGAAACATTTACCGTTTCGATCCCTTGAATGTTTACTGAGTATATTTAATCAAGTCTGGCATACTGGTACTCTTCCAGATTCCTGGAAGGAAGCAATAGTAATTCCCATACCAAAACCAGGTAAAGACTCTACGAATCCTGCAAACTATCGTCCTATAGCCTTAACAAGTTGTATTTGCAAAACCATGGAAAGAATGGTTAATGACCGTCTTGTGTGGTTTCTAGAGAAAAACAAACTTATTGCTACCGCCCAGTGTGGCTTTCGTAAACAAAGAGGCACTCTTGACCACTTAGTTCGCTTCGAAACTTTCATTCGCGAAGCTTTTATTAAAAAGGAACATGTTGTTTCTGTATTTTTCGATTTAGAGAGTGCGTATGATACCACATGGAAGTATGGAATCATGAACGACCTCCATGATTTCGGTATAAGAGGTCGCCTTGCTTATTTCATTTCGGCATTTTTGAATGAACGTCAGTTTAGAGTCCGGGTAGGAAATACTTACTCCAACCCCCATGAACAGGAAATGGGCGTTCCCCAGGGAAGCATTCTTTCCGTTACACTCTTTAGTGTCAAAATAAACAATATTGTTAAGTCTGTTTGTCCTGGTGTGGAATGCTTTTTGTATGTTGACGACTTCTGCATTTGCTATAGGTCTAAGCATATGCATACCATTGAACGGCAGTTGCAACAAGTGTTAAACAACTTAGCCAAATGGTCAGGAGAAAATGGTTTTAAATTTTCAAAAACCAAGACCAAATGCATGCATTTCTGCCAGTCAAGAAAGTTTCATTTGGACCCACAACTTTATTTAGATAATGTATAAATTGAAGTCGTCCCTGAATTCAAATTTTTAGGTCTTTTATTTGACTCTAAGCTGTCGTTTATTCCTCACATCAATTACCTTAGCAATAAATGCCAAAAAGCTCTTAATCTCTTACGTGTTGTCTCCAGTATGGACTGGGGAGCCGACAAAAAAGTCCTTTTGAGACTTTACAGAACACTCGTTCGTTCAAAGTTAGATTACGGCTGCATTTTATATGGCTCAGCGCGGAAATCGCACCTTCGGAAATTGGATTCTATCCATAACCAAGGTTTACGCTTAGCACTTGGAGCCTTTAGAACATCTCCTATCAATAGTTTGTATGCAGAGGCAAATGAACCATCTTTAAATCTACGCAGGAAGAAACTTTCCTTGCAATATTACCTGAAATTAAAGTCAAATCCCGCCAACCCCAGGCATAAAGCAGTATTTGAACCGCTCTACAAGGACAAGTTTTTAAATAGAGGAAATGTAATACCACCTTTTATTTTGCGCTGTGAAGCGGACATAACTTGTATTGATTGCGATCTGGAGGATGTAGCAAAACAAAAAATCTCTGAAGTTCCTTTATGCACTTCTAAAAGTCCAAGCTACATATATAATCTTGCTTCAGACAAGAAAGCTATCACAGATCCCATGATTTTTAAAAACAAATTCCTTGAAATAAAAGAACAATACTGTCTTCACGAAGAGATATATACCGATGGTTCTAAAGATGGAGACAAAAGTTGCTGCAGCTGCCGTGCTCGATGGCGAGTTATATCAGTTTCGGCTTCATAATAATTCTTCGATTTTTTCTGCAGAGTTAAAAGCGATCGAACTTGCTCTCAACCATATTCAACAAGACGCTTACTGGCGCTACATTATCTTTAGTGATTCTTTATCTGCCATGCAAGCACTTGCGGGTGAGAAAACAGACAACCCATTAATAGTCAGTCTCCTTGAAAAATTATCAGGAATCTGTGAAAAAGCCGATATTGTTTTCTGTTGGCTCCCTAGCCATATTGGTATCAGTGGCAATGAAGAGGCAGATAAAGCTGCCAAGGAGGCATTGTCACTGGAAGTTTTACCTTTTAAAGTTCCTTTTAACGATTTTAAACCATTGATTAATGATTTTATCCGAAATGTATGGCAGCAATCCTGGAATGACCCAGCTAACAAAGATAACAAGTTGTTTACAGTGAAGCCAACACTTGGCGAGTGGCTTCCAGGGTTGCGGACAAGTCGCCGTGAAGAAATTATTTTGGCCCGTCTTCGCATTGGTCATACATACATGACACACTCGTACCTCCTCAAAGGAGAAGAAGCACCCCAATGTATTTCCTGCAATGCACCTCTCACTGTTAAACACATACTTGTAGACTGTATAGACCTTGCACCTACAAGAGACAGGTTCTTTCATGTTGACAGTATGAGTGGTTTATTTGATACTGTAAAGTTGGAGTTTATTTTTGACTTTTTGAAAGAGGTAAATCTCTATAAAAAGATGTAATTTTAGGTCCTATTGACCATCTGTATTCTTAGCCTTTGTCACTAGTCTTGTTTATCCTTTTAGTGTTTACACAGCTGATATTTTAAGCCTTGTCCGTAACATTACAGTTTGCTAAATTAAATGCATTGCATTAGTTGTTAGTGCGCCCAAAATGACCTTTGCTGTCGACGGGCCATAAAACTCCATTCATTCATTCATTCATTCATTCGAAATATTTTTCCGAGCGTTAGGATTGTTGATCTCAAAGTGCGCAATGTCGTTAAAAAAAGAAAAAAAAATACAGTTATATTATGCAAAGCGGACTTTGCATTCGTTGACGCTTGTTGACGCTTGTTGAGGGAATATTTCAGTTTTAAAAATAAATAAGAACCCTTATGGGTAAATGTAAAAACGGGAACTGAAATAATATTAAATCTATTTTTTTTTTTTTTTTTTTTTTATTACAGGGCTTCTATACAAATAAATTTGAAAGGTCACTAAACGCACCCGAGAGGTCACCAAACGTGGCAGGGGGAGATTGTGGTTATTCTACAAAGGGTTATCAAAGCAGATTAGCTGGCAAACGCACTGAAAGTACTTCAAGCGCAACTGGTTCCGGGTTGCAACGTTATCAGCCATATTTAAGTAACTATATATGTCTGTCTGTCAATGCAAGTAAGCTCTATCTATGTACACTGTTAGGAAATTTTCAAAAGAGGAATTTAAGAAATACTACATTTCAAGACGAAATTCAGACTCCGGCCAAGAAATCAGATGTGAAATTTGCGACAAACTACTACCTTTAGAGCTCAAATTAATAAATTTACATGTCGATAATACTTATAACGATATACATGGTGAACTCTTCGTCGAGAGATATATTGATGCCTATCTGTATAATTATCTACTAGGAGAAAAAAAATGTCTGTGACGAAATTGTTTGCCAGTGCTATTTTCTACTCGATAAAATGGTACTGGCTATGCATGAAAAATGCTACAAAAATACCATACGACGGATTCTTTCACTTCGTTATGCTAGGGACAGAAAAAAACATTGTTTGATTATTTAAAAATTTATTTGGTTTTGATTTATAGTAAAAATATGTGCGATGTCTTTGATACTGGAAGGTGCCTTTTGACGATTATCTTAACTGAAAATCATTTATGCTACAGACTCCTTGAACGTCATTTACAAAATAACTTCATTTTCTTTGAAACGGTTTCTTTTTCTGAAACAGAGAAAGGAATCTTATTATTTGATCGAAGTGATAGGAACGAAATCGACGAGTTTTTGAAAACCGTTTCTTCGCGAGCAGAAAGTGGTGGAAATTGTTTTCATGACTTCGTACTAAAGGAAACCCTTAAGCAGTCTAAACCTACAGTGTGCGAATGTGACAGCACCTCAGCTTAATGTTTTGTATCGCGGGCTTTCATGAAATAGATGATGGACAATTACTGTTCAAGTGTAAACTTTGCGGTGGTAACGGTTATACTTGCAATATATGCCACTATGAAGTAAAACACGGCCAGGAAGAACTTTCTAGACGATTTAGATGGGCAGCGTGGTTTTACATGTGTCATTTTTGTCGATATCAAGATTTTATTGACAAAACAAACCCTCTAGTAAATGAACAATAATTATATATATACATATTTTACTTACTTTCGTTTCGCATATTAAGTAAAATAGTGTTGTTGATTGATACAGACAGGTGTAGCTAGGAACATTGCTCAACTACCATTGGGTTTTGTATTTTAAATAATAGGGACTAAAATATCGCAGTTTTTGTTCGCCAGTCCGATAACTTCGACACAAGAAGAATCATGTTTAGAATAAAGATGGACAGGGATAAACCGTTCACCACATTTAAGATTAAAAAAGATGACGTTAAAAGCATTTATTGCGGCATGTGTAAAAGATGGATGACAGAATTTTTTGTGGCTCGCCATTTAATAAGTAAGGCTCATTTAAAAAAAAAAAAAAAAAAAAATTCAAGAGCAAAGACGAAAAAATAAAATGTCTGTGCAGAGGAGAAAAACCATCAAAGAAAATTTCTACACAACCGAGCAAAAAATCTGCTCCATCGAAGAAAATGTCTACTCCACCGACCAAAAAATCTACTCCATCGAAGAAAATGTCTACTCCACCGATCAAAAAATCTACTCCATCAAAGAAAAATACGGCAAGGGGAAAAGACAAAAGGTAAATTACGACAGATACAGAATACAAGGCAAAACGATAGAGAAATGTGATCTTGAAGAGCAACGGCAAAACGCATTGCCAAACAATTAGCCCATGTCTCTTGGTCTAATACGAGAGGACTGCAAAACACCAGAAAACACGAAAGATTTTCAGCTGAAAGGAGATACACTAAAAAAATGCCGTCACAACCACGAGAACATATTTGAGGAAGGTTGCAGTGACAATAAAGGAAGTCGGATCCGTTTACCAGGTCCCGAGGAAAATGCGAAGCTACGATTATTTAATCTAGAAGAAGATATAGGACATGAAACTGCCGAAAACAATTTTCAAAATATCTTGGATTCTTTTCCTCGAAACGATCCGCGAGACTTTGACATTGGCAGTTTACTCTGCGATTTTCAGATACAACAAGGTAATCTTCTGACGGAGACTGGTGAGTTTGACGCCATGGAGTGGATGGTGTGTCCTGAAAATCATGAAAACTTTACGTCACTCTTAAATTGTCAAAAATGCGATCCAGTAAACTATAAAGACTTTCAAAACGTGCAACAAATGTAATAAAGAGGACTGGATGTCACCGAGAAGACATGGACTCGAATAAAACTTTACTTTTTGGTTACAATTTAACCTGTGAAAAATATGCCAAGTATGAAGATCGTCTATGCGCATACCAAACATGGCCCAGTTAGATAAAACAAGATAAATTTTCTTTAGCAGCAGCTGGTTTTTGTTTACGTCAAAGAGGGTGACATTGTAGAGTGTTTCGCTTGCGGCGTGAGGGTGAGCCAGTGGTTGACGGTTGATATTCCTATAAAAGAACATGCGAAATTCTCACCGGACTGTTTGTACATTAAACTCGTGGGATCTGGAGAAGAAAATTTAGATAACGAAATCGCACTTACCCAACGTTTTCAACGTGTCAATAGGACATTTTTCAAAGAGAACATTCTTTTTCTTAAAAAAGAAGTATTTTACAAAATGGAAAGGACTCATGTTGCCTTGTTACAGTCTTATTTCGACTTTTTCCACGTTCAAGAAATCTGTGAAAAAATGTTTTACGTATTTCAAAAGAAGTGTTTTGGATGCCAACATTCATTTTTGTCGCAGACGGAGCATACGTGCGTATCACTGTCTGGTGAAAAGCAACTCTTCATCTATTTTGACGACGTTCTTTCTGATGTTGACGAATCTGAGATTTTAAGAAAATGGGATGGCGCAGCCTTAAAGTTGGACATACCTCGCGAAGTGCTTGAGCTGTTTAAACTGAAAATCTACTGCAAGGACTGGCGAGAAGTAGGTATGAAAACTGCATTGGAAAAATAGAATGATGAACATGGCCATTCAGACATTGCTAATAGAAAGACGTTTTGGTTAAAAAAAAAAAAAAAATTAAACGTATATATCTGTGAAAAACGGCCGTTTCGTTTTCTTCTTTGTAGGTTTCGACCCTTACTCTCTCTCTCCCCCTCCCCCACTTCCTCCTCGCAACTTCCCCGATAACAAGAAGGCTCCGAGTTCGATCTAAACTCGAAGCACTAGGTGAACATGACTATCTGAACTATCGCCTTTGTATGATTGAAATAATGTTACAAGCGACGTAGTATGTGAATGAATCAATCATCCGTCCCTCATATCCCTCGTTCAATAAATGTATGTGTTGAGTATTTTTGATCTCATTTGAAAAGATATTATAACATGGAGAGTGTCGTAAAGCTCGAAGTAGATACTACAGCTCAAGTTCTAGGTAGGGAAATGTAATAAAAAATATATGTTTTCCATAACAAGTATCACTCTTCGTGTTATACTTATATCTTAATTTGAAATCAAAAATAGTTCATGCATCTTATTTTGACTGACTTTAGGTCCTACAAATGTTGGGAAGAGCACCTTCGATTTTCATCTCCTAAAAGCATGCAGATGCGGCTTTTTCTAAACCGATCGAAGCTATCTACTATTGCTACAGTGTGGATCAACCTTTGTTTGCAGAAATGAAAAAGACAATACCCAAAATTAGGTTTGTCCAAGGTCTTCCTTCGAAAGCTGACCTCGAAACATGGCACATGAGCGAGCCTAGAGAAAAAAATTTAGTTATTGATGACATGATGAGCGAAAGCGCAAAAAGTAAAGATGTAGTGGATATTTATTGTAAATACGCGCATCATTTCAAATTCTTTTGCTTTCTCATTTGCTAAAACGCCTTTTGCCAATGACGGGAATTTCGAACCATAAGTCTAAATATAAATTACTTCTTTTTATTCAAGAACAGTCGGGATCTATTACAATTGCAAACTGTAGGCAGACAAATCTTCCCGGTTAAAGTCAAATTCTTTATGGATGCTTATAAAAAGGCTACTGCAGAGAGATTCGGCTATCTTTTGATTGATCTGTCTCCTCATTCAAAGACAATATATAAAATGAGGTTTCAAATCCTACCGGGCCAGTTGATGATTGTTTATCTGCCTGTTGACAGCCATGAGTCCATTGATTAAAAAGCACAATCATTTTTTACGTCTTCTTCTGCAAACTTTAAACAGACAGAAAAAAGCGCTAGTAAAAACGATTGACAAGTCACAGTTAAATGCCATTATTCAAATTGTTTGCAATTTATTGACTGGCTATCGTGCACTGCCTGCTGCGGTTAAAAAGCGTCTAGCCAGGAGAAAAGCAGTTATTCGTCAATTTGTCAGTAAAGGCATTTCGCTGAATAAAAGAAAAACAGCTATTTTTGAAATATCACACCTACATCTTGCCTTTTGTCAGCGCTGTCGAAGGTGAGCTTCTCTAAATGGCTCGTAAATTAGTGCTTATACCGAGATGTAAATATGAACATATGCTCAGGCTGTTGGATGAGCAGTCTGAGCGGATTAAACAAAAAGGTGGGCAGAGTCAAAACAACAATGACAACTCAAAAGTGGTGAAAAGTGAGACGCTAAGCAGGTTGGATGAAGGAAAAATGGTTAGCAATGGGGAAAGAAATGAATTAGAGAACAATCTAGAGGAATTGAGCGATCCAGAAAAACCGAAATTGTATGTAGAAAAAACACTCTCAGCAATGCCGTTTGAAAAAAAAAGATGTTCAAGCGGTAAAAGGAAAAGAAAAGTACAGCCGGCAACATCACGCACAGAGATATTAGATGAAGAAAAAACAGCTAAGAAAAACATCTCAAAGGCAAAATGGGTTAACTACCTTATATAGCGAGGTAAATGTTAAAATTTTATAAGAAATTAAGCGTTAGTGAATTATTCGCGCTTTTTCCCGCCGAAGTACGGCGCCAAAGCGTAAAGCTAACATTTTGGCGCCAAATCGCTCCTCGTTTCTCTTTATAAACTGACACTCGATACGAACTTGTATTAAAGCTAACAGTTTGTGTGTAGAAGGTTTTAAAAGATGACATTTATGATAGCAATTGAGAATATGGTTATTCGAACGTTGTTGAGATCTTACAGACGGGCTTCATGCATTAGGCTATTGTGAATTGGCATTAAAGTCGATGATATGTTCTCATTTCTAACTTTCTAAGATGAATGGAAAGGATAATAGCGGCAGCTCTGACAAAGACTTTAAGAAACAGGAATTCCAAGGAATTTAAAATGGAAATGAAAAGAAAGTGTTCCGATGTGCTGTCTGTTCTAAGGAATTAACATGTAAAACAACCTGGAAACAACACATGACAAGTCACATGGCCAAGCGAAAGTGTGATTCGTGTGATGCTTCATTTACGAGAGTGGAGAATTTACGTCTTCACGAAGAAACAGTCCACGGAGTTCAGAGAAAAAAAAAAAAAAAAAAAACCGAGCCTTCGATCTACAAGTGTGATTCTTGTAACAAAACCTTTACAAAAAAAAAAAAAAAAAAAAATACAATCTAATGCGACACAATACTCACTTTCATCGGCAATGCACTGGAAATCGGCTGAGACGATGGTTTTCTTGTAGGCAATGTGATAGAGAATTTTAAGATTACAGTGATTTATATTATCATGTCATCCAAACGCACCCATTAAACCAACAAGAGGGTGGGAGAAGAGCCCTAGGTCCGCGTTCATTAAATGCAGATCAAAGTGTTCATCCGAAAAACAGAACTGGTAATGCCGGAAATGGCACTGATGGCGCAGCAGACAGTGATGACATGAATCAAGAACGTATGGGTCAAGTGAATCAAGAGTCAGCTTTAAGAAATGGTGTCGTAAATAGATATATATTCCCCACAAAGAACGAAAAATATGATGTACTGGAATTCTTGGGTAATGTGAGAGATCAAATTAGGGCTTACCTAAAATATCTCGTGCGCTTGTTGTAGGGAGCATCAAGTGGAATATATGTGTACAGGTAGAAATGCACCGCGACGACGGTAATGACGGTACAGTTGCATCGCCATACTTTCGAAGTCGAACTTATATGACATAATCAGCGGAGGATTTCGAAGAACACAATTTAAATGAAGCGCTACAAAAATGTATGCAAACCTGGAAAAATATATGCGCGAAGGTTCGGGCTGGTATGTTAAGAAAGCCTTGAGACTAGAAATCCACTCAGTTGTGTATAAACCCCTTGGTGGTTTTACGTTTTTACCCCTACCAAAGGCACTAGCATGTAGTAGGAGTCTGGTTAATGTCGAATGTCATGAAGGAGATAGATGTTTCTTATATTGTTTGCTCGCTTCACTGTACCCCGCGGACGTCGAACCTGAACGTAGTGAACAATACTACCAATACGAAACAGGTCAATATGACAGGCATCAAGTATCCAGTCACCTTACCGCAAGTTGGTAAGGTTGAAAATCAGAAACGTCAGTGTTTACATCATGTAAATCTATTACGGCTGAAAGTTGGTGACATATCCCATTACTGTTTAATCAGGGATTTTGATCGGTTTCTGTCTCTCACAAACAAACATCGACCGCAATTGTATTTCCGCTCTTATTGCCTACACGGATTTAGTAGGGAAGATTTGCTGAATGAACACCAGGACAACTGCTCTAAACACGAGGCACAAAGAGTAGAGCTACCAGTTCCTGGCAAGAAAGACGTCTTGCAATTCAACGATTTTGAAAAAAACCTTGAAAGCACCTTTCGTCATCTATGCCGATTTTGAGACCATTACACGGAAAATACATACATCTGCTGCAAATCCAAAACAACCAGCCGTTACGCCTACAACCAAGCTGGAAGTCTGCGGATTTGGTTACAAAGTAGTGTGTGAAGATTTTAAGTACACAATATATAGAGGGGAAGACGCGAGTGGCAGATTAATTGATTGTTTGCTTCAGGAGCAAAATGAAATAATACAGATTGCACCCATGCAGACGACTGATAAAGTAGATGATCTCATCCAAGCTAGCAATCATTGTTGCCTCTGTAAAAAGAAATTCACTAATGATGACAAGATTTATCGTAGGGTAGTCAGACATCATAATCATCTGACAGGAAAAATAATTGGTCCAGCTTGCAATGCCTGTAACCTAAAGTGTAAACAGGCAACTTTCATTCCCGTAATATTTCATAACCTCAAAAATTTCGATGCACATATTTTATGTGAAAAAATTGGACAGTTTAAAGAACGAAAATTGACATGTATCGCACAGAATACCGAAAAATACGTCAGTTTTTCTCTTGATCGACTGAGGTTCATTGACAGTTTCCAATTTCTTCCTGCTTCCCTAGAAACATTGGTAGACGACCTGGCTCAGGATGGTTTGCAGGCTTTCCCAAATTTGATGTTGGAGACAACTATGGAGACAACGGGTGATGCTGAGGCTCAGTTACTTCTAAAAAAAGGCGTATTTTGTTATGAATACCCGGACAGTATTGAACGTTTCAATGAGCCGGTGCTACCGCCCTTAGAAGGATTTTATTCCTCAGTCAAGAAAGAACACATATCAAATGAAGATTATCAGCGCGCACATGATGTTTTTAAGATGTTTAACATGAAGTCTTTAGGCCACTATTTTGACTTACATCTTAAATCGGCGGATGTGTTCGAGTCCTCCAGAGACCTTTGCATGAAGCAGTATGAGCTGGATCCCTGCCATTTCTATACATCACCTGAGTAGAATAAAAGTGGGGTAACGGTCGTAACAGTCTTAACAATCTTTAGTGGGGTACGTTCGTAACAATCTTTAATGGGGGTACGGTCGTAACAGTCTTAACACTGTCTTAACAATCTTAACACTGTCATGACAATCTTGGTACGGTCGTAACAATCTTAACAATCTTAACACCGTGTCTTAACAATTTTTGCTGGAGGTAAGGTCGTATCAATCTTATCACCGTGTCTTATCAATTTTTGACTGGGGGTTAAATCTTAACAATCTTAATACCGTGTCTTAACAATTTTGCTGGAGGTAAGGTCGTATCAGTCTTATCAATCTTACCACCGTGTCTTAACAAGTTTGGTACTTAGGTGTTTTATTTGGTATATTGCTAGTTTTCGTTCATAAAAGATCATTAGCTGATTGTAGATTGACGAAGCGAGTATGTTATTATGGATAAGGAAGATATTTTTAAAAAAGTACTGTTTTGACCCAAAACATCCAGCTGCCTATGGAGGACCTAAAAAGCTGTTTCAAGTTTTACGTAAAAAGTATCCTGCTGTTTTTACGGAAGATTACAGATCACAATGGTTGTGCAATCAAGATGCTTACGCCATACAGAAACCTATTCGATATCGTTTCAAAACGGCTAATGTGAGAGTAACATCGATTAATGAACAATGGGACATCGATTTGCTGTCCATGATAAATTTAAGCGACGATAATGATGGCGTGCGATATCTCCTATTTGCCATCGACATTTTAAGCAGAAAAGTACGCGTGCAACCATTGAGGAATAAAACGGCAAGGTCTGTGTTGGAGGGTATAAAAACTATGCTTCAAGATGTTAAACCGAAAAAGATACGCGCGGACAAAGGTTCAGAGTTTGTAAATCAGTGGTTCAAAAGATTGATGAAAGAGGAAGACATTTATTTTTTCACTACACAGAATCACCATAAGCGAATTATGTGGAACGAGTGCAACGGACAATCAAGACGGCTCTTTATTGTTAGTTATATTGATTCGCTGGACGATATTGTAGCGAATTACAACAACACCCCCCCCCCCCATCGTAGTCTAAATGATCTAGCACCGAATCAAGTAAATAAAGACAATGAAGCGGATGTGTGGGCGTTTGTCTACTTGAAGAAACGTCCGAGAGTAAAGAATAAACCTACATTTCTTTTTAATCTTGGAGATTTTGTGCGCATAAGTTTCACCAAAACACCATTTCGCATAGCATATCAGGAGCAATATACGGTCGAAGTTTTTCGCGTAGCTGGAAGATTGCTCAAACAGGGCATTCCTATGTACCGGTTGAAAGATTTAAAAGACGAAGGCGTGAAAGGATTGTTTTACACGAGTGAATTGTAGAAAGTAGATTAAGACGAAAATAGTCTTTGGTTTATTGAACTCGTTTTGAAGCGAAGAAAAAGAAATAAAAAAGTAGAGTTTCTGGTGAAGTGGCAAGGATTTCCAGACACATTTAATAGTTTGGTAGATGCGAATGACATTAAAGACACGGGAAGTGGCGGAAAGTAAACATGGATCGGTATATTTATGTGCGTAGTGATGAGAGTGATGTCTTTTTCGAGGATAATCGAACGACTAACTTTAAAGTGCAACTCAAATATCCTCTCTACTTGCCTGGAATGTGGAAGGTAGCTCTAGTAGAATTTAACATTACGGAGAAATCATAGTCGAAGTTAAAAGCGGATGATGGGTTACATATCTACTCTGATTTGTGTAGAGTATAGTGGATGGCGAGGAACGTCCATTGTTACGATGTCTAGAAAAGAGTACTAAAAGCATGTACATTCATTTGTAACTTAAATACTTTTGAAGTTACATCGGGATAGCAAAGTTTAGTTTTCAAGTAAAATTTTCAAGATAAGGGTTGAAAATATGGCCTTGACCTTAGAAAAATATCACAATAATCAAATTCTTAATGCTGACAGGTACCTACATACAAAATATGAGTATTATCACTTCAATAATTTTGAAGTAATTGGGGGAAATGTTAAGTTTTCAGGTAAAATGTTGAGGAAAACATCATCAGGATAAGGGTTAAAATATGACCTTGACCTTGGACATTATGACCATAATTAAATGCGTATTACTGACAGGTACCTGCATGCAAAATATTAGCAATGTCACTTAAACAATTTTGAAGTAATAGGGAAATGGTGAGTTTTCAGGTTAAGTTTTGTGTAAAAGTCATCAGGATAAGGGTTAAAATATGACCTTGACCTTGGACATATGATGCACATAAGATGCCTATCAATGAATGATACTTATATACCAAATATGAGCGTTGTATCTGAAATAGTGTTGAAATAACAGGAAAATGTTAAGTTTTTTGGTTAAGTTTTGAGATAAAGTTTTGAGGGTAAGGGTTAAGAATTTGACATTGACCTTGGACATGAAGTGCTGGGCTCTGCTGTTCGTTGTTTTATATTGATTGAAAATACAAAAACAGCGGCGTAACTCTTGCAAAATGCTTTTAGATACCTTGATGACATGAATTGCTCCTTTTATGGTGAACAGGCAAAGCTTTGAAATACTTCGGAAAACTTTTACATGAAACTTTATCACAGGTGAACAGGCAAAGCTTTGAAATACTTCGGAAAACTTTTACATGAAACTTTATCACAGACTACGAAAAATATGGAGCTATGACAACACTTCAGTCCTGGCTCTGAAAATGACTAGAATTAATGTACATTAAGTCATAATAGTCCAACAAAACATCCTAGAGGCTTTGCTTACAACAACTTTAGTTCTGGATGTTGATGACAAGAATATCTCATTTCGGTATGAATTGGTAACAACGTCCTTTATTTTCACATATTCTCCAGTTTTATAGTGGGTCGTGTCCGCCAGATCTCTCCACAGTGCTATTCTGCATCTTCCTGTTTCATCTTAAATGATAATGCTTTTTTAATTTTGTTGGTGAGTTTTTCACTTGCACTTCTTTCACTGCTTCCTCCAATAACGAACTTGAAAAAAAATGTTGGTAGGGGATTCAATTTGGTTTCAAAACTTTTTTCAATTATATCATAGCCAAGTTCTCTAATGTTATGTCTTGGTATCATCAATAAAAGACTGGAGCTCTGAATGGTCTTGAAAAAGGGTATACCAATTTGATCAGCAACTAAGGTAGGATTCAAACCCATGACCCACCACAGTTTGAGCCCTGTAAAAGAAACAAAATTACTAAATATGAGCATTGTAATTCAATTATCTGTAGCACTATCAGAGAAATAACATTTCAAAAAAAAAAAAAAGCTTATCTGTGACCTTGCCATTTGACCTATGTGACCCCGAAACTGAAAGGGCACTTCCTTGGGTCATGAGAAACACTTATAAATTTCAATGGCCCTAGGTCAAATAGCTATTGAGTTAGAGCGTGCGAAGAATTTGTATGGGGTTTTACACTGTTCTGAATAATCTTTGAGTTATATCAGGATTAGTTTGCTTATTTATGTGCTTCCTAGGTACACCAGTACTAGGCTAGAGCTCTGAAATGCCTTGCCCAAGGACATACCCACATGACCAGCGGCAGGGGTGGGATGAGAAACCCACACAAGAGTCACCTCATTAGTCAAGAGTCGGACCCCCTTACCACTACAACATGCAGGACCCCTACAGCACAGAAACAATAGTTTCGCAAGAATTACGAAGTTCAAGGTGAGATAATTCTGCAAACAATCAGATAAAATCCATGCCTAACAATCACAAGTTTAATGATTGTGAGAATTAGAGCTTTTGCAGACACTGTGGGAAATTAAGAATAGTCAATAACTCCTTGATCTTAACTTTTCAAGAGTCAATTTTAACAGCAAAATCCCAAGTCAACAAGATGTGTTTGTGAAACACTAATGCCCCCTTATCAGCTATGTTAGGGAATATGACCTTGATGATTGACCTTAACCTTGTCACCTGACCTTGACCTTGTCACCAGCAGATGAGTGTTCATGCAAGGTACCTTCATTCCAACAAGAGCACCGCATGCGGGTGCCAATGCTCGGCTGCAGCTGCTTGATAGTGAATAACAAAATATAAGTTGAAAAAGGGGCATAATTCGTACAAAAACGAATTTAGAGTTACCTCCCTTAGGTAAAGTATGGATAGCTCTTTTGATAGTGAACGTATATTCCGAGTTTTTTGTAAGGTAATAACAGAGATATGACCAAGGTTAAAATTTGTCACGCCAACAACAACTCCAATAATGCCGACGACGGCAAGGTGAGGACAATATCTCGACTTTTTGTTCCAAAACAGCCGAGCTAAAAAAGAGCATAGTAACTTAAACAGTGGTGAAGTAATAGGAAAATGTTAAGTTCCAGGTTAAGTTTTGGACAGACACATGGACGGACAGACGGACCGGCACCGGTAAGTGTGCCACCGATCTTATCGATGCGGGAGCATAAAATGGATGATTTAAGAGTTCATAGTTAACTTATGTTACTCGCAGACTAAGAATGTCAAATTTTGTTTTTTTAAGGGGTTTAATGCCGCTTTGAACAATCTTTCAGTTATACTACGGCGATTTGTTTGTATGGAGTTTAACGCCGCTTTCAACAATCTTTTAGTTATATCACGGCAAAGTTCACTTAGTCATGTGCTTCCTGGGTATCACCAGTACTAGGCTGGGGCTCTGAAATGTCTTGCCCAAGGACATACCCACGTGGCCAGTGGCGCGACCGGGATTCGAACCCATGGCCACCGACTCCTCACCAGTCACGAGTCCACCGCCCTACCCACTGAGCCACTATACCACGGCGAAGTTCACTTATTCAGCTGCTGTAAAATTTTGTAGCAAAATGTTAAAATTTATGGTCTAAAATATCTTATCTGTACTACTCTCCCCCTAACCGAAACAACCATTTTTCGGGGCGAGGCCAAAGCGTCTGACACAGCCTTTATAGGAGCAGAAGGGGGGTTTATAATAAACCTTCCCTCCTGTTCAACTGCACTGGGAATGTTGTTGATCTCTGATGTTGGGAAAACCTTTGTAGCACTGGTTACCATTTGGTTTTCTTATCACGTTTCTAAGGATAAGGCATTTTCCAACAATAAACTTTTCGAATTTCGCTTCATCATAGACTGTAGTCTTGACTGCCATGGTTTCGTCACATACTGTCGCATTCAGGAGTTTCTTGTCTTCTTATTTGTCATTTTTATAGTTGAGTACCCTATCTACTGCCACCACCTTGCATTTTATACTCTTCAAGTAAGGAGCTTGTCCCCCCCTGTGACATCAGATCCTTAAGAAGGTAGGTTGTTCCAGCCTGAAAGAAAGAACAGTATTTTCAATATAGCCATTCAGTAATAAGTGAATTCACTTTAGTTTTCAGTAGGCTTAATTTTTATAAAATTGAATTTCCAAATTTGATCATTAATAAAATAATATTTGAATTATTGTAAATACAAAACTTCTTTGTCAGAAACAATACTTTGTGAGAAAAGATTTTCTGGTTACACATCATTTTTAGCTCAGCTTAGCACAACGTGCTAAAGGTGAGCTATTGTGATCGCCCTATGTCCGTCGTCCGTCAACAATTTCGTTAAACATCTTCTTCTCCTAAACCACTGGGCCAATCTTGATGAAACTTGGCAGGGATGTTCCTCGGGTAAAGCTCTACTAAAATTGTTCAAAGAATTAAATTCCACCCACAACTCTGGTTGCCATGGCAACAAAAAGGAAAAAAAAGCAAAATCTTTGAAAACCTTCTTCTCTGAAACTAGAAGGCGCAGAGCTTTGATATTTGGTATGTAGCATCTCCTAGTGGACCTCTACCAAGTTTGTTCATTTGATGCCCCTGGGGTCAAAACTGGCCCCGCCTCAGGGGTCACAAGTTTGAGCATAGTAACAAAGAAGGAAAACTTTAAAAATCTTCTTCTCTGAAACTTGAAGGCACAGAGCTTTGATATTTGGCATGTTGCATCTCCTAGTGGACCTCTACCAAGTTTGTTCATATGATGCCCCTGGGGTCAAAACTGGCCCCGCCCCGGGGGTCACAATTTCCAACATAGGAACAAAGAAGGAAAACTTTAAAAATCTTCTTCTGTAAAACTAGAAGGCATAGAGCTTTGATATATGGCATGAAGCATCTCCTAGTGGACCTCTACCAAGTTTGTTCATATGATGCCCTTGGGGTCAAAACTGGCCCTGCCCCGGGGGTCACAAGTTCGAACATAGGAACAAAGAGGGGAAACTTTAAAAATCATCTTCTCTGAAACTGGAAGGCGTAGAGCTTTGATATTTGGTATGTAGCATCGCCTAGTAGACCTCTACCAAGTTTGTTCATATGATGCCCTTGGGGTCAAAATTGGCCCTGCCCCGGGGGTCACAATTTCAAACATAGGAACAAAGAAGGAAAACTTTATTTTTTTTTTCTCTTAAATGGGAAGGCATAGAGCTTTGATATTTGGTATGTAGCATCTCCTAGTGGACTTCTACCAACATAGGAACAAAGAAGGAAAACTTTAAAAATCTTCTTCTGTAAAACTAGAAGGCATAGAGCTTTGATATATGGCATGAAGCATCTCCTAGTGGACCTCTACCAAGTTTGTTCATATGATGCCCTTGGGGTCAAAATTGGCCCTGCCCCGTGGGTCACAAGTTCAAACATAGGAACAAAGAAGGAAAACTTTATTTTTTTTTTCTCTCTTAAATGGGAAGGCATAGAGCTTTGATATTTGGTATGTAGCATCTCCTAGTGGACTTCTACCAAGTTTGTTCCAAGAATGCTGCTTGGGTCAAAACTGGCCCATCCCCTGGGGTCACAAGTTCGAACATAGGAACAAAGAAGGAAAACTTTAAATTTCTTTTTCTCTTAAACGGGAAGGTGTAGAGCTTTGATATTTGGTATGTAGCATTTCCTAGTAGACCTCTACCAAGTTTGTTCATATGATGCCCCTGGGTCAAAACTGGCCCAGCCCCGGGGGTCACAAGTTCGAACATAGGAACAAAGAAGGAAAACTTTAAAATTCTTCTTTAAAACTGGAAGGCATAGAACTTTGATATTTGGTACGTAGTGATTCTCTTCTAAGTTTGTTTGCCCATCTAAGCGCAACAAGTTCATTGAGTTCAAAATTGGGTCATCTTGGGTCATAAACTAGGTCACCAGGTCAAATTAAAGAAATACCTTGTTGGCACTCTCAAGGCCACATTATTTGCTCAGTTGCCTTGAAAATTAGTTAGAAAGTTTGTCTTTATAAAGTCTCACATAAGATTAATTTGGGTCAACTTGGGTCATAAACTAGTTCACTGGGTCAAATTAAAGAAATACCTTGTTTGCACTCTGGAGGCCACATTTATTGCTCAAATGACCTGAAATTTGGCCAGAATGTTTGTCTTGATGAAATACCAGATGAGTTTGGATTTGGGTCACCTGGAACCATAAACTAGGTCACTAGGTCAAAATAAAGAAATACCTTGTGGGCGCTCTAGAGGCCACATTCTTTGCTTAATTGCCTTGAAAATTGGTCAGAATGTTTGTCTTTGTAAAATCTCACAGGAGTCTGAATTTGGGTCAACGGGGTCATAAACTAGGTCACTTGGTCAAATTAAAGAAATAGCTAGTGGGCACTGTAGAGGCCACATTTATTATTCATATGATTTGAAAATTGGTTAAAATGTTTCTTTTGATATAGTCAAAGACCACTTCAAATTTGGGTCACCTGGGGTCATAATCTAGGTCACTAGGTCAAATTAAAGAAATATCTTTAGGGCACTCGAGGCCACATTTTTTGCTCAGTTGACTTGAAAATTGGTCAGAATGTTTGTCTTCATGAAATATGGGTTTGAAATTGGGTCACCTGCGGTCAAAAACTAGGTCACATGGTCAAATTAAAGAAAAACCTTAAAGGCACTCTACTAAGGTGAGCAACCCAGGGCCATCATGACCCTCTTGTTTTATCTTCTGTCAGTGCTTAGTTATCTACAGACTGTTGTAACTTTGAAATTGCAAATTTCGTTGGATATGTAGGTCAAGTGCATCTTCAACCGATTACTATATGACAAAATTTTAGATTTTAGGTCCAAAGTGAAAGAAGTTGCAGGCAACAATTTAACCAATTACCACACAATCCCTTGAAACAAGCAATTTCTCCTTTCTCGCAATGTTTACCACCCTATATGGTACTTATTTTTCATTTCACACACTCTTTGAAATATCTGCAAATGCTTTCAATTTGGACCGATTTAAAGTGTTGTTTTGGTAATGGGTTAAAGTGGTTGTTAATTGAAAAATCAATATCATATAGGGTAGAAAACATTGTGGGAAATGAAAAAATTGCTTGTTACAAGGTTCCTGTTATTTCTCACAAAAGTGCAATCTAATCCAAACTAGCAGATAAAGCTGCCAAGGAGGCATTGTCACTGGAAGTTTTACCTTTTAAAGTTCCTTTTAACGATTTTAAGCCATTAGTGAATGATTTTATTCAAAATGTATGGCAGCAATCCTGGAATGACCCAGTAAATCAAAACAATAAGTTGTTTACAGTGAAGCCAGCTCTTGGCGAGTGGTTTCCGGGGTTGCGGACAAGTCGCTGCGAGGAAATTATATTGGCCCGTCTTCGCATTGGTCATACATATCTGACGCACTCATACCTCCTGAAAGGAGAAGAAGCACCTCAATGTATTTCCTGCAATGCATCTCTTACTGTTAAACATATATTTGTAGACTGCATAGACCTTGCGCCTACAAGAGACAGGTTTTTTCATGTTGACAGTATGAACAATTTATTTAATACTGTAAAGTTGGAGTCTATTTTTGAGTTTTTGAAAGAGGTAAATCTCTATAAACAGATGTAATTTTAGGTTCTATTGACCATTTGTTTTTTATACGTAATACCAGTATAATTATTTGCTCTTAGTGTTTACACGGTATAGATTTTAATCTAATTTCGTAACCTTACAGTATATTCAATAAAAAGCATTGCATTAATTGTAATTGCGCCCAAAATGACCTTTGATGTCGACGGGCCATAAAACTTCATTCATTCATTCATTCTTTAATCCAAACTACCAGCTGCTCATCCACATAAGGCAATGTGGTTTTTATGATTTTTCAATGAAGATCATTACTTTCCCCCAGCCGGACGGGGGGCAGAATTCGCCGGCTGCCAGACCTGTAGAGTGGTAAGACCCCACCAATGGACCCGCCTGTTTGCCGTGGGTGGAGACTCGTAAGCCGGAAAAGAGGGTCCTGGTAGTTGAGGGGAGCCCAGGGATCTCCAGCTCTTCAATACACTGCTTCGGCCTCGGCCTCGGTGTAAACGAGAGCCTAGATGGGCCCGGTCTAGTGCAATCGGCTGGTCGTTTTTAGATTTGGGCATCATTTGTTAAACAAAAACTTAGTTAATACCTCGAATGTTCCGAAGTATATCATCATAGCATGAAGCCAAGAAGTTATGATTGATAATGCATGTATCTTGTACATTATTTATCTAAATTTTCGCATATATTCATACACTGTCAGTATGTTCAAATGACTAACTTTTACTTTGCTTTACATGTTTTAGTCCCTAGTCTAATATAGGCTCATGGGCTAATTGGGTGGTATGGATTTTGAGGATGAGGCATTGGCTTCCATGGCAGTTGTCTGATATCTAGGAATTAGCCATGTCTGCTCATTGTCGCTTTTCTTCATCAGTACTGCCCGAGTATATCATCTGAGTAACCCTGACATGAAGAGCTGGATAACCGCTCTGTTTATCATGTCCCCTTGTTGGGCTCCGTGGCGGGCGGGAACTGCGGATGATGAATAAAAAAAATCAATCACGGATCACCAAAACAAAAAAAGAAACCGTGACCAGCTAGATACCGAGCCAGATAATGCCCAATCCACTACCTCCGTCTTCCCTCGCTTCTTAATCATTGAGTCTACGGTACCTGACCAGCAACTTTCAAAATTATCCCCATTCGTCATAGAAAAAGTTCTAGTTGGACTTGCCGGAACTCCGAAGTCCGTTAAAAAACTCGAGTCAGGGGGCCTTTTGATTGAGGTAGAGAAAGCTGTACATGCCAGAACCCTCATGAAAATCAAGCACTTCTTCAATGTACCTGCTAAGTGTGTCCCTCACAGCAGTCTAAATACATCAAAAGGAATAATTCGTTGCCCAGACCTCTCAGATATTTCTGAAGAGGAGAAAACAATGGAACTTTCCGATCAAAATGTAACAGCTGCACGCCGAATTACAGTTTTAAGAGACGGTGTGAGAAGGCCTACCAACACAACTGTGCCGACATTTAACACGGCTATTTTGCCTAAATATTTGAAAGTAGGATATTTGAAGGTGGCTGTAGACATGTACATACCCAACCCCCTTCAGTGCTACTGTTGTTCTGTTGTTACAAATTCGGGCACCATGAAAGGAACTGCAAGTTAAACCAAGGAGAACATTTATGCCGTCGTTGTGGTAATTCAAATCTTGTGCACAAATCAGATGACCACTGTGAATTTGATATTGGATGCATCAATTGCAAGGGTGAACATGCTGCAACTTCTCGATCCTGCCCAGTGTGGAAGAAGGAAAAGGAAGTTGTAACAGTCAAATACAACGAAGGACTGTCTTTTCTAGAAGCGAGAAAGATTGTTGAAGCAAGGCATAACTTGGGCGTTTCGTATGCTGCTAAAGCCACTACAAAGCTCATTCACCGCAAGGATGCTCAAACTCAAACTGTTGATGCTGCTGTTCAAACTGATGAACAAGACAAACCAGCGAATTTTAAGACAACGGTGCAACAGAAGTCGGTAAACTCTAATCAAAACAAAGTAATCCCAAAGATCCTGTATCTAGCCAGTCTAACACGAGAAAGTCCAACAGCACTCCAGTACAGGCGAAGGCTCCAAGCAGCCCAAGCCAAAAGAGACATAAATCTCCAAATAAGGTCCTCTCAGATCGCCTTCCTAAGGGATCTGATGACCAAATAAAACAACACAACCGCTTTGAATGTCTTAATGAAGACATGGAAGCGGAAGACTCCCAAGCAGAGTCAAACCTAAATAAGCAAGGTCGAATTATCAAACTTAACAACAAAAGATGAATAAATACATACCATTGCTTTGTGGTATCTTCTTTACCTTAAATTTAGCAATGAGAAATAACATTCTGCAATGGAATTGTCGTAGTATTAAAGCTAACTTTGAGGAATTAAATCTATTAGTTAATGAACAGAAACCAGTAGCAGTTTGTTAACAGGAAACTTTTCTAAAAGACTCCGACAAGTTTACTTTAAAATATCACTCCTGTTCTTTGAAAAACTTTAGTGGTAACGATAAAGCTTCAGGAGGTGTTGCCGTGATTGTGAACAATAGTGTTCCACACCATACTCTAAAACTCGACACTACCCTTCAAGCTGTCGCAGTAAACGTTTCTTTCAATAAGACCATAACGCTATGCTTCATTTATCAATTACCGAAGCCTTTTATTTTGACTGGAGATTTTAATTCCCACCATACACTATGGGGATGTACAGACACGAATGACAAGGGTCGAATCATTGAAGAATTTATTACAAAGCACGACCTTATTCTGCTTAATGATAAGTCTTCAACCTATCTTCATCCTGCTACTGGTTCGTACTCCTCTTTAGACCTTACTATATGCAGCCCTGGAATTTATCCAGACTTTAACCGGAAAGTTTGTGATGACCTCCATGGAAATGATCATTTCCCGATCCAAGTATCAGAAGTAGGACCTTCAATACAACAACGTCCTGAACGTTGGAAACTTCATAAGGCAAATTGGTAAAGGTTCAAACTCCACTGCGAACAATCAATTTATCCCGGTGCTTTTGATAAATGTGAAAATCCAGGAGAACTTTTCACTTCCTTACTTTATTCGGCTGCTGAAAAATCAATTCCTCGGACATCGACAAATCCAAAGAATCCAAGCAAGCCATGGTTTAACGATGATAATGATGCAAAAAGGCTGTAGCTGAACGAAAGTCTGTTCTCAGACAATTTAATGTGAGACCAACTCAGGAAAATCTTTCAAAGTTCAAAATTGCACGTGCAAAAGCACGACGAACTATCAAGCAAAGTAAACGTGCGTCTTGGCGACATTACGTATCTAGATTAAATTCTAGATCGTCTGTCAAAAAGACATGGGATATGATAAGAAAAATTAATGGGAAAAGTTCCTCGTTAAATGTCGGGCACTTAAATTCGGATGATGTTGTTGTCACATCCAAAGCAGATATTGCCAATGTCTTGGCAGAAACTTGTGCAGAGAAGTCGTCTTCCTCAAACTATACGACAACATTTCGAAATACCAAGACACCAAAGAAAAAACTAAACTGAAGTTCAAGTCCAATAATACAGAGCATTACAATAAGGATTTTACTTTGAAAGAACTCAAAAAGGCTCTAAAGAAATGTCATGATACTGCTGTTGGGTGTGATGACATCCATTATCAGTTTTAAAACGATTTTCCACTTCGATCCCTTGAATGTTTACTGAGTATATTTAATCAAGTCTGGCATACTGGTACTCTTCCAGATTCCTGGAAGGAAGCAATAGTGATTCCCATACCAAAACCAGGTAAAGACTCTACGAATCCTGCAAACTATCGCCCTATAGCCTTAACAAGTTGTATTTGCAAAACCATGGAAAGAATGGTTAATGACCGCTTTGTTTGGTTTCTAGAGAAAAACAAACTTATTGCTACCGCCCAGTGCGGCTTTCCTAAACAAAGAGGCACTCTCGACCACTTAGCTTCGAAACTTTTATTCGCGAAGCTTTTATTAAACAGGAACATGTTGTTTCTGTATTTTTCGATTCAGAGAGTGCGTATGATACCACATGGAAGTATGGAATCATGAACGACCTCCATGATTTCGGTATGAGAGGTCGCCTTGCTTGTTTCATTTCGGCATTTTTGAATGAACGCCGGTTTAGGGTCCGAGTAGGAAATACTTACTCCAACCCCCATGAACAGGAAATGGGCGTTCCCCAGGGAAGCATTCTTTCCGTTACACTCTTCAGTGTCAAAATAAACAATATTATTAAGTCTGTTTGTCCTGGTGTGGAATGCTTTTTGTATGTTGACGACTTCTGCATTTGCTATAGGTCTAAGCATATGCATACCATTGAACGGCAATTACAACAAGTTTTAAACAACTTAGCTAAATGGTCAGGAGAAAATGGGCTTAAATTTTCAAAAACCAAGACCAAATGCATGCATTTCTGCCAGTCAAAAAAGTTTCATCTGGACCCAGAACTTTATTTAGATGATGTACAAATTGAAGTCGTCCTTGAATTCAAATTTTTAGGTCTTTTATTTGACTCTAAGCTGTCGTTTATTCCTCATATCAATTACCTTAGCAATAAATGCCAAAAAACTCTTAATCTTTTACGTGTTGTCTCCAGTATGGACTGGGGAGCCAACAAAAAAGTACGTTGGAGACTTTATAGAACACTTGTCCGTTCTAAGCTAGATTACGGCTGCATTGTATATGGCTCGGCGCGGCAATCGCACCTTCGGAAATTGGATTCTATCCATAACCAAGGTTTACGCTTAGCACTTGGCGCCTTTAAAACATCCCCTATCAATAGCTTGTATGCAGAGGCAAATGAACCATCTTTGAATTTACGTAGGAAAAAACTTTCCTTGCAATATTACTTGAAGTTAAGATCAAATCCCGACAACCCCACGCATAAAGCAGTATCTGAACCACTGTACAAGGATGAATTTCGAAAGAGAGAAAAAGTAATACTACCTTTTAGTTTGCTCTGTGAAGCAGATATGAGTTGTCTTGATTGCGATCTGGAGGATGTAGCACAACATAAAAAATCTCTGAAGTTCCTTTATGGACTTCTAAAAGTCCAACCTACATATATAATCTTGCTTCAGACAAGAAAGCTACGACAGATCCTTTGATATTTAAAAATAAATTCCTTGAAATTAAAGAACAATACTGCCTTCACGAAGAGATATATACTGATGGTTCTAAAGATGGAGACAAGTTTGCTGCAACTGCCCCCCAGCCGGACGGGGGGTAGAATACGCCGGCTGCCAGTCCTGCAGAGTGGTAAGACCCCACCAATGGACCCGCCTGTTTGCCGTGGGTGGAGACTCGTAAGCCGGAAAAGAGGGTCCTGGTAGTTGAGGGGAGCCCAGGGATCTCCAGCTCTTCAGCACACTGCTTCGGCCTCGGCTTCGGTCTAAACGAGAGCCTAGATGGGCCCGGTCTAGCGCAATCGGCTGGTCGCTTTTAGATTTGGGCACGACTTTTCTTGTTCAAACTTGATTAAAGTCACTGTAATGTTTTTGACAAATAATGATTGCATGCATTTGAGAAGTTTTCTCAGTAGTGCACGTATTCTCTACAGCTCTTGCGTAGATTTGAATCAATTAAACATTGCTACCTTGTCCAACTTACTGTTTTAAGTTGTTTTACATGTTTTTAGTCCCTAGTCTAATGTAGGCTCATGGGCTAATTGGGTGGCGGGGATTCTGGGGTTGGGGCATCAGCTTCCATGGATATTCTCTGATTCCCAGGAATAGGCCATGACTGCTGGAGGTCGCTCCTCTTTATCTATGTTGCCCAAGTATATCATCTGGGTAACCCTGGCATGGGGAGCTGGAATGCCGCTCCACTATACATGCCCCCTTGTTGGGCTCCATGGAGGGCGGGGGCCGTGGATGACGAAATTTATAAATTTAAACATGGAACAACAAACCAAAAAACGAACACGCGGCCAATTGGATATGGACTCGGACAACGAACAATCACCTTCTTTTCCTCGATTTTTAATCATTGAATCGACCAAAGCAGATCATCCTTTGACGAAACTGTCACCCTTCGTAATAGAGAAAGTTTTAGTTTCTCTAGCAGGATCGCCAAAGTCTGTTAAAAAGTTAAACTCTGGTTCACTTCTGGTTGAAGTCGAGAAATCGAAACATGCTCAAAACTTGTTGAAACTATCTCGCTTTTTTGAAATCCCTGCCAAATGTTACCCCCACACCTCTTTAAATACATCTAGGGGAATCATCCGATGTCCGGATCTTGCAGGTGTGACAGAAGAAGAAATAGTTTCCAATTTGGCAGACCAGAATGTAACTGCAGCTCGACGAATCACGGTTTTCAGAGATAATGTTAAAAGGAGTACTAACACCATTGTTTTGACATTCAACACCTCTATTCTACCAAAATGCCTCAAAGTCGGATATTTGAAAGTGCCTGTGGACGTATACATACCTAACCCGCTTCAGTGTTATGCATGTTTCAAGTACGGACACCATGAGAAAAAATGCAGGTTGCATGGAGGAGATGAACTCTGCAGACGTTGTGGGGATACTATAATCACCCATAACGAAAACATATGCACCAAGGATATGAAATGTGTAAACTGTGGTGAAAATCATCCCTCTACCTCTAGGTCATGCAAAATTTGGAAAAAGGAAAAAGAGATTGTTACAGTCAAATATAAAGAGGGCTTATCATTCCCTGAAGCCAGAAAGATTGTTGAAGCCCGTTACAATCTCTCCTTTTCCACCGTACTGAAATCTAATAAAACGAATTCGATCGAACTCAAAGATGCTCAAACTCAAACAATTGATACATCAACACAAACGAATACGCCACAGAACCAAACGCCTACAAATGTGAAACAATCTCAGAAACCTGTAGTGAACAAAAAACCAGAGAAAACTGCCCCTAAGAGTCCAACCAAATCTCCTAAAAAGGTCCTCTCAGACCGCCTCCCAAAGGGGTCTGATGACCAAATTCTTCAGCATAACCGCTTCCAGTGTCTCGATGATGAAGACATGGAGGCGGATGCTAATCATGCAGAACCATCAAATACAAATAAGCAAGGTCGCATTATCAAATTAAATAAGAAATGAATCAATACATACTTCCATTGTTCTATGGTATCTTTCTTACTCTAACTCTAGCAATGAATAATCATATTCTGCAATGGAATTGTCATAGCATTAAAGCAAACCTCGAGGAATTGAACCTTTTAATCAATGAACAAAAACCAGTAGCAATTTGTTTACAGGAGACATTTCTTAAAGACTCCGACAAGTTTACTTTAAAGCACCACTCTTGTTACTTTAGACACAATAGTGGCAATTATAAAGCTTCAGGAGGTGTTGCCGTTCTTGTGAATAATGGTGTTCCTCACCATTTTGTTAAGCTTGAAACTACATTGCAAGCTGTCGCGGTAAACATTTCTCTAAACAAAACCTTTACTTTGTGTTCTGTGTATCTTCCACCAGGGTCGCCAATTGATGTCAAGAAACTTGATGATCTAATAGACCAATTGCCGAAGCCTTTTATTTTAATGGGAGATTTTAATTCCCACCATACTCTATGGGGATGTACAGACACGAATGACAAGGGTAAAATCATTGAAGAATTTGTTACGAAACACGACCTTGTTCTGCTCAATGATCAGTCTTCAACCTATCTTCATCCTGCTACTGGTTCGCACTCCGCTTTAGACCTTACTGTATGTAGCCCTGGAATTTATCCAGACTTTAGCTGGAAGGTTTGTGATGACCTTCATGGAAGTGATCACTTCCCGATCCAGATATCGGAAATAGGACCTTCTGTACAACAACGTCCAGAACGTTGGAAACTCCACAAGGCTAACTGGGAACAGTTCAAAGTCCACTGCGAACAATCAATTCATCCCAGTGCCTTTGATGCCTGCGAAAATCCTGCAGAGCTTTTCACTTCCTTACTTTATTCGGCTGCTGAAAAGTCAATTCCTCGGACATCGACAAATCCAAAGAATCCAAGCAAGCTATGGTATAACGATGATTGCAAAAAGGCTATAGCTGAGCGAAAGTCTGTTCTCAGACAATTTAATCTACGACCGACTCATGAAAATCTCTCAAAGTTCAAAATTCCACGTGCAAAAGCACGACGAACTATCAAACAAAGTAAACGTGCGTCTTGGCGACAGTACGTATCTAGATTAAATTCTAGATCGTCTGTCAAAAAGACATGGGATATGATTAGGAAAATTAATGGGAAAAGTTCCTCGTTAAACGTCGGGCATTTAAATTCGGATGATGGTGTTGTCACATCCAAAGCAGATATTGCTAATGTCTTGGCAGAAACTTTTGCAGAGAAGTCGTCTTCCTCAAACTATACGACTACATTTCGAAAATTCCAAGACATCAAAGAAAAAACTAAACTGAATTTCAAGTCAAATAATACAGAGCATTACAATAAGGATTTTACTTTGAAAGAACTCAAAAAGGCTCTGAAGAAATGTCATGATACTGCTGTTGGATGTGATAACATCCATTATCAGTTTTTAAAACATTTACCGTTTCGATCCCTTGAATGTTTACTGAGTATATTTAATCAAGTCTGGCACACTGGTACTCTTCCAGATTCCTGGAAGGAAGCAATAGTAATTCCCATACCAAAACCAGGTAAAGACTCTACGAATCCTGCAAACTATCGTCCTATAGCCTTAACAAGTTGTATTTGCAAAACCATGGAAAGAATGGTTAATGACCGCCTTGTTTGGTTTCTAGAGAAAAACAAACTTATTGCTACCGCCCAGTGTGGCTTTCGTAAACAAAGAGGCACTCTTGACCACTTAGTTCGCTTCGAAACTTTTATTCGCGAAGCATTTATTAAAAAGGAACATGTTGTTTCTGTATTTTTCGATTTAGAGAGTGCATATGATACCACATGGAAGTATGGAATCATGAACGACCTCCATGATTTCGGTATAAGAGGTCGCCTTGCTTATTTCATTTCGGCATTTTTGAATGAACGTCAGTTTGGAGTCCGGGTAGGAAATACTTACTCCAACCCCCATGAACAGAAAATGGGCGTTCCCCAGGGAAGCATTCTTTCCGTTACACTCTTTAGTGTCAAAATAAACAATATTGTTAAGTCTGTTTGTCCTGGTGTGGAATGCTTTTTGTATGTTGACGACTTCTGCATTTGCTATAGGTCTAAGCATATGCATACCATTGAACGGCAGTTGCAACAAGTGTTAAACAACTTAGCCAAATGGTCAGGAGAAAATGGTTTTAAATTTTCAAAAACCAAGACCAAATGCATGCATTTCTGCCAGTCAAGAAAGTTTCATTTGAACCCAGAACTTTATTTAGATGATGTACAAATTGAAGTCGTCCCTGAATTCAAATTTTTAGGTCTTTTATTTGACTCTAAGCTGTCGTTTATTCCACACATCAATTACCTTAGCAATAAATGCCAAAAAGCTCTTAATCTCTTACGTGTTGTCTCCAGTATGGACTGGGGAGCCGACAAAAAAGTCCTTTTGAGACTTTATAGAACACTCGTCCGTTCAAAGTTAGATTACGGCTGCATTGTATATGGCTCAGCGCGGAAATCGTACCTTCGGAAATTGGATTCTATCCATAACCAAGGTTTAAGGTTAGCACTTGGCGCCTTTAGAACATCTCCTATCAATAGTTTGTATGCAGAGGCAAATGAACCATCTTTAAATTTACGCAGGAAGAAACTTTCCTTGCAATATTACTTAAAATTAAAGTCAAATCCCACCAACCCCACGCATAAAGCAGTATTTAAACCACTGTACAAGGATGAATTTCGAAAGAGAGAAAAAGTAATACCACCTTTTAGTTTGCGCTGTGAAGCAGATATGAACTGTCTTGATTGCGATCTGGAGGATGTAGCACAACATAAAATCTCTGAAGTTCCTTTATGGACTTCTAAAAGTCCAACCTACATATATAATCTTGCTTCAGACAAGAAAGCTACGACAGATCCTATGATATTTAAAACTAAATTCCTTGAAATAAAAGAACAATACTGCCTTCATGAAGAGATATATACTGATGGGTCTAAAGATGGAGACAAAGTTGCTGCAGCTGCCGTGCTCGATGGCGAGTTATAACAGTTTCGGCTTCCTAATAATTCTTCTATTTTTTCTGCGGAGTTAAAAGCAATCGACCTTGCTCTCAACCATATTCAACAAGAGGCTTACTGGCGCTATATTATCTTTGTAGATTCTTTATCTGCCATGCAAGCACTTGAGGGTGAGAAAACAGACAACCCATTAATAGTCAGTCTCCTTGAAAAATTATCAGGAATCTGTGAAAAAGCCGATATTGTTTTCTGTTGGCTCCCTAGCCATATTGGTATCAGTGGCAATGAAGAGGCAGATAAAGCTGCCAAGGAGGCATTGTCACTGGAAGTTTTACCTTTTAAAGTTCCTTTTAACGATTTTAAACCATTAGTGAATGATTTTATTCAAAGTGTATGGCAGCAATCCTGGAATGACCCAGTAAATCAAAACAATAAGTTGTTTACAGTGAAGCCAGCTCTTGGCGAGTGGCTTCCGGGGTTGCGGACAAGTCGCCGCGAGGAAATTATATTGGCCCGTCTTCGCATTGGTCATACATATCTGACGCACTCATACCTCCTGAAAGGAGAAGAAGCACCTCAATGTATTTCCTGCAATGCATCTCTTACTGTTAAACATATATTTGTAGACTGCATAGACCTTGCGCCTACAAGAGACAGGTTTTTTCATGTTGACAGTATGAACAATTTATTTAATACTGTAAAGTTGGAGTCTATTTTTGAGTTTTTGAAAGAGGTAAATCTCTATAAAAAGATGTAATTTTAGGTTCTATTGACCATTTGTTTTTTATACGTAATACCAGTATAATTATTTGCTCTTAGTGTCTACACGGTATAGATTTTAATCTAATTTCGTAACCTTACAGTATATTCAATAAAAAGCATTGCATTAATTGTAATTGCGCCCAAAATGACCTTTGATGTCGACGGGCCATAAAACTTCATTCATTCATTCATTCATTGCTGCAACTGCCGTGCTCGATGGCGAGTTATATCAGCTTCGGCTTCCTAATAATTCTTCTATTTTTTCTGCGGAGTTAAAAGCAATCGACCTTGCTCTCAGCCATATTCAACAAGACGCTTACTCGCGCCATATTATCTTTACTGATTCCTTATCAGCCATGCAAGCACTTGAGGGTGAGAAAACGGATAACCCGTTAATAGTCAGTCTCCTTGAAAAATTGTCCGAAGTCTGTGAAAAAGCAGATATTGTTTTCTGTTGGCTCCCTAGCCATATTGGCATCAGTGGCAATGAGGAGGCAGATAAAGCTGCCAAGAAGGCATTGTCACTTAAAGTTTTACCTTTTAAAGTTCCTTTTACTGGTTTTAAGCCATTAGTGAATGATTTTATTCAAAATGTATGGCAACAATCCTGGAATGACCCAGTAAACCAAAATAATATATTGTTTACAGTGAAGCCAGCTCTTGGCGAGTGGCTTCCAGGGTTGCGGACAAGTCGCCGAGAGGAAATTATATTGGCCCGTCTTCGCATTGGTCATACATACTTGACGCACTCGTACCTCCTGACAGGAGAAGAAGCACCTCAGTGTATTTCCTGCAATGCATCTCTTACTGTTAGACATATACTTGTAGACTGCATAGATCTTGCACCTACAAGAGACAGGTTTTTTTATGTTGACAGTATGAACAATTTGTTTAATACTGTAGGGTTGGAGTCTATTTTTTATTTTTTGAAAGAGGCAAATCTCTATAAAAAGATGTAATTTTAGGTTATATTGACCATCTGTTCTTTATACTAAAAGCCATTATAATTATTTGCTCTTAGTGTTTACACGGTATAGATTTTAATCTTATTTCATAACCTTACAGTATATCTAATAAAAAGCATTGCATTAGTTGTAAGTGCGCCTAATATGACCTTTGATGTCGACGGGCCATAAAACTTCATTCATTGATTCATTGAGATCATTACTTAGTATCTCATTGTGATAGTACCAAATGCATCATAATTAACAAAGAAGCAAATTACCTTTCGTATACAAAAATTAGAACGAAATTCTTGTATATTTATTTCCACAGTCTTCAATGCTTAAAAACCTTTGTCCAAAACCCATTTGCAAAGTTCTAGAATTGTAGCTTGAAAAGCAACGTGAGATATTATTTTGCTTGTACAACTTTGCAAAAGGATAACAACATGCTGATGTGACTGGAAATTGCTTATTAGAACTTCTTGAATGTGAAGCTAAAAAGTCACAAACAAGTGCAAAATTTCAACTTCTGAATCATACTTTACATTTTAACTATATAGGATACTGATAAATAGAATTAGCACTATGATTATTCACATTGTTGCTTTTTTTGCTTTTGCGGTTTAATCTTTCTGTATATCCTTTTGATATTGATGCACAGGAAATGTTCTTAAGTTTATCTTTAAAAATACAGGTTTGTGGTCTGAAAAATAGGATTCTAAAGTACCGAATATGTTTTCTTGGGAAATTTACATAAATATGATCTAAACAAGTGCCATAATCTGTTGTGACAGATGCGATTAGCTGACAGAATGAATATCTCTTAAACAAAGGATCAATTAATCCAGATTTTTCCAGAGCATTTTGATTAAAATCACCTATAAGGACTGTGGGCTGCTCAATTATAAAAATTGAATGCAGAAAATTCAGAAATGATGCAATATTCTCTCTTGATGTACATTTTGGAGGAACATATACAAAACAGAACTGAATAACTCCAGTTTTTGCTACTATTATTTCTATCCAATTCAGGCAATAAGAAACACTTTCATCAACATTTTTCCTGTGGTAAATTGCCAGCCCATGCTTACATTGTTCACCAGCAAAAATTAATGAAAAGCCTTCAGTCTCAGTTTGCATGTCATTACAAAACACTCTTTTTTCAAAGAAGGCAAGAACATTAGCTTGCATCAAATAGGGGTCATTTTTATGTCTGATATATGTTTCTTTAAAGATCTGCAATTATTAAAGCATACAACAAAATTGTCTTCAGAGTCGTCAGAGTCATCCTTTAAGGGCTTGAAATTCAACGGCATAAGAGCTTCGCTATGCATACGATTTATTTCCTCTGCCACTTCCACTGAAATTTTCTTTTCATTCAATTCTAAAATATGAAGATTGCACAAGTTTCTAACTCTACTCAAACCTACATAATGGATGTGGTCATTTTTTCTATTACCAAAGTCCACCACAGCAGAATTCAAAGTTGAGCCCTGAGCCTTGTGTATTGTTTTTGCTGCAGGCATCTGAAGAGGAAAATGCCTTCTAACTACATTGTATGATTTATAGTGCTGGATTTGAAAACTTCTAGTCACTTCTAAGATCGGAGTCCAACTTTTAGGAATAGTTACATTAAATAAATTTGCATATTTTTGTCTCCAAAGCTTACCAGATGATTTATTTTCAAGTTCAACCCAAAAAATACTACATCTGTCTGAATTCTCAATACGAAAATCAAACTTTCTTAATACACAGGATGTTCCATTTGTTAAGCCGTCTTCAACACAAACATTTACACACAATTCATATGGTGGGCCAATGGCAAGATGTAGAAATTTCTGAAGTCCCATGGTCTTGTCAGCGTCATTAGGTACCTTGCTTAAAATCTTGCCACTCAAACTTTCTGAAACTTCACCAGATACATTATCTAATGCAGGCACTGTTATCTTATAAGAAGCTGATATTCTTGAAAGAACTCTTGAGTTATGTATGTCACATTCTGATCGTGTTGTAAATAAATGAGGAATGTTGTCAAATTGGAGTTCACCTTCTTCGTTGTCACTAGATAAAACTCGAGATTTCAGGGTCTCTATATCTTTTTGGATTAAGTGGTTTCCTGTCCTTAATCTATTAAGTAACTGGGCAAAAAGAAGATCATTTTTTTTGTCTCATTATTTCACCCAGTTCATAAACAGTAAAATTATCTTTCCATAAATTGCAACCTAAGCTTTCAGGCCCAAATCCTAATTGAGAAAATATCCATGAATCCATGACAGGTCTCAGTTGAAACAAATCACCAAAAGCAACAGTGCTTACTCGACCAAATGGTTTGCAAACACCCTTTAGCTCTTGTAACCTTAGATTAATGAAATTAAACATCTTATTTCCAACCATTGAAATTTCATCAATAAAAGCTACCCGTAAGTGAAAATATTTTCAACGCATAGTATCAAGTTGATGCATATCAAGTGGTTTGAATATGAAACCTTTTCCAACTGGAATTCCAAAAGCAGAATGAATTGTGTTTCCACCAATATTATGTGCTGCTTTCCCTGTGGGAGCACGCAAAAGCACCTTAATATTGTCTGGGTTCTCTCCAACTCGGCTATTGTAGAACTTTAATAGGGCTTGATACAAGGATCGCAGAAGAACACTTTTGCCAACTCCAGCACCACCTGTCAAGAATGTATACATTGGCAGATCACTTGTTTTGAAATGGTGTAGCATGTTAAAGAAAAATTCCTTTTGCTTTTGATTCAAAATTTGCACCATTTTTCTGTACTCTCCTTGGTCCATCTCTGTCAATGGAAGCTGTTCCGTTTGTAATTGTTTTCTTGCTATTCCCAAGTCTTAGCCGATGTGATATTGTTTTGAAAATGTATCTTTTTGGTTTATACTGACACTTTCTGGGTCAAAACACCCAAATGACCTTGTAGCAGAAGAGCCAGTGATTGTATCAACCAATTCCTGGTGTTCATTCTGTGGTGAAACAACAAATCTTTGGTAGTCCTCCATTTCATTCACAATTATTAAAGAGATCTTCATCCAAATCAACAGTGATTTTTTCATAGTTTGACCTATTGTGGGCAATCACATTTTTCATTTTCAAATTCTTCCTATGTATGACAACCATGAAAAAGGTCAGTTTTTTCTTTTTTCTATGATGTAAACAACATTATCAGTTGCCTATAATGACCCTCTTTATCAGCATTTAAAGCGATTGGCTGATAACGAATAACTTTCTGTTTCTTTCTTTTTTTTCAAAAGGGTACCATCTTTGAATTCAAATATCAAAGATGTATTCTCTGACTCATTATCGTTTTCTTGCATGAAATACAAAATGTCATCTTCAAAATCATAATGATAATCTTCTTCTGGTAATTCCTCTTCAGTAGAACTAAGATGCTTATCCTTACAGTTTTCAAAGGATGCGTCAAACCATGAAACAAAATCTGCATAACAATACCTATTCATTTCTTATGGTCGTCTTTTGTAGCGTGTAAACGTGTTGTCAGATTCAACATTAATGGGTGTTTTAGGCAATTCCAACAAACTAGAATAAGATTTGAGCAAAACTGTGCGACTCTCGGGTTCATTGGTTTCAATGAAAACTACATCTCTTGAACATTTCCTTAAAGGCATTTGAAGTACCAAATATGCTGCTTCTTGTGCCCCTATCTCAACATGATTCAAAAACTGATTACCTTTTCTCCTGACTTGCTGCTTGATGTCACTGTCTTTCTTTTTAGCTTAATTACATGCATCATATAAAAGGTTGGACAAACCCCTTTGACCTTCTGAATTGTAAGAAACAATATATGAAACACAAGCATAAGGATCAAGAATGTACTGAATATCCATGTTGGCTTCCCAACATTTCAATAGAATTTTGTTGTAGTTATTGATTCTGGTTTCTTCCAATGAGCGCCTTAAAAAAAAAAAAAACTTTGGAAACAGACAGTGTCGAACGCAAAGCTTGAAGATAGGAATCCATATTGAGATCCAATTTGCTAAGAAAATCATCAAAACTTAACTGGGTGTCAGATTTTAATTCAGATAAAAATTTAGCAACTTTCTGAAAGGCTTGTTGTCCAACAACCTTTTTCACTTCATCAATTGGTGGATCCAACACTGTTGTGTATGGCATAGGAGGAATAGGAAAATTAAATCTACAAATAGCTTTTCCTTTTTTTCTGCATGTTCTGGCATGTCTGTGTGTTTTATAATTGACTAAATTTGTCATTCCTTTGTCTTTTTCACATGCCCCTAGCCGGACGGGGGGTAGAATGCGCCGGCTGCCAGTCCTGCAGAGTGGTAAGACCCCACCAATGGACCCGCCTGTTTGCCGTGGGTGGAGACTCGTAAGCCGGAAAAGAGGGTCCTGGTAGTTGAGGGGAGCCCAGGGATCTCCAGCTCTTCAACACACTGCTTCGGCCTCGGCTTCGGTCTAAACGAGAGCCTAGATGGGCCGGTCTAGCGCAATCGGCTGGTCGCTTTTAGATTTGGGCACGACTTTTCTTGTTCAAACTTGATTAAAGTCACTGTAATGTTTTTGAAAAATAATGATTGCATGCATTTGAGAAGTTTTCTCAGTAGTGCACGTATTCTCTACAGCTCTTGCGTAGATTTGAATTAATTAAACATTACTACCTTGTCCAACTTACTGTTTTAAGTTGTTTTACATGTTTTTAGTCCCTAGTCTAATGTAGGCTCATGGGCTAATTGGGTGGCGGGGATTCTGGGGTTGGGGCACCAGCTTCCATGGATATTCTCTGATTCCCAGGAATAGGCCATGCCTGCTGGAGGTCGCTCCTCTTTATCTATGTTGCCCAAGTATATCATCTGGGTAACCCTGGCATGGGGAGCTGGAATGCCGCTCCACTATACATGCCCCCTTGTTGGGCTTCATGGAGGGCGGGGGCCGTGGATGACGAAATTTATAAATTTAAACATGGAACAACAAACCAAAAAACGAACACGCGGCCAATTGGATATGGACTCGGACAACGAACAATCACCTTCTTTTCCTCGATTTTTAATCATTGAATCGACCAAAGCAGATCAACCTTTGACGAAACTGTCACCCTTCGTAATAGAGAAAGTTTTAGTTTCTCTAGCAGGATCGCCAAAGTCTGTTAAAAAGTTAAACTCTGGTTCACTTCTGGTTGAAGTCGAGAAATCGAAACATGCTCAGAACTTGTTGAAACTATCTCGCTTTTTTGAAATCCCTGCCAAATGTTACCCCCACACCTCTTTAAATACATCTAGGGGAATCATCCGATGTCCGGATCTTGCAGGTGTGACAGAAGAAGAAATAGTTTCCAATTTGGCAGACCAGAATGTAACTGCAGCTCGACGAATCACGGTTTTCAGAGATAATGTTAAAAGGAGTACTAACACCATTGTTTTGACATTCAACACCTCTATTCTACCAAAATGCCTCAAAGTCGGATATTTGAAAGTGCCTGTGGACGTATACATACCTAACCCGCTTCAGTGTTATGCATGTTTCAAGTACGGACACCATGAGAAAAGATGCAGGTTGCATGGAGGAGATGAACTCTGCAGACGTTGTGGGGATACTATAATCACCCATAACGAAAACATATGCACCAAGGATATGAAATGTGTAAACTGTGGTGAAAATCATCCCTCTACCTCTAGATCATGCAAAATTTGGAAAAAAGAAAAAGAGATTGTTACAGTCAAATACAAAGAAGGCTTATCATTCCCTGAAGCCAGAAAGATTGTTGAAGCCCGTTACAATCTCTCCTTTTCCACCGTACTGAAATCTAATAAAACGAATTCGATCGAACTCAAAGATGCTCAAACTCAGACAATTGATACATCAACACAAACGAATACGCCACAGAACCAAACTCCTACAAATGTAAAACAATCTCAGAAACCAGTAGTGAACAAAAAACCAGAGAAAACTGCCCCTAAGAGTCCAACCAAATCTCCAAAAAAGGTCCTCTCAGACCGCCTTCCAAAGGGGTCTGATGACCAAATTCTTCAGCATAACCGCTTCCAGTGTCTCGATGATGAAGACATGGAGGCGGATGCTAACCATGCAGAACCACCAAATACAAATAAGCAAGGTCGCATTATCAAATTAAATAAGAAATGAATCAATACATACTTCCATTGTGCTGTGGTATCTTTCTTACTCTAACTCTAACAATGAATAATACTATTCTGCAATGGAATTGTCGTAGCATTAAAGCAAACCTCGAGGAATTGAACCTTTTAATCAATGAACAAAAACCAGTAGCAATTTGTTTACAGGAGACATTTCTTAGAGACTCCGACAAGTTTACTTTAAAGCACCACTCTTGTTACTTTAAACACAATAGTGGCAATTATAAAGCTTCAGGAGGTGTTGCCGTTCTTGTGACTAATGGTGTTCCTCACCATTTTGTTAAGCTTGAAACTACGTTGCAAGCTGTCGCGGTAAACATTTCTCTAAACAAAACCTTTACTTTGTGTTCTGTGTATCTTGCACCTGGGTCGCCAATTGATGTCAAGAAACTTGATGATCTAATAGACCAATTGCCGAAGCCTTTTATTTTAATGGGAGATTTTAATTCCCACCATACTCTATGGGGATGTACAGACACGAATGACAAGGGTAAAATCATTGAAGAATTTGTTACGAAACACGACCTTGTTCTGCTCAATGATCAGTCTTCAACCTATCTTCATCCTGCTACTGGTTCGTACTCCGCTTTAGACCTTACTGTATGTAGCCCTGGAATTTATCCAGACTTTAACTGGAAGGTTTGTGATGACCTTCATGGAAGTGATCATTTCCCGATTCAGATATCGGAAATAGGACCTTCTGTACAACAACGTCCAGAACGTTGGAAACTCCACAAGGCTAACTGGGAACAGTTCAAAGTCCACTGCGAACAATCAATTCATCCCAGTGCCTTTGATGCCCGCGAAAATCCCGCAGAGCTTTTCACTTCCTTACTTTATTCGGCTGCTGAAAAGTCAATTCCTCGGACATCGACAAATCCAAAGAATCCAAGCAAGCCATGGTTTAACGATGATTGCAAAAAGGCTATAGCTGAGCGAAAGTCTGTTCTCAGACAATTTAATCTGCGACCGACTCAGGAAAATCTTTCAAAGTTCAAAATTGCACGTGCAAAAGCACGACGAACTATCAAGCAAAGTAAACATGCGTCTTGGCGACAGTACGTATCTAGATTAAATTCTAGATCGTCTGTCAAAAAGACTTGGGATATGATTAGAAAAATTAATGGGAAACGTTCCTCGTTAAATGTCGGGCACTTAAATTCGGATGATGGTGTTGTAACATCCAAAGCAGATATTGCCAATGTCTTGGCAGAAACTTTTGCAGAGAAGTCGTCTTCCTCAAACTATACGACTACATTTCGAAAATTCCAAGACATCAAAGAAAAAACTAAACTGAATTTCAAGTCAAATAATACAGAGCATTACAATAAGGATTTTACTTTGAAAGAACTCAAAAAGGCTCTGAAGAAATGTCATGATACTGCTGTTGGATGTGATGACATCCATTATCAGTTTTTAAAACATTTACCGTTTCGATCCCTTGAATGTTTACTGAGTATATTTAATCAAGTCTGGCATATTGGTACTCTTCCAGATTCCTGGAAGGAAGCAATAGTAATTCCCATACCAAAACCAGGTAAAGACTCTACGAATCCTGCAAATTATCGCCCTATAGCCTTAACAAGTTGTATTTGCAAAACCATGGAAAGAATGGTTAATGATCGCCTTGTTTGGTTTCTAGAGAAAAACAAACTTATTGCTACCGCCCAGTGCGGCTTTCGTAAAGAAAGAGGCACTCTTGATCACTTAGTTCGCTTCGAAACTTTTATTCGCGAAGCTTTTATTAAATAGGAACATGTTGTTTCTGTATTTTTCGATTTAGAGAGTGCGTATGATACCACATGGAAGTATGGAATTATGAACGACCTCCATGATTTCGGTATAAGAGGTCGCCTTGCTTATTTCATTTCGGCATTTTTGAATGAACGTCAGTTTAGAGTCCGGGTAGGAAATACTTACTCCAACCCCCATGAACAGGAAATGGGCGTTCCTCAGGGAAGCATTCTTTCCGTTACACTCTTTAGTGTCAAAATAAACAATATCGTAAAGTCTGTTTGTCCTGGTGTGGAATGCTTTTTATATGTTGACGACTTCTGCATTTGCTATCGGTCTAAGCATATGCATACCATTGAACGGCAGTTGCAACAAGTTTTAAACAACTTAGCCAAATGGTCAGGAGAAAATGGTTTTAAATTTTCAAAAACCAAGACCAAATGCATGCATTCCTGCCAGTCAAGAAAGTTTCATTTGGACCCGGAACTTTATTTAGATGATGTACAAATTGAAGTCGTCCCTGAATTCAAATTTTTAGGTCTTTTATTTGACTCTAAGCTGTCGTTTATTCCTCACATCAATTACCTTGGCAATAAATGCCAAAAAGCTCTTAATCTCTTACGTGTTGTCTCCAGTATGGACTGGGGAGCCGACAAAAAAGTCCTTTTGAGACTTTATAGAACACTCGTCCGTTCAAAGTTAGATTACGGCTGCATTGTATATGGCTCAGCGCGGAAATCGTACCTTCGGAAATTGGATTCTATCCATAACCAAGGTTTACGCTTAGCACTTGGCGCCTTTAGAACATCTATCAATAGTTTGTATGCAGAGGCAAATGAACCATCTTTAAATTTACGCAGGTAGAAACCTTCCTTACAATATCACTTAAAATTAAAGTCAATTCCCACCATAAAACAGTATTTAAACCACTGTACAAGGATGAATTTCGAAAGAGAGAAAAAGTAATACTACCTTTTAGTTTGCGCTTTGAAGCGGATATGAATTGTCTTGATTGCGATCTGGAGGACGTAGCACAACATAAAATCTCTGAAGTTCCTTTATGGACTTCCAAAAGTCCAACCTACATATATAATCTTGCTTCAGACAAGAAAGCTACGACAGATCCTATGATATTTAAAAATAAATTCCTTGAAATAAAAGAACAATACTGCCTTCACGAAGAGATATATACTGATGGTTCTAAAGATGGAGACAAAGTTGCTGCAGCTGCCGTGCTCGATGGCGAGTTATATCAGTTTCGGCTTCCTAATAATTCTTCTATTTTTTCTGCGGAGTAAAAAGCAATCGACCTTGCTCTCAACCATATTCAACAAGACGCTTACTGGCGCTATATTATCTTTGTAGATTCTTTATCTGCCATGCAAGCACTTGAGGGTGAGAAAACAGACAACCCATTAATAGTCAGTCTCCTTGAAAAATTATCAGGAATCTGTGAAAAAGCCGATACTGTTTTCTGTTGGCTCCCTAGCCATATTGGTATCAGTGGCAATGAAGAGGCAGATAAAGCTGCCAAGGAGGCATTGTCACTGGAAGTTCTAACTTTTAAAGTTCCTTTTAACGATTTTAAACCATTGATTAATGATTTTATCCGAAATGTATGGCAGCAATCCTGGAATGACCCATCTAACAAAGATAACAAGTTGTTTACAGTGAAGCCAACACTTGGCGAGTGGCTTCCAGGGTTGCGGACAAGTCGCCGTGAAGAAATTATTTTGGCCCGTTTCGCATTGGTCATACATACATGACACACTCGTACCTCCTCAAAGGAGAAGAAGCACCCCAATGTATTTCCTGCAATGCACCTCTTACTGTTAAACACATACTTGTAGACTGTATAGACCTTGCACCTACAAGAGACAGGTTTTTTCATGTTGATAGTATGAGCAATTTATTTGATATTGTAAAGTTAGAGTTTATTTTTGACTTTTTGAAAGAGGTAAATCTCTATAAAAAGATATGATTTTAGGTCCTATTGACCATCTGTATTCTTAGACTTTGTCACTAGTCCTGTTTATCCTTTTAGTGTTTACACAGCTGATATTTTAAGCCTTGTCCGTAACATTACAGTTTGCTGAATTAAATGCACTGCATTAGTTGTTAGCGCGCCCAAAATGACCTTTGCTGTCGACGGGCCATAAAACTCCATTCATTCTTTTTCACATGACACATACTTTTCTATGAAACATGCAACTTCCTTTTCGTTGGTGTTATTGTAAACATGTACATTCTTAATCCAAATTAGCATGTGAACATGAGGTGATCCTCTTTGTTGAAATTCTATTCTGTAAAAGAAATCTATTATTTCTTCAATAGGCTTGATTTTATCCCTCATTACATGAAAAAGGAATGACTGGAACCTGTGATCAAAAATACCGAGCACATGTCACAGGATCAGATTTGATTAAAATGCATTTTTCTTTCCAAGTCAGACTTTCTACTTCTTCTGATGTCAATACCTTATTATGTACTAATTTAGACAGACATTTCAGCAATGGCGCCCACTTTGTTTCAGCTGCTGAAAACGAACAGAACCAAGTTGGCATTCCTAATTGTTTAATCATGGCAAAAACATCTTTTTATGCCTGTTCCCAGTATGGTGGTGATCCTCTCAATGTTCTCAAAACTCTGAAACCATCATTTTGTTTGACTAAATTATCCATAAAAACCAGGAGCAAGAATTTCAGACACAGAAATCTTTTTCCCTTTAGTTTTGCATTTGCGTACAGCCAAATATACTTTGTCTCGTATTTGCTTAATTTGAAGCTTTTTCAGTTTGAAGAATATTTGGTATACACATGGCTGATCTTCTATCTGTATTTCTCAACTCCCATTTGCAAATTATACTATAGTGTACTGGAACACTACGCATGGAATTATCTAGTCTGGTTTCTCCACAGTAAAGAGTTGGAAAAGCCAAATATTCAGCGTTAGTATCCTGAAACAGCCCTAATGGTGATTGATTCTCCCCTGGGGCCAAAGACAAGACCCGATTATACTCTTTGAAATCTAAGGGTTGCAAAACTGTATCTGTGTCACCAGTGATTGTCATAAAAATATTCATCTTCAGTCCAATCATCAGCATCCCTTCTTTGTTCTACTGAAGAATCAATGAATAATTCATTATCTTCATCATTTTCAGGCTTTTGCTGATTTTCATCCATTTCCATTTCGTTAACTGTTTTTTGCATCCAATTTTTGTCTATTTAATACATTCTTTCTTAAATAATTTACTATTTTGAACTAACCATTTTGCAGCTTCTAAAACTTAATTTGGTCTGATTTGCTCGAGTGCAACAAAATGTTTGTGAGATATTTTTCTTTTTTTCAATTTAATTGGTATTGTCTCTGAATTGTCCATCATTTTTGGAAGATGCTTAAAAGTAGCGTCGACATCAGCCGGAACATTAACTAGTTAGATGAATTTGACCTCCCCTTGAGAGTTCTTTCAGCAGCATAAATGCTAGTCTTGGAGCAATTAACCTTTCCTCCATTTGCGTAATCCTTAATTCTTCTGGGATTTTAGGAAATGTAATTTTATTTGCAACTGAACAAGCTGGAATCTTTTCCTGCTTGATAGCATTTTTACATGTGTTACAAATCCACTCTTCATTATCAACACTGACTTTTTTTGTCAAACAAATATTGA